>CM076578.1:1077045834-1077360862 GCA_034641835.2 Pinus albicaulis
ACATATACAACCTGCTCTAGGTCTTGATGTTTCATTACCTAGAGGAATTCCCCCAGGGGGACCCCCTGATTTCAAGATGAAAAAATAGTTATCTCAACATGGTGCAGCAATGATATATTTGGCTAAGGGAGGTGCCTTCAGGGAAGCTAACAAAATGCAGAGAACCTTTGATGGGTTCAAAGGAGAGGTGAGAAATTTTCTGATATGGGCATTACTATCTCCCACTCAGCTATTTGAACTGAAAGATGATGATTCAGAAATCTATGATGACATGAGTATGGTGTCAAAGGGATACTCCATAACCTTGGGGTAGCAACTGATAATTCCACACATGAGGAAGATATCTGAATATGACAAGAGGTTATTAACACTCTTGCATGCATTGGCAAAACTATGGAAGTATTGGATGGGAAATACCTTCCAAAAGGAGGTTGACCTCCATGTACTTCAATCTTTTCTTGGGAAATATTAGTTGCAAGGAATGTAGCAAAAGCGGGGTAACAATACTCCAACATGTGACTTTGGCATCAGGCATGTCAAAGAGGAGATTTATGATTAGACAAGTGCTTCATTTCATATTTCTACAATGTTGTCTTTGTTGGGAAGCGTAGATCCATATTGGGAGTCCCAAATATTGGTGGAATATTCCAAGGACCTATTCACATGTAAGGTTATAAATGGGAAAGTGATAGATGGGAGGTATAGAGTGGCTGATGGATTCATTTCTTTCCATGATCAGATCTACTTGACTAGAGACTCCAAGCTCAAGAAGGAGATTCTACATGCATCATATGAGGCACTCTCTTTAGGGCATGTAGAATTCATTGAACCTTATCACACTATCATGGAGGGATTCTATTGGGAGGATCTCAACACTACAAGAAAAAAGGACATTGGTGGGGGACGAAAAATGTCACCATAAGCTCATTGGTGAGGGTCAAAAGAGCCTTCGTCACCAAAAACTGAACGTCACCAAAAGTGGCATCGCTGAAAGTATCAGTGTTGTGGTGACATTCAAGGTCTGTCACCAATAATGATTTATAATGACGGATAGTGACCATCACCATTTCATATGAGCAATGGTGACAGACAATAGCCTCCGTCACCAAAAAATTGAACTTCACCAAAAGTGGCGTCGCCGAAATTATGTGTTGTGGTGACATTCAAGGTCCGTCACGAATATTGATTATAATGACGCGCAGTGACCGTCACCATTTCATATGAACAACAATGATTTTTTGTGGTGGACCTTTAATGACCGTCACTATTGGTGCATATATATGGCGATGTTCGTTGACCGTCACCATTTCATATTTGGTGAGGGTCAAAAAATGTCATGATAAGTTCATTGGTGACATCAAGGTCCGTCACGAATAATGATTATAATAAAAAACAATGACCCTCACCATTTCATATCAACAACAATGATTTATGGTGACAGACCTTTCATGGTCATCACTATTGATGCATATATATGGTGGCATTAGTTGACCGTCACCATTTCACATTTTGGTGAGGATCGAAAAATGTCACCATAAGCTCATTGGTGATGGTCAAAAGAGCATCTGTCACCAAAAATTGATCGTCGCCATTCCCTATGAATATCAGGGCACGATGCAATTGAACCACCAACCTCCTACTTGTACAGCAGGTGCTCTTCCATTGAGCTAGTACCCTTTAAAGAATTAGACTTTTAAAAATTATATCTTAAAAATTAAAGTCTCGACAATATTTTATAAAACAAGCAAAACATCTATGTTTCCATTGCCATGCCTGAAAACCATGAAAATATTTGTCGGTAGTAGAATAAGATCTATTCATGCTGCTCAAGAACACATTCCTTATTAACTATTCTTACTTAACAAAATCTAAAGAGACAACACAACATCAGCATACACAAAATTCCATACCGATATATAATCATAACTGGCTAAGAAGTCTAAAAGATGTTCTTAATTAATAAACTTTGTATTTGGAAATATTGTTTCTTCAAATTTAAAAAAGACTACATTTTATAACACTTCTGTCTATTTTTCCAGGCAATTATATCATAGCATATGTCACACAATAGTAATTATGGTACATAAAGTGAAAAGACAAATTTGCTCAAGAAAATAGATTTAGAAAAGATCTTTGAAAACTATATATTTGTCATCAAAGCTTTAATTAGTTCAACAACAAACTACTTGGAGTTTGAAAAATTAATATCATTCATAAGAAAAGAACAGGACAATGGCCAGACTCGCTATTCATACAAACATTAAAGCTAGTCACTATTTCCATTGCAGATAACTGAAATTTGGGCAATGGTCTAACATTTAGAGCTGATTAGCGATGAAGACTCGTCAATACCATCAATGTGGGGTGTGACAAAGATCTTTTGACCTTGTACGTGTACAAGGAATTGAAGATTCCAGTAAAAATGTGTACTCATAAGTTATCTCAGTTTTGAAATATGATGGAATTTGTGTTGGGTTGCACAACCATCAATGTGGGGTGTGACAAAGAACTATGGACCTTGTTCGTGCATAGGGAATTGAGGATGTCCTTGAATTGAGGATTCCAACACTATGTTTTCATGCAGAGACAAAAGTTATGAGAATGATTTTATTCCTATGACAAAAGCTCAACCTTATCCTACAACACTTGAATTAAATTTGAGGCAGCAAAACCAGTATTGTATGCTCCCAGATAGTTGCAAGGGAATAATTTCAGTTTTGGAGAGATATTCATGGGCTAGAAGTCTTCATGATGGCCATTTTTAAAAATGTGCACTCAGAATTTATCTCAATTTTGAAGTATGATGGAATTTGTGCTGGGTTTCACACCCATAAATGTGGGGCGTGAAAAAAATCTCTGGACCCTTTTCGTGCACAGGGAATTGAGGATGTCCTTCAATTGAGGATTCCATCACTATGTTTTCATGCAAAGACAAAATTTATAAGGATGATTTTATTCCTATGACAAAGAATCGAACTTATCCTACAACTGTTGAATTAAATTTGAGGCAACAAAACCAATACCATATGCTCCCAGATAGTTGCAAGAGAAGCATTTCAGTTTTGCAGAGATATTCATGGGCTAGAAGTATTTATGATGGCCATTTCCAAAAATGTGCACTCAGAAGTTATCTCAGTTTTGAAGTATGATGGAATTTGTGTTGGGTTGCACACCCATCAATGTGGAGTGTGAGAAAGATCTCTGGACCCTGTTCCTGCACAGGGAATTGAGGATTTCCTTGAATAAAGACATCGATCTAGGATATGAACAGTGGACTTGCAACATACCGATTGTGAGGATGAAGGCATGGAGGAGAATGTCACTATGTAGTAGCAGTTCTGGATTGTGTATATAATAAATGCACCGAGGACAGTGCATAAATAAGGGGGGAGGATGTAACATCCCCTATTCAACCCATATGTTGTATTCACCATGTACATGTGAGATTATTAGGTGGGTGGGCCGGGACATAATTAATTAGGCTGGTGAGTCGGGAGTTGCTTCTAGGGGAATATGCCCATGTGTATGTGTATTTAAGTATTGGGGCCAATGTGTGTATGTGATTTTTATGCTATGAGACTAGAAAGCTTGATATGGTAAATAAGTTTAATTTATTCATATTAATAAATACATAATGGCTATAAGCGGACCTTGACAAAAGAGTATGTGGGGCTGATGAATCCACGACTAGTAAAGGTGTCTTAATGAAAAAGTAATGTTATAATATAATATTATATTATAATATTAAATAAAGGAGAGATATGTTTATAAAAGGGGGGAGTTGGTAACCTAGTCAAGCAGGCAAGTGGATTATTCAGTGATTCATGGTTATGGCAACCAGTCGGTGAACCCTATACTTGGGTTCTAGACTGGCTGGGGATTATTGTTGGTGAGTCCCATGCTCGGAATCTGGAATCAACAACAATTCTAGCAACCGGTTGGTGAACCATGGAAGGTGGGCAATGCAGAGGGATTGTCCATCTCGGAGAAGGGTTTGCCACTTGGTTTTTGGACAAAACGACGAACTAAATTGGTTATGGCCTGGAGGGTGTCTGGAGCCCTAGAGCATCACAGTTGTTGGGTTGGCACCTTGGTTGTTATGGTAGCCTGCAGCCTCAATGTAATGAATGACCAAAACTGAAAACACTACTTGCTACAACATCATTAGAAAAAATAAGCTCTAGGAATTTTCCAAAGGATAAACCCCATGTAGCATCAGATAGGCAAGGTGGGGTTTATCAGGTTGCTTCTAGAACTCCATCTTTTCATGCACATTTTAAGCACCTATGCCACATCCATATTTTTCCTTCACATTCACCGAGTAATGTCAATAATAAAGGTAACTATCTTACCAATATCATGAAGCTTCCCTGACGGTGTGTGTAGTAAAGAACATGTGCTTCTGAGGGTTCATTACAGAAACGACAACGAGAATTCTGCATGTTTTTGGTATTTTGTTACATCAAAATTTTCTAATAATTACTGTGTAAATGAAAAGTCTACAAGATAGCAAGAGAAAACTATGTAAGAAGAAATAGACATGAAGAAAAAAACTTCTTGAAAACTATAGAAGAAGAAAAAGACATGAATAAAAAATCTACCTGGTTAAACAAATCATCTCAGAGGTACCTTCCTAGTGGCTTGCCAAAACTGCCATAATACTTGATGCGAAAGAGTTGTGAATGTCCACAGACTGTCCCCTTCCACACATAGTGACTCTATAACAATACCAATATACTTTGATGATTAGAAGGGAAAGGTGGAAAGTCTTCTTTAGAGAAAACCTGTTCTTGGTTTCTGTACCCTAAAAGTTTCTTATCTAGAAAAACCTTGGACTCTATTTCTTTTTACGCTACTCCTTGATCCCCCATGCCACCTTCCCAAATATCTCCTCTATTGTTATTTTATAATTAAGATTAACCTTGGATGAAACGGAAATAGTGAAACCATTTTCCAAATCTCAATATTTTGATTCATTATCTTGAAGTTCCAAATATGACGTGACTACCCCATAAGAGCCTAGACCCACATCAGAAAGAATGTCATTTGAATATGTGTTTATTGAAGCTGAAAATCTATATAAATCACCTGAAGGAGTAGTTGGCAACAAAGGTATTTGGTCATATGGATATGTATTCCATTGTACCCCTATAACTTGACCAAATGTATCTCCTATTAAATATTTCTTAAAAACAATTTACGTTTGAACAAGACTAGTTCCATCAGGGCTAGTTTTACTAGTAACATGTGACATAGGTGGCCCCATCCCTCCACTAGTAAGAGGCAGTTTGGACTCTCATTTATTGTTATCAATCAGAAGGTCATCTACTAAGGCAAAGACAGTTGACATTTTCTTATACATTTTCAGGTTTTTCATTTCTCCTGATTGGTTTTGTTCTGGAATAGGAACAATAGAGTTGGGTATCATAGAAATAGATCTATCTAAACTTAATTGTTTTTCTGTAAATACAACAAATATTGGTAATTTCAATGGAAGTTCAAGCAAGGTGGCACCTTCATCTACAAGGAAACAGGACTCAAGGGCTAGATGGTAAGCTGCAAACGCTACATATTGAACAACATGTTTAACTTTTTTCAACTGATCATGACTTTCACCCATAAGAAGAACCAGTGAACACGAACAGAAAAATTCCCATAAATTTTCACTTAAATAAAAGCACACATAACGTAAGATCAATATGTCACTTGGTTTGGAGATAGTCAGCCATATGAGATACTTTCAAGAATGCAATTTTGAGAACATATTTACTTGGAAATATTGCAGAGAGAATATTAGATTGATTTCCAGGTTACAACCTCCATTTGTGACTTAGAATATCATAGCATACATAATAGAAGTTTCATTTATACTAGACAGATTAGAATTTGAAAGCATATTAAGCATAAATATAATAATTATTTCAATGACAATGAAATATGTAAAATACACAATGAATCCTAGACAGTTTACCACCTTTGGAATCACCATCCTAGGATGGAAAACAATTTTCCAGTTTGTATTGGAAATGAAGATTTATTGATTCGCATCAAAATCTATAGGATATAACACTGGTCAGCAAGAGAAAAATATTATGCATAAATAAAAAATAAGGTTGTAAAATAGCTTTCTGATTTGGAGAAAATAGATAGAGTGTCCACATGGCCTCCCCATGCCAACTGGCATTTGAGGAGGGTTGCCCCCCCTATTTACCAAATCCCCCCCCCCCCCACCTGGCTCTCTACAAAAGTACTTGAAACCCCAAATCATCTCATTTTTCAATTTCATACTTTGAAAATAAGATTTGAGGAATAGAAATAAGAAAATCTTAGGGTGTACATGTTTGGTAGAACAACACTGAAAATTAACTTTGGCAAGCAGATTTGAAGGAAGGGACTCTGAATAGAGTTTTTGTTAGCACAACAACACTCAAAACATTTATTTTTTCTATTTCTTACTCTCCTATATTCTTATTATGGAATATCATTCATCGTCTTGGGGAAGGTATGATCATAGAAATAATGGTGGAAGAAGTGGTGAAGGGAGAGGATATGATGAAAAAAATAACAAAAATTTCCCATTGATTCCCCTCTAAGGAAGTGTGTCAAAGAAATATAGAGAAAAAGGAAAAAAAATAAGGTGGAAGCTACTTATGGAATTGCATTAAGTGCAAGGAAAATTTTGGATTCATACCTAAGGGGTAAAGCCCTTTTGCTTTGGATTCCTAACAATGGGGTTGAGTTTTGTAATCTATCACCCCAAATATTGAGGCCCAATATCAAAATAAGGATGACGATGCATTATCCGGGGAAGAAAGAAGGGGAAACAAGCATGTTCTCATAGGTTAAAGAAAGGGGCAACAAGTTCCCTCAACAGTTGAGGAATCTTGGAAGAGATTAAACACTAGACCCTTGGAAAGAATGTTTGATTGTGTTAGGAGGGAAGAAACAGATACTGAAGTTTCTCCTGCCATACATGCATGTGGTATTCCCTTATAGATTATTATGTCTCTATATTGGCAAGTGATGTTTAAAGTGGTGAATGAAGCACCCACGAGTTACAAGAGAAAAAATTTCAAAAGTAAGCACCACCATTCTACAAAAGGATAATTTTTTGTGGACTAATACAACAAATCAGTCATCAGTAAATTTGACAATATTTCACCTTCAGGCCCATACTTCTTGAGAGCAATACATGCTTCAAATGGGGAGAAGAGCATTGAAGGCATGGTTGAGACTTACAAAAGTAATTGATATTTCAAATCATGGCTACAATATATGAATATGGATACTGATGTTATACAACAAAAATGTGCACCTAAACAAATCCCACATTACAGGTTCATCCATTCAGTGAAGAGAAACAAACTTGCATCAACCAAGGCAGGTGATCCTGTTTAAAATCAGTCAAATCTTCACCTGATATCTCAATAAAGGGACAGGGCTTCAAAGTAGCCTCTAACTCGGCTACGAGCTTCTTGATTGAAGGTCCATTTTCCGGATCTGGTTGAGAAAAACTTAATAATAGTCTAAAAATGTTACAGATATCCATGCATAAGCAATTAAACATATTTTCTTACATCATAACCTTTAAACCAAAATAACCATCATAAAAAAGAAAATGCAGATAGTTAAAGTATTGGCATACCAAAGCTTCTGCTTTGTCTGATTCAGATTTCAACTTTGTAATTGTCTTTTTCTTTCGCTCTGCAATGCCAAGCCCCAACATGTAAGTGAGAAAACTGATTTTGAATATACTATCAAATGATTCAAAACAGTGTCGATGAAAAATATTCCCAAAGACTCAACTGGGTGATCTAGTTTGGCCTTTCATTGCTAAAAATATGTATTATAAGTTTTATAATGTTTGAATCTACACTACCAACCTTTATATACAATAAGATTCGATCCATGACTGCAGTTGTTGGACAAGGTCGGTTCAACTTCAAATAATATTCAAAATTAATTTTATGGATACGTAAGCTAGAAAATGATGTCAAAGTGAGATTTTTACATAATGAGGACATGAAAAAATAATCTGATATTATGTAAGTTATGCAACCTTGTGAGAACAATCAAAACCAAGTTGAACAAGTAGGTAAAAAAATCAATTTCATAAAAAAATTCCCCAATTTTCCCAGCAAAACAAGGCCACAAATATTATAGTGTGCTTGCAAAGACTGATGTGCAACAATTAGCAAAACAAATTATTTGACATCTCTTATGAAAACTAAAAATTCAAGCAGTTGCATAAGTTGTTGCATAAAAATTATTTAGTAAACTTTTGGTCCCATATTTCCATTAGAAGTATTTATAATCATTTTATTAGACAATGTTGTGGAATATTTATAACATTCTTGGGCCCATAGATTCCATAAACAACTAATTGTCGTGTATTTTGTGGCATCACTGGAAATGAAATACAAGAAGCCTATAATAACTAATAGTAAAAAGGTCTGGAAGCTCCTTGTTTGTGAGTGAAAATAGCTCCAAAGCAATTTCAGAATAGAAAAAATCCTTATTAGGGCCATTTTGGATAGGATATTTGATTAAGCTATGTTATGAATGGATTCTTACCCAAAACACGGATTTAATGTTGGGTAATACACTCCACAACAAAGGTGGGGAATGGCAATAGTATCTACACCAAACCCCATGTAGAGAATAACCATCATAGAGGTGAATAAATTTACAAAGATATGGCATTTGCAACTTGCCAAATAAACGTTGCTGCACTGTGGGGAGATGAACTTGGAGAAAAGGATCAGGAGGCTCTACTCCAAGATTTGCTGCCAACTAATATTTTCACCATCCTCACTACGGGAGAGAATACATGGTACTTGGTGTTCACTTTATAGAGGAGGTGATGCACACAACAAAAGAGACAAAAGAAAGGGATCATGGACCCTTGAAGAGTTCAAAAACAAGGAAAAACAAAAGGCAAAGAAAAAACCTAAGTGTGTTAAACAAAGAGAGAGATGAAACTAGAGCTATAGGAGAGATTGGTGGTGAAAACAATGATGAAATACTCAAAGAGAGCATTTATGGGGAAGCTCAACAACAGAAAAATGGCAATGAAAGCACTCCAAGGATGAGTCTCAACTCTCGACCACCAAGGGAAAAAGGCCTTGGATACACACCCAAGCTCCATCTAAGATCAAGAGGTTTTCCAACATTCCCTTTTAAAATAAAGAAAGATAAAGACATAATTCAAAAGGGAGGACCTTTGATCATGTTTCTTGTTTGTATATCAGAGATTGGAAGCCTATTTTTGACCTTGTCTAGGAACAAATCTTCAAGCTAGTAATATAGATAAAACTCCCACACCTACTTGAATACTGGAGTCTGGATATATTGAAGAGAATTGCAAACAAGTTAGAGAACTTCCTGAAAATTGAGAAGAAGACATTAGTAATGGGAAAAACCACAATAGCCAAGAACGTAGAGGTCAATTTAAATGAGAGGATCCTAGAGGGCATTATGTTAAATCCGGGCTCCAAAAAGGCTCCCACTAGTAGATGCTAGACTACATCAACTTCCCGAGGTTGCATGTACAGAGAACATGGGAATCTCCCATATACATGGCCCCACGCATTGGTAATAATGAAAAGGGAGGAGTAATATGCTAGAAAGGAAAAGAAAGATCCAAGTAAGTGCTACAACCCCTTTATCTCTTTTGAATCTCCCTTCATATATCCTAGCCCTAGTAAAATGGTCCTAGATATTGGTGCTAAAAGGGACAAAGAAAAGGCCCAATGCAAGCCTCAAGCTATAATGTTGGTTGTATAAAGGATCCAATAAAGTATTTGGAAAAATTAGTAGATACTAGAGAGACTATAAAAATATTTAGAGTGTACAAGGAAGCTAAGGGAAAGACTAGAAAACTCTTTAGCTCAAAAATCTAACTAGGAAATCTCTCACTACACATCAAATGTGAACAAAGGCCTTGGAAATCTCCACCAAATTTCAATGAAAAATCCTAAGGTTCATATATAAGGAGAGATCCTTGTAATAGAGGCCAAAAGGAAGTAGAGCTAGGTGGACCTCACCCCTCCTGAGTCATTTGAACCCTCCTTAGGGAAAACCCATTCAAGCCATAACTGCCTCACTAGATCCAAAAAATAAAAAGTGGCAAGGGTTCATCCTAGGTTAAACAAGTTGTTCTGGGAGAGGAATTACCACAAGATAGAGGTAGGAAACCTATAGGTAGGAAATCAAACATTGCACAAGCAAAATATGAGGTACAATAAAGCAGACAATTTACTATTTTGGGGGCACTTACAGCAAGAGAAACTCTCCAAGATCCACCCCAATGATATTATTCTCCACCAATAACGAGGGAATGGGTACTACCTGTAAGAACCCATTGGGTACTACCTGTAAGAACATTCCCTAAGAAGGATTATATATGTACATAAACCATTAATAATTTTTATTGAAGAAGCAAGATCAGGAGAAAGATAGAAAGTTATCTTAAGAAATAACTTTTTGGAATGTCAGGTTTGAAAGCACTAGCACCCAAGGACAATTGGGTGGACCAATGATCAGTTGGAGACAAGATTTTCAGAAGGTAAGAAACCTCAAATCAGATAATGCCACGCTAGATATAGCATTCTAAAAAGAATTCAAAAAACGTTTATATTCTCTAAATATATATGTACTATTGGAGAAAACGATGACATTTTTGGTAGGATATCAAGGATAGAATCTTTTTAGACGGTATTTGGTGGATATTTGAATATGATTCTAAATAACAAAGAAAAATGAGGCTTAAAGGCATGAAATTGTCCCGCCTAAATTTTCAAACACTGCTTGAAGATTATGTTTTATGTGTTGAATCCATTGGCCTTTCCCCCACATGGACACACACAATATCTGGGAAAGACTAAATAGGGGAAAGAATGGGAATATTTCTGGTGAAGAATGCTCTTCTCAACTAGGTGGGAGAGTCCCTCCACCATGGCTGTGGGGCCTCAAACCAATCCATAATTATTCTAGAGGTGGTAAAAAATAATAGGGAGACTCCATCACACCTCAAATTTAACGCAATCTGGCTCAAATTCCTTGAACAAATATCTTATCAGAAGAATTTGTGTCCCCTTCGATATGGAGGACAGACACCCCATGGAAATTTTGAAAGGTACCTAAGATCAAAAAATATAATATGGGAATGTGTATGCAGTATGTTTTGAAAGATATATGATCAACTGAGGGCAGTGGAAGGAAAGACAGAGTGTATACAAGTGGTGGCAAAGGATGGGGATTTTCTTCCATAGTAGAATGAGAATCTAAAAGAAATGTAAGCTAGAAGGAATCATCTTCTATCCTGGGAAGAGGCTAAATGGAGAATGAAGAGCATGACAGTTTGGTTAAAGGCTGAAAGGAGATAGGAACACTACCTAATAACAAAACCAAACCAAACCAAATGAAGGATAGTATACAATTACATTTGAAGAAATCGAACAATAGAAGGGAACTTTGCGAAACATTTGAAGACATTAGCAACTCTGCACCGTCATACATGCAAAATATATAGACCCAACCTCCCAAGGAAACAATTCAAGATAGGATACTAATGGACATGGTCTTCACTAGATGGGTACAAGGATATGCACAAAGAAATGTATAGATGAATACACAAGAAAAAAATAACAGAAATTGTCAAGGACCTACAGAATGAGAAGAGGTTAGAACCATATGTATTACCAGTGAGATTCTTTAGAGGGTTTTGGGAGCTTTTATGAAAATATGTCATTGAATTCATAGACGAATCAAGAATAAATAGGAGGATCTTGCAAGCTATCAGATCAACATTCATAGTTACAACTCCCAAGGAAAATAAACTAACTCACTTTAGACAATATAGGTCAAGTTCTCGATGCACTTGCATATATAAAACAATTTCAAGAACCATTTCTTCAATACTGAAGCCAATTATGTCCAAAGAAATTTAACAGGAACAAATTGGGTTCCTTGGAGATCAAGACATCCCAGATGCAATAACAATAGTGCAAGAGGCATTGCACATTATCAAAGTGGGGCCCAGGCTCAAGAAAATAGATCCCACCAAAGTATTTGAACAAAGAAGTTGGATTTATTTATGTCTAATCCTCATGCAAGTACAATTATCTCATTCAATCATTGTTTTGGATGGAAGAATGTTTCAATTCAGTTGTGTATGTGGATTTAATAAATGGAATAGCCATCAATTTCATTCACCCTTCAAGAGGTCTAAGGTAGACCTTCCCCCTCTTGTCCCCTTTGGTGCTTCTAGTAGTAGAAGGGCTCAGTATGTTAATCAGGCAAAGGTTAAGAGGGGAAGATAGAAAACGATTGAAGGTTTCCAAAGGAACAATCATCACCCACCTAATGTTTGTGGATGACCTCCTTTCATTTGTGAATGTCACAGTGGTAGAGGCAAATAACCATGGAGGTGTCCTTAACCTATTTTGGGGCACAACAAGAATGGAGATAAACCTTATAAGTTCCTCCATCAGATTCAGTCATTTCAGTCAAGCCCAAAGGAAAATGATCCTTGGTTTCCTCCCTTCCAATGTGGAGAACTTTGAGCACAAAATCTCCTTGGATAATCATTTTAAGCTAGACAATTATAGGTATAGGGACTCGACGTGGTCAATATACAAAACTAGGGGAAGTATAGTGAACTAGAATCACAGATAGATCTCAATGGGTCATAGGATAGTGTTCATCAGAAGTGTCCTGAACTCAATCCTTTCAGGATCTTGTGAATATGAATCCCATATAATCAAACAAGAATTTTTGGAATTATCTATCTGTGGCCTTTCCATCAAGAAGCAAAATGGAGCTGGTCAATCACTATTTCAATGTGTTTGTACTGCGTTGATGGGCTTTCCAGAATAGGTTAGACCCAGATAACATTGACAGTGATAATGATGAAGCAGATTGTACAAACTCTAAAAATGGAACGAGTGAGAGACACTTGATGATTGAGGAGGATGATGACTCTGTGGATGAATTTGATGTGTCTGAAGGTGATGAATTGGGTGCAGGATCAGATGATGAAACGACAGATACAATGGAAGAGGACGATGAAATGGAAATAAGTTCAATGTTAGAAGGAGAGAAAACCTATAAAAGAAATCACAACATTGATTTTGGTGACCAAGAAAAGAAGTATGTGGAAATGCATGATGAAGATAACGATGGTGTCACATGGGAGTATGTAGATCACAATAATATTCATGTTGATCTTATCGAGGGGAAATATTTTCAAGGTGACTCATGCATGTCATATGAATGGAACAATGAAAGGAAATATTTGAAAAACCCTTCTAAACGTATTGCAAAGCACCAGGGTAGTGATTTTATTGATAGAGATAATGTTGTTTTAGTTAGCCTCAACACTCCTGTAGATATAAAAACAAGAAGGGCAAAATGGAATGCACCAATTGAATCTGAGGTTGTTCATGGAAAGAGGCAACGTAAGAAGCAGATAGCTGAAATGGAAGAAGTAAATTGGAGGTCTAAGGGGAATTCAAGCCTGTCATATCCTACTGACGAAGAGCTCTGTTCTGCAATTAGAGAGTTTCTTAATGAAGTGGATTTTAAAACTATGACTCTCTCTGATATTTTCAACCATTTGGGAGAGATATTTAACCAGGATTTTAGGGAGATGAAATCTCATATGAAATCTCTAATCCAAGAAGAATTGAAAAGAGTTGCAGAATAAAATCAATATGAAGGGTAGCAAGGGTAGCCATTTCAGATTATGGAGATTGATGAAAGGGATTGTTGGGTTCCTAACATTTAAGTTTTTGGCATGTTGTGTTGTGGATTTGTTAAAGAAATTCAAAACAGGAAATTTAGAAGTTGGTAATATTAGCTAAAGTTAAAGATACAAATTCTTACTCAGGGGTTACATCTGAGTTGGCTATGAATCCTTTAGGGAAGATTTCACAATTGTCTAATGGGGATCAGGATTTTGATGAGTATTAATCGAGTTTAATAAAGGATAATGAAATATCCCCAGCAAAGAAAATGCAAAGAGAAAGATCATATAATGAAATTTCTCCATCTTTACTGAAAACTAGAGCTACAAAACCTGTGTTTGATGCCACAAGTGTTCATACATGCACAGGGACTCCAATATCTTAGGGTGATTCAATGCAGCAAGCACTGATAAATTTTGAGGCAGTGCAAAATGTATTCTGTTGTAGTTAGGTCATCTTTAATCAGTCTTACGGTGTACTGCCCTACAGCCTTGAACTTGTGTGAGAGGAGTGAAGCACATGATGCTTTAGATAAATTTATTCAGCACAGAACAGTAGTAAGTTGAGATTCCAACATTACCAGAGATAAATATAAAAAACCACAACCTCTTGTTCTCTATATCCTTGTCTCTGCATTGCCAAAAATAATGCCAGAATTGTCATTGACGAATTTCAAATTATGCTTCATTATTTGGATTATATTTCTCCTTTTGGGATTCTGAATCCTTCATCATTCCATCTGGAGCCCAAATTACAAAACATCGCTTCTAGAGTAGGGAATTATGGGACCTTTATGAATAGTTCTGTCACAGATTGGGTCATTGAAGTTGAAGGAAATGATATAATTGGCAACTATAAAGATGATAATCAGTTAGATACCTCACCAATGGACCCCGATATTGAGAATAAAAAGAGTTTGGTTATATCAAAGACAAATAATGACATAATTACTATTGGTTGTTGGCTACAAGGTAGCTTCAAACCTATGCAAGTCTTAAAGAGGATCATCTTGGATGGGAGGATGTTCTGTATACTCACCTTTATCTTGCTGACATGAATCAATTTTCATTGGCCAATGATACATATGTGAAATATATCATGGACGAAAATTGGCCTTGTGGTGTTCCATCACGATCTATAGTAGATATTCCTCTTTATGAAGGAGGGTTAGGGAATGAATTTGTTGAAGTTCTTGTTGCTAAAGACAATACCAAAAAGGTGCTTCATGTTCAAAGTATCTCATGTTGGGCACCTAGCTGCATAGGTCCATATAGTCAGGCAACATTGCATAGACAAATTATTTATATGGATGGTCAGTTGGGGCTTGACCCCCATACAATGTTGCTTACTTTAGGAGGGGCAGGTGTACAGAGTCATTTGACCAAATATTTCAGTGCAGGTTGACCTCTTTATTCAGATACAATGGGTCCTATGTTCGATGGTATAATAGAAGCTCTAGGACCAATGGAAGAAATTGAAGTTTATAGTGTTGAAGCAATAAGTGAGGGAGTAGATATGAAATTGGGTAATATGTTTGATGTTTCAGAAACATCAATGTCTCTCCCATCCAATCAGCCTAATATGGAACCAAACCTATGTTTCAGAGATATGACATTGCAAAACATTGAATCAACAAAAAAATAATGAAATAGTAAGCCTCAGTAAAGATTCTATTGAGCATATACATAGAGGCAGTGGATATTCTCAAATGATTGAGATGGTGGTTCCATGTCATAAATATGAAAACAAGTCTTTTCCCCACACTATGTCAACAACGACAGGTATGTCTAAAAAAATATAAACAATGAAATGGTTGAATGTTTTTTCAATTCAGAATCTATTATTACAAATGAGCAGAGATCTCTTGAAGTGGAGCAAGATAATCCTAAGCTGAACCTGATACAAGTAAGGCTATGCGTATTGGTGTTGTGACAGAGGATGGTATGGTAGAATGAGATTTAAGAGCTGAGAACTATAGGCAGTGGAGAATGAGACACAATGGTAGTGGAGCTTCTAAGGCACCTTCCAAACATATCTGATGCTAATTATAGGTATTTAATGGATAGTTGTAAAAGGTCCAAAAATGTGCGAATATTATGCTAAACCTCATGCATGTTCGGCTTATGAAAGATGACCGTTGGATAATATTTATGGTTCAAGTTGATTTCAAACCCCCTCGGTGTTTCGAAGTTTAATGGAAGAGGGGGGGTCAAAAATGGGTAGTTTTCAAACCCAGCCATTAACCACGTGGCAAGCGGAGGATATGTTTTCACACCCCAGGGGGAGGATATGTTCACACCCCCCCCCCCCATTACAATACATCTTACCATTTACTGGTCCCTCCGAAATATGGTTTTGGGTTTTCGTGAAACAAACGCTCAAAGTCTATACTTGGAACGAATTTTGGTTGCTGGGTAAGGAAAGGAGGTTTGAACTATCATTACCCAAAAAGAGCGATATTTGCACAATAATGTACACTAGTGGCACAACTGGTGTACCTAAAGGCGTATTGATCACAAATGAAAACATTGTTTCTATGGTGACTAGAATTTCTTATTTTCTTAAATGTCAGAATGAAGAGCTCACAGAGAAGGATGTTTATTTCTCGTTTCTTCCTCTAGCACATATATTTGATCAAGTGATACAAGAATTTTTAATGTCAAGTGCTTCAATAGGTTTCTGGCATGGGGATGTGAAGATTTTGTTTGAGGATATTGCAGAACTAAAACCAATTGTCTTCTGTGATGTCCCAGATGTTTTTTATCACATATATTCATGTTTAAACTAGAAGAATGACGCTGGAGGATTTCCGAATAGAAAGGTGTTTGAATGTGAATATAAATACAAGCTTAATAATATGAGCAAAAGGTTGAAACATGAAAAAGAATCTCCACTTTTTGATAAATTTTTCTTTAGCAAGATTAAACAAGGTCTGGGAGGACGTCTCTGTGTAATGTTATCAAGAGCAGCTCCACTTGCAAGACATGTGGAAGAGTTTCTACGAGTAGTGACCTGTTTCCATGTGGTACAGGGCTATGGTTTGATAGAAAATTGCGCAGGAAGTTTTGTTTCCCTTCCAAATGTGATTTCAATGATCGGAACTGTTGGTTCACCTGTTCCGAAAATTGATGTCTGCCTTGAGACTATCACTAAAATGGGATATGAAGCACTTTCAGAAGTTTAAGCTTTCACAACGAGAATATGTTGCAGTGGAAAATATCGAGAATGTGTATGGCCAATGTTCTTATATTGATTTGCTTTGGATGTTGTTGAGTTCATCGTTCGTCATGTAGAGGTCTCAATTTCCTTTGTCCAAGAGGCAAAGCTTCCTGCAATTTTGGAATGCTTGTTGTCATGGTTAGACCATCTGAAGACAATTGTGAGCTTTGGAAAAATCACAGATTCCTAGAGAGAAGAAGTTGAACGCCTTGGTTAGATTTCTCACCACTGAAATAGCATATAGGATGATTCAAATTGAGTGTGTTAATTCAGTTGCAGCCTGACTTCAAATATTGGGGATGGAGACAAATTTGAGCTTGCGGATGCGCACAGTTTGGAGAGCAGGGTGTTTTTATCACAGGTTGTAGTAGCAGTTGTTGCCTTACATGAGCGATTCTAGTTAGAGGAAAGAATAAAAGGACTGAGAAACTTAAGAAGGCTTTCAAAATATCAGCTATTAGTTGAGCATGACAATTTCATGAGGAAGGCTATAGAGGAGCGGAAAAGGTGTTCCAATTATAAACCCATACTTGAGTAGGATGGATTTATATGGTAGTGTTATTCCTATCAGGGGACAAAGAGGGAGAAAACAAGAGAAGAATCATTAGATGAAGTAAGAGATTACATGCGGCGGTGAATGTCATACCATGGAAAAAAGGCTAAGAAAACTCCAACACAAGTGTTACATGATATAATTGAGGGCCACATGGACGAAATTAAGATAGAAAATGGAATTAGTTGTTTTGTGAAGGGCATATTTGAGATACCACAGAAGGAAACACAATCTCTTCCTTCAGACAGTGTGACTGAGCGTAAATAGCAATGTGAAGCCACCAATTCAGCCATTCCAAACAGGGGTGAAGGATTCTCTGTGTATAGCTATCAAAGGATGAAAATTATCATGCGACTAAAGTTTTTGTAGGAAGCAATGTTTCATCTTCTCTGATA
Organism: Pinus albicaulis; assembly: GCA_034641835.2. Taxonomy (NCBI): domain Eukaryota; kingdom Viridiplantae; phylum Streptophyta; class Pinopsida; order Pinales; family Pinaceae; genus Pinus; species Pinus albicaulis. The sequence goes on from CM076578.1 coordinate 1,077,063,750, forward strand.
AATAGGGTTGATGCTATGCTTCACAAGCTAGAAAAAGAAATTGATGATGTAGATGCAAAAATTGGTGACCGATGGCGAATATTGGACAGAGATATTCCAGGGTACACATGGTAGCATGCACTAGATTAGAACTATTGATCCAGCAAAGGTGGTCCAAATGACAGAGCCGGATGTCAAAGCCACCTAGCGTTGCCTCTTCGTGACCACCTCAGCCACCTTCAACATACCTTTTTTATTTACGAAGAGCTACCAAAGTTAATGCTACAGTCGGTGTTTTGGCTAAATATTTTTGTTTGGGCCTTGCATGGAAACAGTTGTCCAGTTTTTATTAAATTGTAATTAATGAAAGTTGTCGAAGTAGATTAGGGTAACTGGCATAGTTGCAATTAAATATTGTTTGTATTTTCATTATCAGGGGTTGGAAGATTGGACCTTGCTTAAACTTGCATTGTAAAAACTATTGGAACGCTGTAATTTTTGGAAGCTGGAGCATCAAAAGCTAGAAACCATTTGTAGGATACTTGATTTTTGTCTGTCTGGTGATGTGATTTTATCCTCTATGTTGAATGTTTCGAATGTTTTCTTCTCTGCGTATCATTTAAAGCTGATTGTAAAACAAAAATTTTAGATTAATATTTTTTGTTGGAGAACCTTAACTCTATCTGTGATTACAATCCGAATGTTTTCTTCATGTAGTATGGTTAATAAATTCTTAATTTATTTTTAACCACTACTGCAAATTCACTGCTTCTTTCACCTCACAATCTCTACTGCTTTAAGATCCAGCACACACGGTTATCTTGCCCTATGATGCTTTTGAAATTTTGATGCAATAGAACCAACCCCTAATTGACTCCATAGCCCAATGGATTAGCCTCTGCAGACCTACTCATCTAACCAATAAAATTAATCAAAACAACCAGTTTTCACCATCACTATAACTAGCCTAATATCAACATTTATAACCATCAAGCTAAATCAAAAAAACAAAGAGAGCCCTCTCTCAGTCTAGGGAGGCTAGGTCCTCAACTCCAAAGAGGTTTAATGTTGTCCTCTATTGTTTATTTTTTCCAATCTTATAATTATAGGGCCACAACACCGAGAACAACTTAGCAACCTTAGGCATCGATCTCTCAAGTTCCTCTTGGATTGTTGCCTCGGGCTGTGAGGCAATTGAACTTGAAGTGGATTTATTAAGGCCATGGAGATGTCAGGTTGGTGAATGTTTTTCACCACGAATATTTTTTATGTGCAATTTATTCAAAAGTTCAGGGGTCTCCTGTGACTTCATATTGAATTGATCTTGCAAAGGAGGAATTCCATTCGGCTTGCCAAAGCCGATGTTGAGTTCATTGGATCGAGGTTTTTCTTGCTTTCCAAGTGATTCCAAACCTTGCTGTTCAATCTGTAGATTTACACAATTTACTTAAATGGAATTGAAATCTTATAAATAATTTCAATAAAATTCAGCAAAACTAATGCAGTAAGGGTTAGCACGATAGAAAATCCCAAAACATCCAAAAGGGTTGATTTCAAATCTCATTGGGTAATGTTACCAGGAGAGCTCTGATGGTCAATCTATAGAATTTCATAATTTCCTTAATACATCACAAGTATTGAAGTGAGGTTTTGCAGGGTATCAAATTGCCACACATCCAGAGGTTTTATTTCAAATTGCATTGGGTTTTGTTAAATAAAATGAATTTTATTTAACATTCCGGCATTCGCTGCATACTATTTGTTTGAGATAAACATTCATAATATAAGAAGAATTAAGTAGATATATGCAGTAATTTTGATGGATGCATGAAATCTGGATTGAGCAATGAGAAAAGGCATTAGAAAAACTATGGAAAGGGGCAAGAGATATGAATATATTTACCTGCTCAAGTAAAATTTGGGCCACCTGAAGCTTTAAAGAAATCCATGCAGCCATTGTTGTGAAGTAGATCCATGATGCTCAACCTTCCATATTTCCATTCTCCGACTAGTCTTTCCTTGTGAAAACCCTTGAATCGGGGTTCGAATTGAGTATTTTCAGTGCGTAAAATTGTGGGAAGTAATGAACCGGGGATGGGACGAGCTATTATATACTATACATTAAGTAAAATACACTCCATAAATAATAAATTATATAAGTCGTTGATATAGAAATTGTTTGAAATGTTCCTAGCAGATTATTTAACAGCTTTTCTAGACTTATATCTGTTTAGTTGCTTTTTCATCTTCAATATAAGTGATTGTAAAGTTTCAATTTGCAATAACATTTGCTGTATGGATTTTTCTCTATCCTTGGATTTTTTCCCTATTAAATGATCCTTGAAATCATTTTCCTCTAATATGTCATTACTCACATTACCTGTAATTGTTTTCATGATGTTAGCATCATCATCAATTGAAACTCCATCCACTTCTAATATTTTCTTCTTCTCATATAAATAAAACAAGGGATGACGAGAGATATCAAAAGACAACTCCACTTCATTTTCAAATTTATTTCTTCGCTTGTACTGCAAAATTCGGTGCCTGTGAGTTTTATCTATTAAAGGTGAAGATCTCACTGTAAATTCCTTCACAGCTTACTTCTCATCCTTCCATGGATTTATTGCTTGAAAAACTTCAAGTATGTGGTCATATTTGGAAGCTCGACATAAAATTTCTCTAATCTGCAATTCAATCCATTATCATCGCCATTAAATATGGTGTCTATAATCTTTCCACTCAAGTGGCAATGCCTTCTTCCTCTTCATTTATCCACTTGCATCAATTGCTACAGAAGTTGCAGCTCCATTACCATTACGCAACTCTAATTCTACTTCAGTAGCATCACACATTCCAGGGCGTGGACCATCATTATCACCATCAAATTCTGTGTCTCCAAATGAGCTTGAAAATTTAGTGGTCCGCTCAACAGGATTGAATCTGACTTCATCTCCAGTGCATTTTAAAATTTCCACCATTAACTCATCTTTTTGAACTTGTAGATTAGCCTCAGAAATATTATCCAATATAGTCTCAGTGTTTGATCTTTTCTCCAGTTCTTCAACATAGAACATATTTTGTGTGCATGGAAAAGTAGAACCACAGACATATTGGAGGCCTTCATCTTCAGGGAGACCACTGGTGTCAGCGGTTATCAGTAGGTTGACAAGCTTCTGATTAGGCAGATTATATATTTCACAAGTAATACAACTTCGGTAATTTCTCTTTTTTTTAGAAACTACACTTTGCATCTTGATAAAGCATTTAAGATGGCCATTGCTAAAAGCTTCAAGATAACAAGTGCTTTTACCCTCCTTAGTTTAATTTGGGAGACAAAAACACATTTCTACTCTATCTAAAAACTGATCAAGATATTTTCTACCCTGAAATAATAAAGTATGTGCAACATTCCAAATGATAGAGCCTCTCTCTTTATATTTCATCCCATAGCTGCAGATGTCCTCAAAGTCATCCACAAATTATCTCCAATTCTGTATTCCTTAGAATGAATCTTATGATGCATATAAGAAAAGCATATTGGTTTTCTAGGTGTCCTCAAATGATCTGGCCTAAAGGAATCGTCCAACGGATTGGAGAAAAAACTATTCTCATCTAGACTTACAAGCCCTTCCAGGATATCTATCAAATGTATTCCAAATGTATTCCATCATCTGTAGATAAGCCAATTTTTTGTAGCTCCTACTTCAACAACCTTCCTTTATTATTTCCGCGAATGAAGCCTTGATCTCCTGGATCACTGCCAGTACAAACCTTATGAAACACATGCTCTTTATGTCCGCCATTCGGTTCTTGGCTGGTTGGATGCTCTAGCCTCTCCAAGATAGAAGGAGGAAAACCTTTGCTAATAGCACCTTCTCTTACACCTTGAGGGTTGAAAGTAGACCTTTGAAATGAATAAATCTCATGCGCATTACCATTTTCACAACGAGGGATTTTCTTCTTGTTTCGTTGTTAACATAAATGCCTGTTCCAAGACATGCTACGCTTGCTCCTATGGCCTTATTTAAATGCCAGTTCTTTGATGTGATGTCTTCCTTGTATACACTGCAAGAGGATTTATCCAGTGTATAGTTGAACTCTCTTACATCAGCCACCTTTCCACTACTTGTAGATAAAGATTTCATTCCAACCAAGCAGTTACATGTTTCAGAGGTATATTTTTCCCTTACTGTTTTTTGCACATAAATTGGACTCTCGTTTGTCCTAATGAAGGACCAAGAGAATGTGAAGCATCTTTGACATACACAAAATCAATGCTCAAAGGTTGTCTGTCAAACAAATCTGTGACACATATAGCCTTTCCACTGCCTAAAGATTGTCGATTCATGTCTACCAAATTTCTCCCACTAGCTACCCTCAAAAGCTTCTACATTGATATAGGGTATATATTTGACACTGTACCCTCAAATTTGTAATTTTCCCAAAAAACCCCCATATTGCACAGATTTCCTCAGTAAAACCTCCATTTCACAGCATTTTTCTAAGAAAAATCTAGTCTTAACTTAATTGCATAGAGGAATCCAATTTCACCGTACCTGAGATATGTCAGGCATGCAGAGAGCCCTGGCCGAGAGAGTTTCAGGAGCGAATCCATTCAGAAGGTGGGATCTCGAAGAAATCTGAGTTTCAAACCCTGTGCTAGACCTTTGACGCCAATAGGAAGGCAAGGGACCAATAAATTAACACTAGATGGAAACGGTGCTCCAGCAATGATCTCTAAAGTGCAAATATATCCAAGGAATGTAAAATAATTTTGAAAAACTATCATTAAATATGAAAACTCTTATATAAATATTATATAAATATTGAGATCAATCTCTATCTATATTTCGAAATGAAAGTATTTTAGTGTATATTTAAAAGTAATATGACATTGTATTGTTATTGATTTGTTCTATTCTTTAGTTTCACTTACATAATTCCACAACATGTTAATTTGATTGGAAAATTGATTTTCAAGGATATGCATTGAATTTTCACCTAGAATCATTTATTTTTAAGGTTGTTTTTATGTTTTGATGCTGTTTCCTCAACTTCAATCAACTTAGGTAATTTTATCTTGGTGAGATTCATTTTAGAAAAGGTTAGGGATAATTGCTAGTTTAGTAAAGGTGAAAGATAACCGTTCTCTCGGTGAATCATTGTGCAAAGTTGATTAAATACCAAAAAAAATTAAGCACTTCACTAAGTCATGATTAAACATAGTAGTACGAAAGTTATTTCCCAATATTTTAACCGAAAATTTCAAGTAGTTTTACATATCGCAATGAGGTCCCAGAAAACATATGTTCTCCATTAACAAAACGTATATAGATATCGACACTTCTACACATACGAAACTCAATTTTGATCACTTGGAACAATTTTTCAATATGGTTGGGAATGGAACATGAGTCCCCACATCCCTAAATTTTTTCAATCTATGGGAAAATCTCTAAATTCATGGGTATAACTTTACAAATTTCGTGGAAATCAACACAACAGTCTATATGTTTGTTCTTCTTACACATGGGTGCTATTGTCATGCAAGTGATATGAATCGTTCCTCTTCCTTCAAAATTATGACCATGCATTTCCCTAAGATAGAGAAAAGGTGCCAAATTATGCTTCAAATAAGGACCATGCATTTCCCCAAGAGGATGAAGAGAATCACGAATCTTAGTCCTCTCTTTCAATCTTAATCCATTGAACCGACAGTGCTTTCCCATCCGTCCATGTGCAAACAATGCAGTGTACTACTGAGTTTCTTCTTTTCCATATCAATTTTTGGCCATTAGCCTTCAAATTAGGCTTTCTCAATCTCGTTTGTTGTGACAAATTTATTCTTGTCTACCTTTGTCCACTTCTTCACTTCCATGCCCACCTTCAACTCCTTTGCCATCGGTATCGAGTTGGAAAATTCGTCTGAATGTTGTAGCCAAGCCACCATGTGAACACTCGTGTTGATGCTCTCCAAAGTTGAATTCCACACGCAATGTCTTAAGAAGCTACTAGTAAGCCCTGAAGGCAATTCTTAGATTTTTTGGCATGATAGGGAACACATTGTACCAAAATAAACATAAACAATTGAAGTTGGAGCTTGGTCGTCTAGCCATCTCAAGCAACTTCCAAATTTTGAATTACACTTCTTAGTCATCCAAATTGATTGAGGAAGAAGACGACCGATGGGAAACAGAGGATACTCACCATAATTTTCTCAACGTATTTGTTGTTAGCCATGAATTGAGATTCGAGGCCGCAAAAATTATTCATGAGATGTCTTTTCATTAGTGGTAGACTTTTTACTTTGCATCCAGATATGGAAGTAATAAATCTATCCGGGAATCACCAATTGTATGATGCAATGCATTTCAAAATTCGAGTCCCCTTCACCCATATCATTGAGAAATAGGCATTGACGCAACTGAAACTATAGACAGGGACTTTATGTTTTGTCACCAGTATGAACCCACCCCAACAACCAGTCATGCACAATCACTATCCTATTGGAATTGTAGAAGCAAAGGCTATGTATTGATGATTGAAAAGCTCTCAGAGATCTTCCCTTAGACAGAGAAAACCAGATCGCTAAAGTCGTTTCCAGAAATATGGTAGTCGTGAGATCTTGCACATGGTAAAATTTTGATTTGAGGGAGGAGGACAAAAACCAAAGTATCCAATTGGCCAATATACCTAGACAAAGCCCGTAGAGGAACAACTTTGGTGTAATGTCAAGGACTCATGAAAAAATAAGACTTTTCAAACAAACAATGGCATGGAAATGTTGGAAGATATAGACCATTGAACAAGTTGGTTTTAATTATGAAATGAAATGAAATTTTAACGTCCACGAGATTAAAAATAGTCTATGGGATCATTAGTTTCTTTTTTTTGGCCTTTTGCAATTCAATCCTTTTCTTATTCAAATTTATGATGAGCTAACCCAACATTACAACAATCTCCTAGATGAAAAAGGCAATGCCAAGAAACCGACGCTAACATATTTCCATAACTTTCTCTGATGTCTTTGAATGCATCACATTCCAAAATTTGCAAGATATTCACCGAAGGAGGCTCGCGATCACCCAATCAATCCTCCAACATGGCTCTCACAGGCTACAAAGTCACGATCCAATCCGGTCAAACACTTTAATCCAACACACCTTCACAAAACATTGTTGTCCACACTATTTTTTTGTTGCTCCTGCAATTTTGGTTAGGGCATAATGCAATCCTTAACCCTCCATGCTAGCAACAACCTAAAATCTTCAAGGGTCACGTTCCTCCAAGGATAAACTTCTCCACACGTACAATTTGACCAAGATGGCCAGGCAAGAACCTAAGTGTGTCATAATTTTATGTCTATGGAGCATCAAAGAGTGCTCCATGGAAGGAACATCATCCTAGAATTCTCTATGGTGTGAGTACAAGCAAGTTAAGAGAATTTAAAGAATGGATTCCTAAGAACTCTCCTGTGGTGATTCTATCTCAAGAATGATCCTACATTGGGAGAAAAAACCTTGGTGAATTCATTATTAACATAGTTTTGCATAGCTTTAATTGAATCTTGGTTAAAATCCTACACACTTGCCTAATTGCTACACTTTCTAGGATGAGTCTATCAACTTTTCTTTTATATTTTGAGATCCCATTTTCATTTGATCTATGATGCCATCTTTCAATCTATACATTTCATTCAACTTGAGATCGTCAATAAAAAAAACAACATCAACTATAGTGAATTTAATCCTTTATCTAATTTTCCCATGCCTGAAAGGTCAAACCATACAATGCACCAAGTTTAGGGCCACACAAGCCATTTTATTGTTTATTTTCCACTTGTTTCATGCTAAAATAAAATTACTTATGAAAATAAAGATGTGTTTACAACATCCTAGATTAATGACACCAAAAGAAAAAATACATTCCACTAGAAACCATAAATTTTTAATAGGGTAGCAAGGAATTACAATTATGAGAAAATCCAAGGAAAGAAGGATTGAAAACAAAGAAACAATTAAAATAGTGAGAAAATGAGAATGCTATTAAGCCTAATTGATCAAAATAGGACACCCAAGGTAAGATTAGTTCACTAGTGAGGTCATCAGAGTTTAACCCAACCACTAGGTTTCATTTTCATTGTGGTTCGTGCCACCCAAATGGCATACCACGAAAGCCCTAGGCCATTTTGGCAGAATATTTACCATTCAGACCCATCACCTAAGCCAATGGAAGTCCCTCGTGGGAATGTTTCTTGCAACAATTCCTATAATTAAACAATAAAAATAAAATGTTGTTACCTACCTCTTGAGTGGGTTTGTAGCCTTTGGAATCTTCTCCTCTATAATAGAGCTTTAATCCTGCTCATCTAAGTGCACAGTCATTTCCTTGAGATTCAATTTCTTTGCTTTGAGACTCTTGGGAATATGGGTCCAGGGAAATCCCAGGCCCTTTTTGAGGCAAATCCAAGGCCCTTTTTGGGTCTCTGGAATTTTTAGGGATGACTAGATCATCACAATCCATCTGTGCTAGAGCATCTAGTTGGTGACCACCTATGATCTTAGGATATTTGATTTCCTTGTCGTAATCAATGTATTCTTGCTCTCTTATATGCTTCTTTGTTAATTTTTTAATTGGAAAGGCACTTATCATCATCTTATTTGGTGAAGCCATTATCACCCATGCCTTCAGCTTCATCTTCCTCCATGGAATCCTAAACATATAACCTATTGAACACCTAGTTTTGCTTGTCTAGAATTATTTTGAAGTGGAAGAGAGAGATGGAGGCTTGGGGATGGGCCATAACCCAAGAATGTGGGGAATATTGTGAAAATTCCCTCTGTAGAATGAAATCACCACGGTTGGAGGAACCGAGAATCCAATCTCTTGATTCAACCAAATGTATCAGATCATACCTGATTCAACCAAAATCCAAGGTATGCAAGAGTGTCAGGGCATGTCGGGTAGTGTTATTGTGTGCTAGGAAGTGTCAAAGCATGCCAAGGAATGTAGGGGATGCTAACACGTGCCAGATAATTCCAAGGCATTCTAATACATGCCAAGTGATATGGGATGTTAAGATGTAAATTGTGTTGCTTAGTTGTTTTACTGCCACAATTGGATGTGAGCCTTGTTTTGGTAAGTTCTTAAGTTGGATGAGTTGAGATTGGACATGAGTAACATAAGATGAGCTATAGGTCGTTCTTAGGTGAACAAGGCATATGTTTAATTTCCACGGAACATGAGAATCTGGGTTTTGTCTTAGAATATTTGATGCAAACACACTCAAGTGCCACAACACATATACTTTAATGCACAACGAAATCTACTCAAATCAAGGAATCAACTAGTGCACATGATAATTTTACCTTTTTCAAACCCTTCTTCATTATATTACAAACTACAATACAACATGCTAGAGCTCTTGTACCATGGATCGTGATCCTTTACAATCACACTGATACAAGGAATACAACTAGGGCTTTGTGTTAATCCTTTGACAACAAATCTATCCTGAACAAGACAACACTTGACCTACTTGCTGATAGTGGCCACACACAACCCTTTGAGTCCACAGGTTTAATGAGAGCACCATTGGTTTAATGTTTGGAGAATAAGGGGCCACCCCCTTGTCCAACAATTTTTATGGGTCCCATGCATCATTATGGCACTCATGTACCCCATTATGCCTCCTAGAAGGCCCTAAGACATCAATTTACCTCTTATGAGGCTTATTATTCAATGTATGAGATATTTTGGTGGGATTTTCACCAAAATTTAGGGTTACTTGCATATTATTTTATGTTTAGGGGCTAATGTAGGCCCATAAGCTAATTCGATCAACTCCTAATCAATGTATAAATAGGAGTTAGTTGGATTCATTTGTATTATCACTCAACTTGGGATCTCTCTATCTTTAGAGAACTTCACATTTTTCCTTGGAGGACTATTTTGGATGATGGATGCATTTTGATATATGGATTTGGGATATTTTTATCTTGGAGCTTTGTTTTTGCAAATGTGAAGCTGATTTGATATACTCTCTAACATTGTGAGTGATAATATAACGTTATTCTTCTTGTTGCTGCATACTATTGAATTTCGCTGTAAGTAGGGCTAATTTTTGCATGATGGAAATGTGGAATTATGTGTCTATTTAGCTTATTTAATGTATGGCCCATTGTTGGATGAATGAAATATCTTAGAGATCATTTTATCTCAATAATATTGCACCATTTGTATGAATTATAAATGCTTGAAGGTCACTTTTCGTTTTCCTCTAACGTTGGACGAAGTTGATTTTTTGGGTCTCCTTGATCAAGGAACCGAATTCTTGTTCATTAACACCCCTAACTCCATGTAGTCAAGTGAATTAGGCACTAGTCCCTAAAAAATGGTGATGATTTCCACGCCTTTTTTCACAATTTTCCATTTTCCCCTAGGTCTAGGCCCATTAGGTCACCTGGGGCATAAATTTCCCAAGAATCTAGCCAGAGGAAAACTTCGATCTCTTAGAGGCAACTATATTGGTGGGTCCCCTCACACTCTGTGGAATTTTGGCCAATTTTGACAGTGGAATCTCCGGATACCCCAATCCCTAGCCCTAGGATCAAGTTTTGCATAGGTGTTCCCAAAGCTAGAACATTGTAGGATCAATTTGACCCATTGAAGTAGAAAATCTTGCTTGATCCTTTCCCTCACATTTTCTAGAATAGGAACATCATTGATTGTTGAATTCCATCCCTAAACCAGGGCTAGGTCCACATGGCCCTGTGTGGTCCCATTTGGTGTCAAAGGCCTTTCATCAAGGACCATTTGGGAATCCAATTTGCCAAAGGATTTTAGGGATTGAGAACTTCCTTCATAAGTATTATTATTCTCCCTCAACCCTTACAATCCCTCTCCTCTCTCCCTAGGAGATGAAGTCCCTTTCTTAAAAGGCAAGCATGTCCCACTCTTTATTCTGTCTTAGGGAAAGGGTTTCTAGGGTCACTTCCCACCTATTCATTGACCTATAATCCACAAGTTACTTGCTAAACTACTAGGACTCCTCCCATCGGTGAAATTCCTTGAAGAGAAAGGAGCCTTAGCTGTGGTGATAATGGGTTGAGCCTCCACTGTTGCCCTTGTCCTAGTAGTTGCCCTCTTAAGAACCCCTTTTAGGTCCACTACTAGTTTGAGTGGTAACAATTTGTTCAAAACTCCATTTATGAACAACTCTTTGGTATGCCCACTTTTTCCATACTATGGCTCCAAGATTAGAAGTCTAGGGCTATGGAGGTTGCCCTTCATGTCACTGAAATAATCCCCTACAATATAGTGAACTAGGGCTAGTTGGCTGGCCCACTTGACTGCTACTTAAGTCCTTCAAATTTTGCACATCCTTAGGCCCTATACACTTTCCCTTCTACCAATCTTGTTTTCATTCACAAGTAGAAGAGCTAGGGCTCTTCTTTGATAGTCACCTGACAACCCTTTAACTATACTTGGACTACCATCAATCTGCCCAACCAAAATCAATTATTTTTACTGATCTAAGGCTCACAATATTGTCTCCATCTAGGGCTCTTCAAATATTCCACCTAACAAGGGTTTGAGTACTCTCAAAATCATTGTTCTTGTGTATCGACAATTTGATCTTTATTGTCCAATCTATGAACAAATCTGAGCTACTCCTCTTATCATCCTTCAAACAATCTATAGATGACTGAACTAGGGTCACAAATCAACCACAAAAAGTCCATTGACTAATTTTTTATAGGTTTCTTCAGACCTGTTTCTAAAACTCTATGGATAGTCCACAAAAATCAACTCCTCTACATGTCAATCCATTCTTCATATTGCACATTTCTTCTGCATGCTGAATATTCTGCTCAGGTTCCACCCTCCTTTGGATCTACTATCTCCACACATACTGAATCTGCAAACCATCTTCCCGATCAACAATCTATATTGCAGAAATAAACCTCGCTCTAAGGGTCACAACCACTCTTCTTCTACACAAATTTGTCACATTCTTAAGGGAATACCTTATGAACTAAACATGCTAGGAAATTGTCCTAACTAGGGCACTATACTTATGTACTTTTAATCATTGTAGAACAAACCCTATCCACCCATATAAAAAACCATTACTCTTGCCTCCATAAGAGACTCAACCTAGCTCATATGGATCCATAGATTTTGGGCATTTCTTTGATGGAATATTGAAATGAACTTCAGATCTCAATGTCGACCCCCCAACTAGGTTTACCTCAGTCAATATTACACCCGCGTCTACTTTTGTTTTGGCTCTAAATTACAGTGCAATCCCTCCTCCATTTATGTTGGTATTTATCACAGACCTTGCAGCCTACTAAACACCAGAAGACAAGATCGTATCAACCCTCTCTTCTATTTCATGTAAAAAATCTAACCAACATGATTCAATCTGATCTTCTAATGTACTAAAACAAGACACTGAATCGTTGCTACAATTTTCGGAAACAAAACATGATTGCACAATCACATATAAGTAACTAGAGAAAGAAATTATCAATTGCACAATAAAATATGTATATGGGGAAAGCAACTTCTCAAAACCTCTCTATCTCTATTTTGTATTATGTCAAGGAATCATGAAACAATGCAATGCTTAATCTATCATGAGATTCTCCATCACTCTACGAATTGGCTCCTACTGATCTATGCAAAATCGGTCTAGTACTTAGCCAATTCTCAAACTTCCTTCAGCCTACCTTGATCACATAATTCCTAGGGAATTATCTCCCTATTAATTAGGAAAATCATCCTTCCTTGATTGTGCAGTCCATCATGGAATCCCAATGACTTTATAATTGCACATGGGAAATTTTTCATAAATACAACTGATAGTTATGTTCCCTTTAACCTCTGCCTCAATTGGGTCTTCCTCAAAACTGACATGCATGCAACTATTAATAGAAAAGTATCATTTATTTTATTTATCACTCATTGTGAATTAAATCTAATTTAATTTAGTGGACCTCTCACTAGCTCATCACTCAGTTAGAACTAGTTAAACTGATTTTAACTCAATTAATTGAGTTAACTAATTCACACCTACACCCCACTAATGCATCAACTGCAACTGGACCCCCAAAATATTAGAATCCCTCTACATGCCTCATCTTAGACCCTCATGATCCGAACATATGCAGGAACACATAAAATATAGAAATAAACATAAACATAGAGATGCATTAGGAATAACACTTCATTTCATTAATATCAAATAGTGAAAAATGCTTATAGATAGAATGGAAAAAAAATCAGCTTGGGCGATGGTAGCTTATCTCTGAGAAGAGATGTGATGGCTACACGCCTCTGAACTATGCTACAATAAGGCTCAAGGGCCTTTTTATTATTTAAAAATAAGAGAAAACCCTAACCCGAGGAGATGTAACACTAAGGGTTTATGGGCCCCGCTGGGGGTAGTTGGGCAACCCACTTCTCGGGGTCGTAACTTGGTCATATGATCTTTTTTTGATGCACATGATACCTCATTAAAAAGATATCTCTGAGGACTAGAAATGATAATATGATTTCTATGAAATTACCAAGCCTTTCATGCCCAAAAAACATCGTTTGGGGCCTCAAAACTGCTTTGGAGGTTTAGGACCCGAAAAACTGACAAAAATAGTAAATTGTGCTATAATTAAGGAAAATGAAAAACTAAAGAGACAATGGAGAGGGCCAAAGAGGAATAGGCGGGTGGCCACTAATATCCACCTCGATCACCTCAACTCAAATTTCTTGAGCTAAGTCAGTCATCACGACTTAGTTAACTGACCCAAGTTGTTATGAGATGAAATTACAATTTATTGTCCAATTTATTTAAGGGAAAAATAAATTAGACACCTCATACTCCTCACTCTTGGTACATAAAAATTCCTCACCAGTGTGGGTGAATTTTTTTTTGTTCTTTTTGGTTGCCAATTTCACTATTTCATGTTGCAAATTTCAACACTCCCTCTCAATAAGAAAGGAATTCAATCTATCTCGATCCGGTACCTTTGGAATTCTACATGCAACACTTCTCTAGTGTTGTTTTCACCTGCAAATCCTAAAACTAAATAGCCTCCGAACAACTGAATCAGTATAATGCATTTGTCATCAGATTCTTCTAACTGTTTCTAGCTATTGCATCTATCTATTGGACTCTCTCCGTTTCTGTTGACATCTGCATCCATGCCCTTTGCACTGTTGCCAACTCTGATCTGCGCTTCAGTATCTGAAATTTTTCACTCTTATTTTTTTCTTCCTGACATATGATTGCATCAATTTAACTGATCCTTCCTACTACTATTTTACTGTGCACTCCTTGTAGCTAGGTTTGATCCATGAGACACACCATCTCAATGGACCCTGCCCAAATTTGTTATCTTGGGATTATGCTACACATCACCCCACTTTTCACCTAGAGGTATGGCTGCATGTGCTCCCTCTGCCCATCTGGCTCGAAATTTCCCCGTCATGGAGGTCTCTATTTGAGTGGACACTTCCGCTCGGTCTCCTCTCTGCTTATCCAATTGTGGTTGCTCCACAACCTTCTGAGACTGCTTCTAAGGATGCATGTTGAGAGGTAATTTTTACTCCCTCTGAAAAACCAAGTCTCTAACCTCAAGTGCATATAGGTTCTTGACTCGCGCACATTATCATTCTCCCACCATTACAAAAGTTTCTAGAAAATAGTTGATTTTAAATTGACGATATCTCCCTCATCTGAGCTCTGAATTGATTTTCAATTTGGGTAGTTTTTCGCAAGGAATCCAAATATGTTATTTTTATTTTTTAAATTCTACACCAAAATCTTTAAATATTCTCTGCAAACTCACCGCCCAAAAAATTCCTACTCTGATACCATGTATAAAATCTAACCAACGAGATTCAATCCGATCTTGTAATGTACTAAAACAAGATATTGAATCCTTCCTACAATTTTTAGAAACAAAACACGATCGCACAATCACATATAAGTAAGAGAATAAATTATCAATCGCACAACACAATATGTATATGAGGAAAGCAACTGCTCAAAACTGCTCTATCTTTATTGTGTATTAAGTCAAAGAATCATGAAACAATAAATGCTTAATCTCTCATGAGATTCTCCAGCACTCTGCCAATTGTCTCCTGCTAATCTAGGAAAACTTGGTCTAGTGCTTAGCCAATTCTCATCCTTCCTTCTGTTGAGATTCAACAAGATGATGAGCTTAGTGAAAAGAGTCGCCTTCACTAAGTGGGCCCACAGGCTATTTTTGGCGCAAGTCTATTTTTAGACATGATGATCATATTTTAGAAGTTGCAGGATGTTATTTGTGGATGGTTGATAAAGTTGGAAAAATAGATGAAATTATATTTTTAGAATATTGGGTGAAGTCTATTTATAGATCGTCAATCTAAAAATAGATGCATGTCGATTATTATTAGCTCTTAATAATGATCAGACTCTAAACAACAACTTATTCTCTTGGATCACTTCAGTTCAATGCACAGATGTGGAATAGCAGCTAACAGAAGGAATTACGCTATTCCTGAGGGTTTACTGGAGCTAATGCATGAAGGACTCAGTTAGAACTCAAGTGGCAGAGTTATGACACAATTGGAAGATGTAATATTTCTAATTAGCACCGCTAATTGGAATATTTGACTTTTGTATAGTTTTGCCGCCTATAGTTAATTAATAAATAAACGTGAGAAAAGAGGGGCTAACTCACTTAAATAAAATAAAGTGTTTCCCTAGTAGGAGCAACATTATAACTTAAAGGGGAGCCTTGGGGATCCACACCATGTATGAGGGAGGCCTCACGTAGCCTCTAAAAGCATCTGCGCAGACTTGGGAGGAGCAGGTGGAGAGAGGGGGACCACGTTAGGGTTTTTTTGAGGAGAGCTAGCATTATAAAAGGTGGGAGAGCCATTTCATTTGGCATTCTTGTTGTTGATGATATTTGAGCTAGACTTCTGTCTTCTTGAGAACGTTGGCTGTTTAACCTGTCTGCAGCACTGTTTAGTGCGACTGAGTGTCTTCGGTCAGAGATCTCACCCTTAGCCTTGGGGGACTTCGAGTGCCTGCTCAGGCAAGGTCTTTTCTACAGTTTTCAGCAGAGGATTTGGTTGTTTTTTTGCGGAGGAGCTGGGCTTCTTTTGGTGACTACGCAGTCCCTAGGAGAGAGGACACAGTCCTTGGTGGAGGGGTGCTATTGCGGGGTTTTCTGCGGGAGATTCAGTGTTATTCAGTGTGGAGGTTCAGTATTTATCAGTTCGAGAGTTTCCTGAGGAGTTTGTGGCTCCATATCAGTATATTTCATTTGGTATCTGCGCTGGGCCTGGAGGGACAGCGTTTTTCCTTGAGGAGGGTTTCTGGGGTGATTTCCGGAGGTGGTCCATTTTGTTTATGGTTTCTGGGTTTTTTCCGGAGCAGTGAGTACATGTGATCTACAAATTTTAAGCTCATTCTGGCGAGGGGATTAGCCGCTAGTTCCAGTTCATTCCAGCAGCAGCAGTTTACGATAGTTTCTTCTAGCAGCTGGGATGCAGTTTCTGTAGCAGCCATTTCCTGTTTCTGAGAGGGTTCTTCACTTGCCTTGTGCAAGGATAGGTGCTCTTATTTTGATTATCCATTGTACCCATTTATATTCTCAGATTAATAAAATGGCTTAGCATTCCTGGCATTTTATGTGTACTTGCTTTATATTCTATTTTCGGCATTTTTCTATATAGTTGTATGCTTGTATTGCTCTCTCTTTCCTATTCGGAATATTACAGTGGTATCAGAGCTGAGGTCTCGAGGTCGAAACTCGTGGAGCATGGTGGGCTGTAATATCCATGTTTAGGGAAGCCTCTCTGTTGAGGGTCCGGTGGGCCCTGACTCGTTGCCGAGGTCTGCGAGGTTGTTTAGCTGCCGTCCTCGAGATGCTCTGGTGTGGGTCATGACCCACCCTTAACACCTCGGGATGCCGCCCTCACTAACAAATGAGCTGTAGTGGCTGGGCCTTGTGGTATCGCAGCCGAGGTCCGAGGTGGTCGCATCATGAGCGCAGTGGGTCGTGAACATCCTTCGCTAGGGCAGCTCTGCTGAGGTCCCGTGGGCTCTCGACATCGCTGCAGTCCTGCGAGGCGAGGCGAGCGTGTGGCTACTTAGCCGCCGCCTCGAGATGCTTCGCCTTAACATCTCACCCCAACACCTGATGCCGCCCCCGCCGTCGCTTCTCGAGCTTTTGGTGTAGTGGTTGGGCCTTGTGTATCAGGAGTTTATGTCCCGAGGTCGCACCGTGGGAGCGTGGTGGTCGTAATATCCGTGCTTGAAAGCCTCCCCGTTGAGGGTCCTGTGCACTCCCCGAAATCGCTGCCGTGGGGTCTCCAGGGGCAGAGGAAGCGCCGTACCGTTAGCCGCGTCCGAGATGCTCCGGTGGGCTGTTGAGCTCACCCTTAACACCCTGGGATGCCGCCCTCACTAACAGTTCGAGCTTTTGGTGTAGTCGTTGGGCCTTTGTGGTATCAGAGCATAGATCTGGCTTAGCCTGTGGAGCTAGCAGTCTATGACGCTGGGGGATAGACCCTACATCTATTACAGAAGCAAGAGATACATAGACGTTGAGCATAGGTTGGAGAACACCTACGGAGAGGGGGACTGTGTTCGAGTGGTGGAAACAGATCGGGAGTAGCCAGAGATATACAGAGATCAGGAGCAGCCTGAGACAGATATAGAGCAGGAGCATCCTGTGGGGGACGCAGAGCAGTAGGGTCTTATGGCAGATGAGGAGGATGCAAGGAGATTTAGAGATGTGCTCCTCCAACACATGCAGGATGTTTCGAGGCAGATGGAGTCAGTGGGACAGAGACTCACTGCGTTAGAGGTTAAGCAGCGGGAAACCCCAAGGGGTTTTCAGATCGGTGAGGGATCGGGCACGTCCAACCATATGCCGGAGCATGATGCTATCCCCATCATGGCATCGCATGCACCCACGCGATCCACTATGCCCACATTCCTAGTGGAGGACACAGGGGCAGGAGCACAGCGGGATATTCCAGCACCCACGCGATCCACCATGCCCACATTCCTAGCGGAGGACACAGGGGCAGGAGCACAGCGGGAGCCAGAGCTTGAGCCTGGCCAGATGGACGCCTACATTGCAGAGTACCTGGCACGCGGGCCGGCGATCAGAGATCTTATCTCATTCAGAGATTATGTTCAGCTCCAGTGTGATGGTAGACCCCGTGATCATCACAGAGGGCACAGGCATCATCATGATGACCACCGCGCAACTAGCAGGTTTCATTTTCCCACGTTTGATGGCACATCAAACATGTCGGCAAAGTCTTGGGTAGAAAATTTGGACATCTATTTCCAGCTTAATCAGATGTTGCAGTCAGACGCCATCAAGGTGGCAACATTACATCTGGATGGTGAGGCCCAAGACCGGTGGTTTCATGGGATGACGACACTCGGGCATTCTACAGTGGGGACATATGCCAATTTTACCTGGAGGGTGATAGAGCGCTTTGACAGGAGGGATCTGGAGTAGCACTTCGTTGAGCTGACAAAGCTCAAGCAGACTAGGAGCCCAGAGACTTACATTTCAGACTTCTTGAGGGTTTCAGTGATGGTGCATGATCTATCCACAGCTCGAATGGTATAAATGTTTGTGGAGGGGTTGGCAGAGCCACTTCATGGCCTAGTCAGGTCAACTAGACCAGCCACGCTTCAGGATGCCATCAGCAGGACCCGGGATTTACAGGATGTCTTACCCAGGACTCGGACACCTTACCCCCAGAGACAGGCCTTCCAGCCTAAGGGGAAGGACACGAGGATTCCGCCTCCCAAGGCGAATCCTGGGTGAGGGCAGTTTGATGATGAGGCCAGGATAGAGATGAAGAAGAAGCGGTTGTGCTTCACTTGCCAGGAGCCATGGGCACCGGGACATAGGTGTGCTGCAGGGAAAGCACATTTCATTGAGGTTTTCTCCGAGAGCAGCGGGGAAGAGGATGAGGAGGATGACATGGAGGCAAGAGATTGTTATGCAGCGCAGGGTACCTTACCACCTCCACCATCAGCAGTAGGTGGTGCATCATTTGCACCTACTGGAGGAGCTCTAGCAGCATTGCGGGGAGTTCCCAAGTATTTGACGTTGCGCGTACGGGGGATAGTGCGTGGACAGCGGGTCTCAGTCTTGGTTGATAGTGGGGCCACCCACAACTTTATTGATGCACAGATGGTTGAGCGGAGAGGTATACAGACTGAGAGTTTTGATGGATTTTCCGTTTTGGTCCCAGGAGATCACACCATGGTGTGTGCTCGGTATGTCCCCAAGTTATCAGTGACGATGGGCACTTATACATTGACAGATCATTTTTTCATGGTGGATATCCCGGACACCAACATGATATTGGGTGTTTAGTGGCTCATTACTCTGGGCAAGGTCACAACAGATTGGAAGGCCCTAGAGATGGAGTGGGATGATCCCAAGACAGGGAGACATGAGAAGATACGGGGACAGCACACATACCCGCCTCAGACAGTGTCGGCACATCGGATGGAGGCAACCTTCCGCAAGGGAGACATAGAGTGGGCCATAGAGCTGCGAGCTTCGGAGGCAGTAGATATATGTTAGGCAGTGCATCCTGAGATACAGACTATCCTTGACAGGTATGCCATAGTATTCGGGGATATTCCACCAGGGCAGCCACCGGATCGGGGGTTTGAGCATACTATTGAGCTTGAGCAGGGTATACAGGCAGTGATCACCACACCGTATAGGCATCCCAAGGCCTATCGGGATGAGATTGAGTGTGCTATTCAGGAGTTGCTGGCCCTTGGTCACATTCGGCCAAGCATGAGTCCTTTTGCTTCTTCCGTGGTGTTGGTGAAGAAGAAGGACGACACATTGCGGATGTGCATTGACTATAGGGCTCTGAATAATAAGACCCTGAAGAACAGGTACCCCATTCCCAGGATCGATGAGATGATGGATGAGTTAAGAGGAGCATGGTTCTTCTCAAAGATTGACTTGAGATCTAGGTACCATCAGATACGCGTGAGGGAACATGATATTCCCAAGACCGCCTTCAGGTGTCATTATGGACACTTCGAGTTTTTGGTTATGCCTTTTGGGCTGACCAATGCACCCGCTGCCTTTCAGTCATGCATGAACCACATCTTCAGGGGTCATCTGAGGAAGTTTGTGCTGGTCTTCTTCGATGACATACTTATATATAGCAGGACTTGGGAGGAGCATCTCCAACATATTGAGACAGTGTTGCGCATCTTGGAGGAGCAGCAGTTCTATGCCAAGCTCTCCAAATGTGAGTTCGAATTGACGAAGATGCTGTACTTGGGGCATATTATAGGAGTGGACGGGGTGAGAGTCCACGAGGAGAAGATCAGGGCCATCAGAGATTGGATATAGCCGAGGAACGTGACTGAGCTTCAGGGATTTATTGACATTTGCACTTACTACAGGAAGTTCGTCAAAGGTTTTTCACAGCTTGCTGCACCCCTCACAGACTTAACGAGGAAGGGGGAATTCAGTTGGTCGAATACAGCACAGCGAGCCTTTGATCGGCTCAAGGAGGTGATGAGCAGCTGCCCCATGCTTGCATTTCCGGATTTCACGCAGCCATTTATCTTGGAGTGCGATGCGTCAGGAGAGGGGATTGGCGCAGTACTGATGCAGGGTGGTCATCCTATAGCTTTGGAGAGCCGGAAGCTCCTTCCACATGAGAGGTTGTATTCCATATACGACAAGGAGATGTTGGCCATTATGCATACATTGGCCAAATACCGGCAGTATTTAGTGGGCAGCAGATTCAGGGTGAGGTCAGATCACAACAGCCTCAGGTACTTTCTGAAGCAGAAGTAGTTGCAGGAGAGGCACCTGAAATGGATCAGTAAGATCCAAGCCTATGACTTTGACATTGAGTACGTCAAAGGCAAGAATAATGTGGTGGCAGATGCCCTTTCTCGTAGACCAGCCACGTTATCTCTTATGAGCTTGGACGCTAATTGGAGGGCTTGACTGTTGGGTGAGTACTCCAAGGACAGATTTGCTTGTGAGGTGTTGGATGGGCAGGTGGCAGATGACAGGTACAGGGTGGTTGACGAGATTATCTATTACAGGGATAGGATCTTCATGACTGAGGGGTCTCATATTAAGAAGAAGATACTCCATGCCTCACATGATTCTCCATTGGCGGGCCATCAGGGGTTCACCAAGACCTACAAAGCCATCAGGGAGAGGTTCTCGTGGAAGGGCCTCAAGGAGGACGTACTCCAGCATGTCAGGGAGTGCGATGTTTGTCAGAGAAACAAGGGAGGGATGAGCCATCCAACAGGGTTGTTGCAGCCTCTTCCCATTCCAGAGGGGAAATGGGAGAGCATATCGATGGACTTCATCACAGGGTTGCCCATGGTGCAGGGCAAGGACTGCATCTTTGTCGTCGTTGACCGACTGACGAAGTATGCTCATTTTTTTGCCATATCCACACACCACACAACAGCACAGGTGGCCAAGCTGTTCTTCAGGGACATTTTCAGGTTGCATGGTCTACCTAAGACCATTGTCAGTGACTGGGACAGCCGCTTCATGGGTGGATTCCGGCAGGAGCTTTTCCGGCTAGTGGGGACAGAGTTGACGTCGAGCACTAGTTATCACCCCCAGACGGATGGACAGACAGAGATAGTTAACAAGTGGCTGAAGGGCTACTTGCATAACTATGTCATTGGACAGCAGAGGGCATGGCTGAAGTGGCTGCATTTGGGAGAGTATTGCTACAACACGATGCATCACATGTCCATTGGTATGTCACCATTCTATGCTTTCTATGGATATCATCATTTATCTTTTGTGGACATGATGTTTGGTGCTAGCAGGGCTCTGAGAGCCAAGATCTGGATCCAAGAGAGCCAATATATCCTCCGAGCTCTCAAGGATAACATGGCCACAGCGCAGAATCAACAGAAACTGTATGCTGATAGGGGTCGGGTGGAGAGACAGTTTGAGGTTGGGGACTTGGTCTACCTGCGACTACAGCCATACCGACAGTCTTCACTTAAGCATAAGGGGGCTGAGAAGCTTAAGCCTCGTTTTTATGGGCCGTACAGAGTGATACGCAGGATTGGGCAGGTTTCATATGAGTTAGAGCTGCCCCCAGGCAGCAAGATTCATAACATTTTCCACGTATCATGCCTGAAAAAGGCATTGGGCCAACAGGTGACAGTGACAGGTGAGCTACCACCCATGGATGATGAGGGGCATCTGGTGTTGCAGCCAGAGGCTATTATTGATACCAGGGAGAGGCAGCTGCGGAGCAGGACGATCCGGGAATTCTTGGTGAGGTGGAAGAATTTTACAGATTAGGATGCCACTTGGGAGGATGAGAGGATTTTACAGCATCCATCACTTCATTTGCTTGAGGACAAGCAACATTTTGCTGGGGGAGACTGTAATATTCCTAATTAGCACCGCTAATTGGAATATTTGATTTTTGTATAGTTTTTCCGCCTATAGTTAATTAATAAATAAAAGTGAGAAAAGAGTGGCTAACTCACTTAAATAAAATAAAGTTTTTCCCTAGTAGGAGCAACGTTATAACTTAAAGGGGAGCCTTGGGGGTCCACACCACGTATGAGGGAGGCCTCACGTAGCCTCTAAGAGCATCTGCGTAGACTTGGGAGGAACAGGTGGAGAGAGGGGGACCACGTTAGGGTTTTTTTGAGGAGAGCTAGCATTATAAAAGGTGGGAGAGCCATTTCATTTGGCACTCTTGTTGTTGATGATAATTGAGCTAGACTTCTGTCTTCTTAAGCACGCTGGCTATTTAGCCTGTCTGCAGCACTGTTTAGCGCGACTGAGTGTCTCCGGTCGGAGATCTCACCCTTAGCCCTGGGGGACTTCGAGTTCCTGCTCGGGCAAGGTCTTTTCTACAGTTTTCAGCGGAGGATTTGGTTGTTATTTTGCGGAGGAGCTGGGCTTCTTTTGGTGACTACACAGTCCCTAGGAGAGAGGACGCAGTCCTTGGTGGAGGGGTTCTATTGCGGGGTTTTCTGCAGGAGATTTAGTGTTATTCGGTGTGGAGGTTAAGTATTTATCAGTTGGAGAGTTTCTTGAGGAGTTTGTGGCTCCATCTCAGTACATTTCATTTGGTATCTACGCTGGGCCTGGAGGGACATCATTTATCCTTGAGGAGGGTTTCTGGGGTGATTTCCGGAGGTGGTCCATTTTGTTTATGGTTTCTGGGTTTTTTCCGAAGCAGTGAGTACAGGTGATCTACAGATTTTCAGCTCATTCCGGCGAGGGGATCAGCCCCTAGTTCCAGTTCATTTCAGTAGCAGCAGTTTACGGCAGTTTCTTCCAGCAGCTGGGACATAGTTTCTATAGCAGCCATTTCCTGCTTCTGAGAGGGTTCTTCACTTGCCTTGTGCAAGGATAGGTGCTCTTATTCCGATTATCCATTGTACCCATTTATATTCTCAGATTAATAAAATGGCTTAGCATTCCTGGCATTTTATGTGTACTTGCTTTATATTCTATTTCCGGCATTTTTCTATATATTTGTATGCTTGTATTTCTGTCTATTTCCTATTCGGAATATTACAGAAGTAGTTATGGAGATGTATTTAGTTTAACTCAGTTATACTTAGTTGAGCTAGTTGTATCTAGTCTAACTGATTGATACACTAGTGAGAGTGGAGTGAATTAATTAGTTAATTAATTCACAAATAATAACTCATTAATCAAATGAACAATATAGCTGTTAACTACAGTGCATGGCAGTTTCAGTGGAGACCAATGGAGAGATAGGTGAAAGGGCAAGATAGACTATCTGTTGTGACTATAGTGATGCATTGATTGCATCCAACACTCAGTGGAGATTCCAATGAGGATTGCGCAGTCAAGGATGGAGTAATTCGAATTCATTCAGAGCCATTCTTCAGTAGGGATTGCGCAATGGAGGCAGGCTAGCAGGTGGCAAAGATCAGTGCATGGATTTGCAAGATTAGGCCTGTATAGTGTATGACTATTATACTGTACTGAGAGCTTGTGATAAGCTTTGTATGTTTGTATGAGATTCTCATATGATCTCCATGTTACATAATATATAGTTGGGGTTTTCAGCTTCAGGATTTCCCAGTTAAAAACTGTGTTATGTGTGATTGATAATTTTTGTTTATGCTTCACATGTGTGTGCAATTAATTTTTCCGCAAAAGATTAACAAGTGGAAGAGATTCAGTATCTTGCATAAAGTTAAATAGTGTCAGATCAGGTGGATCTTGGACATATGCATGCTTAGTGCATATAATTTCTATATGGTATCAAAGCATTGTTGATTGAATATTGCAATTGTGAAGTGAGTTTGTGCTGGTGGACAATTCGAATTTGCTACAGAAGATTCTTGGTGTAGAAATTGAGTATACATTGAAATGTCTTTCAACGGGTTGAGATTGGAGTATGCCCTTGATGGGAGCTCGAATTACATAGCCTGGAACAATATGATGGAGGCGGTGTTGGAGGATAATGGGCTGAAGGAGTTCATCGATAGCGATGTTCCTAAGCCGGGATCTAGTGATGCTCCATTACTTGATGCATGGAAAAAGAAGACTGCAAAGATGAGGAGAATTCTGTTGGAAGGTGTGAAGGACCATATTGTGTCCAGAATTCATGGGAAAGCCACTCCATTCTTAATGTGGAAGGCTTTGACAGACTTGTTCCAAAGCAGAAGTGAACAGAGGAAGTTGGCGCTTAAAGACAAGCTCAGAAAAATAAAAATGGAGAAAGGCGACAGTATTCCAAAATACCTCACGAATTTTGTCCACTACAAGGATGAGCTAGGAAGTGTGGGGGTTAATATTGATGAAGAAGACATGGTGAGCTTGGCTCTCCTTGGGCTTCCAAAGAGTTGTCATAGCTACGAAGACTCTATCAATGTACGAGAGAAACTGCCAAGATGGGAGCGACTTTGGTCGGATCTTGTGTAGAGGAGATAAGGCAGGGTACCAGGGATGGATCTTCATTGAAGAATGAAGATGAAGAGAATTACACTTTGGTTGCCAAATCAAGGAAAGGGAAGGGGAAGAAAAATCCTTCTAAATCTAGTGCGAAAGGCAAGAAGCTGGACTTGTCCAAAGTGAAGTGTTTTCCCTGTCACGAGCATGGACATTTCACCACTAACTGTCCACAGAAGAAGAAGAATAAGTAGGTTGTTGGATCTAGAGAGGCCTTAGCCTCACAATTTGAGCTGGATTTTTCCTTGATCACATGCTTCGTTTCAAGCTGCATGGGATCGGTGTGGTAACTTGACAGTGGTGTGTCTTTCCATATGATGAGAGACAAAGAGTTGTTTAGTGACTTGGAGGAGAAGGACCTCCATATGCATATAGAGATAGGTGATGATGGTTGGTACAGTGCGGCTGCCATTGGGACCATTACCTTTGAGAGGGAGTCTGTTAATCCGTTCTTGTTGAAGAATGTCATGCATGTTCCAGGTCTAAAGAAGAACTTGGTCTCAGTTGCAATGCTGGAAGACAGGGGTTATGATGTTTTTTTCAGTGAGGGGAAAGCCTTCCTTTGACATAAAACAATGGGTCAAACCAAGAATATAGGGGTTCGAATTAAGAATATCTACAAGCTGGAGGTAGATGGTTGCGCTGCAATGGTGGGCAAAGCAGAAGAAGTGGTGAGCTGGGATGAGGGCGAATTATGGCACAGGGATTGGGCCATCTTCACCATGGTGCTTTGAAAATTTTGCAGTAAATTTATACTGGACTTCCCAAGGGTACTCTTATGTAGTCAGATCAGTGCAAAGGATGTACAATTGGTAAGTTTTTGAAGATCACCTTTCATGAGAAGGAGAACCGTGCTTCAGTGATCCTGGAGAGAATTCACACAGACGTGTGTGGACCATTCTCAGTTGCTTCAACAACGAAACACAGGTATTATGTGATATTTTTTGATGACTTTTCTCGAAGATGTTGGATATTATTCACGCAAAAGAAGAGTGAAATGTTCTCAAAGTTCAGTGAATTTGAGGCATTGGTGGAGAAGGAGTTAGGGAAGCAGGTGAAAGTTCTAAGGAGCGATAATGGTATTGAATACATCTCTGGAAAATTCAAAGACTTCTGTAGAAAAGAAGGAATTCGAAGAGAAATCATAGCGCCTCATAACCCATAGCAGAATGGGGTTGTGGAGAGAAAGAACAAAATGATCATGGGTGTTCACGAGCGATGCTGTATGATTAGGGCCTACCGATGCACTTGTGGGTGGAAGCATGCAACACTGTGGTTTATGTGAAAAACCGTTGTCCTCGTAGAATACTTGGCATGAGTACACCTAAGGAAGCTTTTATTGGTAAGAAGCCTGATATTTCTCATTTGAAGATTTTTGGCTCACTTGTTTACATTCATGTGACGAAGGATGCCAGGAAGAAGTTGGAGCCGACTGCAAAAGTTGGGATATTTTTGAGGTACACAGCAACACCCCACAACTATTGTGTGTATTTTCCAAATAGTCGGATGACTGTTATATGACGGGATATAAAATTCAATGAGGTGAAAGCCTTGAAGTTGTCACTTTAGAGGGAGCTACACTTGCATGCGGAAGAGGAACTTCTTGTTCCAAAAGATGAGCCTCTGGATGTGGATCAGCCACAGGAGGAGATTCATGGAGTGGAGGAGTGCACTCATGCAAAACCAAACATCATACAAGGTAGGAAGCGTACCACAGAAGCTGAGAGACTGAAGGTGGATGCGGCACAGAATGTAGGAGTTCCTACATCACATTAGAGACAGAGACAGTCACTTGACCGACATACTAGATACATGGCTCTTATGAGCAAGTGTATTGTGACAGAGCCATATTCTTTTGAAGAAGTAGTGTAGGAGCCCACATGGGTAGATGCCATGGTGGAGGAGTATGAGTCCATTGTTAGAAACAATGCTTGGGAGATTGTTCCAAGGCTGGTGGGAAAATAAATTGTAGGATCAAGATGGATCTACAAGGTAAAGCAAGCTGCTGATGGGAGCGTCGAGAAGTATAAGGCAAGATTTTTTTCCTAGGGCTTCTCACAGATTGAGGGGATGGACTATGAAGAAACCTTTGCACCTGTCACACGGTATTCTTCCATACGGACCATCCTTGCTCTCTCAGCGCAGATGAGTTGGCACATTCATCAAATGGATGTGAAGACTGCGCTCCTTAATGGGATCATTGAGGAAGAGGTGTACATTGAGCATCCTAAAGGATTTTAGATCTTCAGCAGTGAGTCGCATGTGTGCAGGCTCAAAAGAGTGTTGTATGGGCTGAAACAAGCACCCTGTGCTTGGTACACCTGGATCGATAGCTATTTCACTGGACTTGGCTTCACCAAGAGTGAGACGGATGAAAACCTGTACCAGATTGTGATTGAGGGTAACATTTTGATCATTGTACTTTATGTTTATGATTTGATACTAACAGGTGATGAGCAGTTGATACACTCATGCAAGGCAGATCTTGCAAAGGAGTTTGAGATGAAGGATTTAGGCCTCCTTCATTATTTCCTTGGATTGGAAATATGGCAGCGGGAAGGTGAACTATTTGTGTCTTAAGGCAAGTATGCCCGGGAGATACTGGAAAAGTTTCACATGCAAGGCTACAAGCCTATCGACACTCCTCTTCCAGGAAATTGGAAGAAAGAGGATGCTATATCGGCAGAGGTAGTGGATGCCACTATTTATTGATATTTTGTGGGTTTGCTCATGTATTTAGGCAATACAAGACCGAACATATGCTATGTAGTGAACTAGCTTTCACAAGTGATGGTTAAGCCTACCAAGCTCTTTTGGAAGGCAGGCAAGCATGTCCTGATATATCTCAGGGGCACATCTAAGTATGGTTTATGGTACAGACAGACGGATGAGGTGAAGTTGCATGGATTCACGGATGAAGATTGGGTAGGAAGCCCAACAGACATAAAGATCACATCAAGAGGGATTTTCAGTATCGGATCTATGGAAGTTTCTTGGTACAGCAGGAAGCACAGATCTGTGGCACTCAGCTTAGCAGAAGTGGAATACATGGCAGCAAGTCAAGCTGCATGTGAGGCTATCTGGATGAGGAAGATTCTAGCTTGTTTGTTCGGTTCACATTTAGATCCCACGATGATACATTGTGATAATTAGAGTTGCATTAAACTCTCGGTTAATCCTGTGTTTCATGATAGATCTAAACATATTGATATCCGGTATCATCATATCAGAGATTGTGTGCAGCGGAAGATCATGTTGCTTCAGTACATTCCCACGGAGGATCAGGATGCAGATATTTTGATGAAAGCGCTCACCAGGAGAAAATTCGAATACCATAGAAGCAGGATCAGGGTGAAGGATAATCCATATCTTGTTGAGAGGGAGTTTTGAGATTCAACAAGATGATGAGCTTAGTGAAAAGAGTCGCCTTCACTAAGTGGGCCCGCAGGCTATTTTTGGCGCAACTCTATTTTTAGACTATGTCTATTTTTAGACATGATGATCATATTTCAGAAGTTGCAAGATGCTATTTGTGGATGGTTGATCAAGTTAGAAAAATAGATGAAATTATATTTTTAGAATATTGGGTGAAGTCTATTTATAGATCGTCAATCTAAAAATAGATGCATGTCGATTATTATTAGCTCTTAATAATAATGAGACTCTAAAAAACAACTTTTTCTCTTGGAGCACTTCAGTTCAGTGCATAGATGTGGCACAATAGTTGACAGAAGGAATTACGCTATTCCTGAGGGTTTACTGGAGCTAATGCATGAAGGACTCAGTTAAAACTCAAGTGGCAGAGTTATGACACAGTTGGAAGAAGTAGTTATGGAGTTGTATTTAGTTTAACTCAGTTAGACTCAGTTGAGCTAGTTGTATCTAGTCTAACTGATTGATACACTAGTGAGAGTGGATTGAATTAATTACTTAATTAATTCACAAATAATAACTCATTAATCAACTTAACAATACAACAGTTAACTACAGCGCATGGCAGTTTCAGTGGAGACCAGTGGAGAGGTAGGTGAAAGGGAAAGATAGAATATCTGTTGTGAATATAGTGATGCATTGATTGCATCGAACACTCAGTGGAGATGCCAATGGGGATTGTGTAGTCAAGGATGGAGTAATTCGAATTCATTCAGAGCCATTCTTCAGCAAGGATTGCGTAGTGGAGGCAGGTTAGCAAGTGGCAAAGATCAGTGCATGGATTTGCAAGATTAGGCATGTATAGTGTATGACGATTGTACTGTACTGAGAGCTTGTGATAAGATTTTTATGTTTGTATGAGATTTTCATATGATCTCCATGTTAAATAGTATATATTTGGGGTTTTCATCTTCAGGCTTTCCTGGTTAAAAACTGTGTTATGTGCGATTGATAATTTTTGTTTATGCTTCACATGTGTGTGCAATTAATTTTTCCGCAAAAGAATAACAAGTGGAATAGATTTATTATCTTTCATAAAGTTAAATAGTGTGAGATTAGGTGGATCTTGGACATATGCATGCTTAGTGCATATAATTTCTACACCTTCAGCTCGCCTTAGTCCTGCAATTCCTAGGGAATTAGCTCCCTATTAATTAGGAAAATCAGTCATCGCGCAATCCATCATGGCATCCCTATGACTTTATAATTTCACATGGGAAATTTTGTATAAACACATCTGATAGTTATGTTCCCTTTAACCTCTCTATCAATTGGGTCTTCCTTGGAACTGACATTCTTGCAACTATTAATAGTGAATTATAAGTTATCTAATTGATCATTCATTATGAATGAAATCTAATTTAATTCACTAGCTGACCTCTGACTAGCTCATCACTTAGTTAGAACTATTTAAAATGATTTTAAATCATTTAATTGAGTTAACTAATTCACACTTACACCCCACTAATGCATCAACTACAATTGGACTCCAAAAATATTATTAGCTTAATACCTCTACATGCCTCATCTTAGACCCTCAACTCAAATTTATTGAGCTAACTCAGTCATCATGACTTGGTTAACTGACACAAGTTGTTATAAGATGAAATTACAATTTATTGTCCAATTTATTTAAGGGAAAAATAAATTAGACGTTGCACATTCCTCACTCCTGGTGCATCAAAATTCCTCTCCAGTGTGGGTGCATTTCTTTTTGTCCTTTTTGGTTTCCAATTTCAATGTTTCTTGTTGAAAATTTCAGCATTTCAAAATTTGATGTGGCCTTCACACAAGGACACCATTGAAATCACTTGCCCATATTATCATGATCAACCTCTCTTAAGCTTGATCTCCCATAAGAGAACCAACAATATGCCATCCTACTTCCTAGCTTGAACCGACCATTAAGGTATGCAACATTCTTGTGAACCCTCACATGATGATCTTTCTCTTGGAGGATGATCATGGCCTCCCTTTAGCAACCCTGACTCAGCCCTCTTACTCGGCCTACTTTAGGACTACATCTCTCTTCGTCCCCTTGATCAAATGAGCTCCTTCTCACTTCATGTTCTTTCCTTTACCTTAAGGCCTCCTTAAATAGTTTTTCCTAGACCTCTTAGAAACCCTCTAGAACTTACAGGTTTTATCCACTTAGACCTTAGGTAAAATTATTTTTCCTTTAGATTCTAAACCCCATATTGGGTCCAAAATCCCTTTGCTTGGCTTCTTTTCCCACAAAGCCTTTTGTGACCAAACTCATAGAAACCCATCTCACTAGGCTCGTGGAGTACCTCCCAAGCTACACAATTCAACCACATAGTCTAGTTCTAGTAATCGTAACTTTTTCAAGCTCTTGTAGTGAAGCGAGGGCTTGGTTGGGTTCCCAAGTTACAAATTAAGTGAGGGTATTTGTGAGGGCATGATAGCTAGGGAGGGTCAGGGCATGGACATTGGGAATGAAAAGGCATGCTAGCGCATGTTGGACAATGTCAATGCATGTTGAAGAGTGTTAGGGAGCGTCAGGGCATATCAAGGGATAACTAGGTCAAAATGCATGGAAAGGAATGAATAAGAGTGTGTGTTAGGGAGTGTTAGAGAATTAAAGTGTGTTAGGGATGAAGTGTGTTAGGAGAAGTTAAAAATAATATTTACAGGAGGCAAGCCTACGGTTGGTATACGGGGCTCGACATAACAATTTTAGACAAAGGGAAATCACTCTGTGCTAGGCACAACATTGTTTTGCCTTTAGCTATTTTTTTTTATATGAGATGTGGCACACTTTGGCTACATGCTCATGTTTTAAACTATTCTAGATAATTTCATATTGTACATTGTTGTGTATAAGTTTTGGGGCACTCGACTTGTGTCGGCTTATATCTTGTGTGCCTTGTGCATCTTGTGGATCTTGCTAGCTCTCAGTTATTGTTCTACTGTTTATGTGAACTGAACATACATGTGAAATATTTCCTATGTAAGCTATGTTTCTTAGTTTTTTTATGGCCATGGCAAGATCATGTGATCCTTGTCTTGGTATCTAGTCAAGTGGGACAAGTTGAGCTTGGACATGAGTGGCATAAGATGAGTTTTAGGCAGTTCTTAGGTGACCAAGACACAATATACTTGTAGTAGGTGCAATTGGTCAAGTTGCTGCGATTGAAGAAAACTAATATTTTCACATGACTGCAGTAGCCAAGGAATTGATTGGGTTCCCAAGTTGTGAAAAAATGTAAAGGATAGTTGTGAGGACATGAGTGCCAAGGCATGCTAGGGAATGCTAAGATGTGTCAGATAGTGTGAAGGCATGTCAAACATGCTAAGATGTGCCAAGTGATAAGGCATGCCAATACGCACAAGGGTGTGTCAATGAGTGCCAGGTACTGTCAAGAAAAAATAAGGGAGAAACAAGTTAAAATACAAGGAAATGAACACATAAGAGGGTTAATAAGTCATCAATTTACTTTTTCCAAGAGGGGCATGCTAGGCACAACAACACTAGGCACAAATAGGTGCCAAGTGCAAAGTCTTAGTGCATTCTAAGTGCCAAGTATTCCTTTGATGCTTCTCATCTATTTTCCAATAGCTGATCTCAAATAAATTTAATATTAAACCATGCCAAATTATACCAAGGCATGTCAACGTATTCCAGACATGCTAAGACTTTCCAAGTGCCAACACATGCCAAGTGCCAATATGTGTCACGAAGTGCTATGCATGCTATGAAGTGGAAGTGCATGTTGACGAGTGCTAAGGTGTGCTAGAGAGTGCTAATGCATGTTGAGGAGTGTTAAGAAGTACTAGGACAAAAAATTAAGGGAGCACTAGGTCAAAATTCATGGAAGTTAATGAATATGAGGAACATGTGCCAGGGATTAGTGTTAATGAGTGCTAGTTGTCATGCCAAGGAGGGAGTGAGAAGGTATGATAAGGATTGGTAAGGCATGCTAGGGAATATCAAGGCATGTCAAGAAGTCTCAAAGTGTTCTTGGGAGTTCCAATGTGTGCTAATTGTATGTGCCAAATAGTTCCAAGATATGCCAATACATGCCAGGTGCTAAGGATGTGCGGGGTGCCAGGGTATGTCAATACGTGTCAAGAATTTTCAAGGAAACAAAGGAAGAACCAATAAGAGGGTTAACAAGTAGAGACTTTATCTTTTTGAAAATGGGCATGCTAACCACACTAATAATAGGTCCCAATACATCCCAAGTGGCATTGTGTTCCAAGTGCTAATGTATGTCAATGCATTCAACTAAGGTATTCCAGGGCATGCTAGGGACTATATGCATGCAAACACATGCTAGGAGAGTTCTATGTTGTGCTAGCGCATGGCACCATGTGCTTGGGCATCAATGTCATGACAAGATATTTTAGGTACAAAGATGTTCCAAGATGTGCGAGGTGCCAAGAAATGTTAGTGTGTGCAAAAGCATTAATTTAAGGTGTTCCTGGATTATTGAGAAGTGTTAGGTCTTTCTCATTAATAGAATTTACAAAGCTTGATTATGTATTAAATAATATATTTCCTACACACACTAGTGGGACTTTATCTAAAGGGAATTTTCTAGATAATAAACTTAATAGATATGAATCATGTCTTGCCTCATAGGAAAAATCTATTCAACTAGTCGTTACCTGAGGGAAATGATACACACCAATTACTTCTTAAAAAATTGACTAACTCTAACCACTATGGCCTTGGACATATTATAAAAAATACTCCACAATAATGATATTAAATCGTTATCTTTTGACAAAAAATATATTAAGAAGCACATAACGTCATCAAAAACTCATTGGAATGATCAATGGTGACGAACATTTTTTGATCGTCACCAAAAGTAACAAAAATAACATCGGTGAAGGTCATTAAAAGTTTTTCACTAGAAGTGTCACCAAATAGAGAATTAGTGATGGGCCTATAACGACCCTCACCAAAAGTGTCATTGAAAATTGCTTTAGTGACGGACCTTAAAGGACCATCACTATATACACTTACAACGATGTTTTTTTAAGGACCGTCACCATATGTGACATTGGTGACGGACCTTAAATGTCTGTCACAAGCATGACCCTCACCAATGTCATTTTTTCTTGTAGTGATATATGAGCCTATAAATAAATAAAATTTTGTTGTAGACGATAAACCCCACGCTTATATGAATGAATTCGTTGGTGTGGCCTCCAAATAGGTGATAAATGCGAGCATAGCCAACAAGGAAACTCGTGGGATTATGGCATGACTCAAACCATAAGAAGTAGAACTCTCCCACAACACCTGTATTATACAGAGGACAATATATGGCCCCGAAAACAAATAGCTTCGACCTCCTGTGAAGAAATAGCATGTAAAATTAGTAAAGATAGCTCACGGTCCTCTAAGCATACCCAAATTTTTTGACTGTTCAGCAGTGAAGGTTACAACATCTTATTTTTGTGACAGAGGCCATATCAATTCTCCCAATCTCAATGCAGTGCAGGAATAAGAGTCTCGCAAATTGATATAATGTACAACAAAGGGAAATTTCAAACTCTAGCTCGAATTAGCTAGGAAAATCCCTAACTAGAACCTCTCTTATTGTGTATTCATTCCAGCGTGGTACATGGAAATTTCGACTTCGTTATATTGTGCACAATCCAACCTTGAAACCCCAGCTATAATACACAATGATTCGGCCCTTTGATACTACTCTTCGAACATTAAATAACTCATCCTTCTGTTTGCTACTAAGAAAAATAATATGTGGCCCTTCTCTTTGCATACAAATTTCTCACTTGCTTATACATAAACTCATGGAGCCTGATCCAAATTGTAGAAAAAAACAACGTCAATCGTTTTATCAGATTCAACTTCTAATCTTGGAGGAGAAATGGATCGACCTTACTATATACTCCTCCCACTAGCTTCGAAGTGGTATATTTTGCCTTCATTAATAGAAACGAGATCATCCTCATAATACTTTTCCATGCGGATCTATATTTGAATTGCAGATACAAACACAGGGTAACTAGACCCGTGTCATCAAATCATAGAGTGTATCATCTTCATCCTCTGTACAATTGTTACTGCTAGAAAAATATTCAGCAGTGATGTTCTGTGAATTGAGGTGATTCAACGAACTTTCTGATATTGTTGAATTCAATCATCATTAAAAAGGAGATTATTCCTTCTTCTTCATTCCAAACCTGTTGTCTATCATTGCCATGCCAAAACCAATGCAACTTAGGAGACATATAAACAACGCTATATAAGACAATTGATTAAAAATGAGAGCTAAGCAGGATTCCCTAACACATTGCATACAAACCTCTGAGAATCTATCATTCGAAGCTCTTTCTTGGGCTTGGCATCTCCTGTTTGATACCATGTTAATTTAGTTAATATGGTCTTTTCTTGAGATAGTTACTTCATAAGCCCATAATTAATTCCATTAGATCATAGGCAAACATATTAATCATCACATGACAATAACTATTTAAAGAACATTTAAGGAATAGGTAGAGAACAAGCCAAGACAAGGGGACATAAAGATATGGCACAAGCCAGGGAAAATCCCCAAGAAGGGAAAAAACCTTGATCAATGCATCATATTATCCAATATCAAGTATTCAACAAAGAGAGTACATTGATGGGTGTTAGTGTGAATTCTAATTGCAAGCGTATGAAAAAATATCACTTTAGTTGTGCATAACAAACAACCCTAACATAAAAAAGATGGTTATCAATTTCCTTAGATCTGCAGTTAATGATCAGAGCAAATGCTATAGAAATCCAGATATATGCAGTTAAAGACATTAAACAACAAATAATAAGCAATAGTTTCTCCATGCATCCAATGAACAAGACAATAATTTTTAAATAATTTTTTGTATTATGACACCTGAGAAGGGAACACAGAAAGATGTTACCAGTCCCCCTCAATGGAATTCTTGTATGTCCTCAATGCTTCAGATCTAAGATCTCTCTCTCTTGATGGTGCAGAAAACCCAACCAAAAATGGAACTCAAAGGGATCTCACAAGCAAAAAGAAAAAAAATATGACAATGATGGGAGGATCAAAGTTAGACCAAAAGTATAGATCAAGAGTGATATTTAGGCAACAAAAAGTAGTGAATGAATGGAAAAACCCTTCTATTTGTAACAAAATATTGAGTTAGTCTAGATATTGGTGCATAATTAAAATATTATTAACCAAATCTAGATCCAAATTTTATGGAATATTTTATTATTTTTGTTGGAGGGAAAAAAATTTGAATTTGGTCAAATCCATTTATTTATAAATAATAAATAAATAAATGATTTATTTATTATTTTAAGAATGTGGTTGAGTAATAATTAATTAAATAATGATTTATTCAATTATTTATAAATGTTTTAGTCAAATTTAACAAGGAATATTTTTTAAATAATGTTTTAAATAACTATTCCTAGAAAATAATAAGATAAATAATGGTTTATCTAATTAATTTTCCTGTTTTGGGTTAAATCAGACCAGGTTTAATTAATTATCCCTTGAGGAAAATCAAACAAATAAGGATTTATTCAATTATTCCTCATGGGGTTTCCTGTTTAGACTAGAAACAACTTAATAAATAATGGGTTATTAAGTTATTTTTCATAGTGAAAGAATTTTAGTATGGTAAAATTGGTCTTACATGGTGTACTTTGGTCCACCTAATATTAACAAGTTAAATGACCAAAAATTGGTGTAACAGTGGGAACATAATAGCTTTTCAATAACAACACTGCACTTGAACTGAGTCAATCTTCTTATTAGGGATCCTGAACATAACTGCAAACTTTTCAACAACGTTCCTCATAGACTTTCCTGCGTTGGATCTATTAGAATATCCATGGCCTTATAGGATGGACGATGGCATGCAACATTAGCCCACTAATGCAGCCAACTGTGTATAGCAGGTCCATCCAATAAGCTCTGATTGTCTAAGATGCAGATGGGCACCAGAATAGAATTCTCTAGGCCCGTGGATTCGGCTGTAGGGGAGAATCCTTACTGTAGTCTTCTAGCAGCAAAATTAACCCATAGTAAACAAGCCCTAACCACAATGTAGATATGATTATGAACTTGGACCAGAATTCAGGCTACAGTTCCACCCATGCTGCCATAGAAGAACCCATACCATGCTTCCATCCACGCTACCTGAGAAGAACCAAAACCATGCTTCCATCCACGCTACCTCAGAAGAACCCAAACCATTGTTCTATCCATGTTGCCTTAGAAGAACCCAGACCATGCTTCCATCCACGCTTCCCAAAACACATACACATTCTTGAAGCTCGTTGTATAATATGAGCTGAGAAATTTAGACATGGAATTTTGGAGGCAAAAATTAAAATTAAAATTTCAATTTTTCCCACCTAAACCAAATCAAGACTTGTAGCATTTCTTTTGAATGAATAAATATTTTCTCCTGTCTAAATTGGACAAACTTTACATCGATTTTGGTCCTCTCAAAAAGAGGAATATAATGGATTTATTATTTCCATCAACTGAGGAGACCAAGGTGGAATCTGACCCTAGTTTCCAATTTTAACAGTGATGAACCATGATAACCTAAGAATTAGGAGGATATCGATATGGGACATATATGTAATGAATGAATTAGAAGTTGGGAAGTGCGGTAATAAGGTAAGTTAACATGGTAGGTAAGTTAACAAAAAAGTGGGATATTAATATGAGAAATAATATAATAAGGGAACTTGGAGACTATCCTTAACCTTTAGAAATATAAAGTGTAGAACTTGTTCAATATCGTATAAAAAAAAAAAAAATTTCCTTTTTTGAAGTCCAAACATGAGGTACATTACATAGTGGTATTAGAGCATAAGCTCAACTCTCAGACCTAAGAGGGCCAGGGGCCAAAGTAAATATGCGGTACTATGATTATACTTGAATGGATCTGCAAGAAAGTTGTCTTATGCGTAAAGTAAGTTGTGTACAAAGCGATTCTTTTTTAGAACCAACGATTAAGCCAGTGACAATAGGAAACTATATCACAACATGTTCACCAATATATTAAATCGAAAAAATGGAAAGTAATCATTGGGAATCAATGATAATGTAAGTAACTTATTTGGATTATGTGGGTAAAGAGGAGTTGGGGAAATAATGATGACAGTTAACAAAATTTACATTATACAATGTTTTTTTGTTGGGAATGATAAAACTAACAATCAAATTAGCTCCTTAAATCAATAAAATACGTGCATATGAACGATAGTAATTAATTTTCTTTAGTAACCTTTAAAGTAGAGTAAAGGAAAAATTGAAGAAATTTGGAAGAAGCTCCTTTTGTAAAAGCGTGATAGGGTGCTCGTCCTAAAATATATATAAGGGAATTAATTTCCTCCATTTCAATTGAATGTTGCATGTTAATATTAGAAGGTAAAAGAACCACTATGATCCTATAGATATTAGGGGTAGTTAGTTGGATGTTAGCTCAATAGTTGAATGAATACTTATAGATGATTTTATTTTACTTTCGTTGGAGGATCACAAGTTAAAAGTATATGAAATTAATAAAAACCAAAAGGAGGAGTACAAACATGATTTAAGAAAAACCATAATCAATTAGGTGACAAATTATAACACAAGTGTGAAGGTTTCACATACGACCCTTGTCTTCTTCTATAAAAATCTCAATGTGATAACCACTATTATTTCCGAGAATAACGATTGTGAGAGTAAGAGTAGATTTGGGCAATGTTTGAGACAACATTGCAATTGTATTAGGGCTATTGGAGTGGTCTATTAGTTTTTATATATATATATATATATAAGTATACATAAATCACTGAATTTTAATCTAAAATGATTAAAATTGTATACGCCAAACCAATTTATTAATACCTACAACTCCGAGTGGTGTTGAGATGATCAGTTGGGACAAGTAAAGTAATACATGTACAACTAAAAAGAAGAGACATATACTTAAATATGTGACGTTCTGCAGAACATATGCACCTTAAAGAGGAAAGGGGTGCCAGAAACGTTTCTGTAAGAGGAAATAAGGTTGGAATATGCCTTAGATACCGAGGATTTGTTATGATATCCCGCAGCATAGCCTTGTCTAAGAGAACCAAGAGAATGAAAATTTGATTGGAATGAATCTTGCTAAAAAAAGTATTGTTAAATTAACAGCGGGTGTGAACAGAAGCTTCCACTGATCTTTAATTCGTGCTGTGAGAATTAAAAATGTCACTTAATTATGTCATGAAAACCAGAGTAAAAAAAAGTGTCAGATTTTACCAAAGAATTATAAGGGTAGGAAAACCGCTTCGTTATGAAATAACTTTTGAACAAGCACACAAGTCATTTTGAAATAGTAGATTTGATTGTGTTGATTAGATTCAGAATAACTATTTTCCCGAAAAAATAGACAAATTTTTGGGATTACTTTTCCTTTAATTGGTGGACGGAGGAACCCGTAGGTTCGTTATAGAATGTTGTTCATATAATTCCGGAGGAACCTGTGTGTTGACATAAACATAACACACATATATATATACTACCGATCCAGTCATAAAGGTAGATGTGAAACATCCAAGTTGCTGCTCTCTATTGCAGTTAATAGGAAGAGTGATGTTGACAATGTCAGTAATTATGTATTTTATGATTCAAAGATCAAATTGTTCTACAAATCGCTCTTTTCTGAATCACTTGCGTTGAATCTATGATACCATGGTTATCTATAGCATAGCCAGTTCCAAATGACTATTATTTAAGTAATGTTGTGGGAAATAAAGTGTGTTTTAGCTATATATATATATATATATATATAATAAAAAATAAAAAAATAAAAAAAATAAAAAAACACTATAGATGAAACCTTGTGAGAAACTCAGAGAGATAAATTTGAAAATATATAAAACTTAATTGTGACTATAATTATTCTTTATGACTGATTGAGTATATGTCTAATCATATGATATGATATACTCTTTAATAAGTATAATATGATTAAAGTATTATTGCTAAAATTATTTATATCTATAATCTCGAGTAGGACTGAAAGGTCAGGAAATATAAGACACCCAATGTTAACAAGTAGAGAGATTCAATCGAATTCGTGAAATTTGCTGTGGGAAATGTGTATCTCAAAGATATAGATTTGTTAGACACATTTCTACAAGAGAAATGAAGGCTGGAATAGGTTAGAAATGCATAAAAAAATATACATGATGTAAGAATCATTAATAAGTGACAATGGGAAATACAAATTTTATATATTCAATGCTACCTGATTTTGGGTAACACATAGAATCTACTATAAGTTCTCACAATAATATAATAAAAAAAGTAACGTGGGAATTGATAAAACTCAGTATTTTGCTGAAAAAATTGATTAAGTAATAGGGGAGCATACGGTACGATGATTAAAGAGAGGTCATTGTGACATATATAGTGGGAAAAAATGACAAAATCTGTGCCAGGAAATGAGTGGCGGTAATATAGAAGAGACTGGAACTAGCCTTGGAATGGAATCAACATGATATCCATTTGTAGAATGTTGTACTCCTAAATATACTAGATCATAGTGAAGGGATAAAGGAATATTAAAATGATAATTAAAATTGATATTAGCTATTAAGAAGAGCTAACAAACTTAAATTAGTGGTAAAGGTAAAAGTGGAACAATCTCTTGGGAACCTACAGTGTTTAGGGAAGAAATAAATCAAGGTGCCACAAATTGTTAAGGCGTGATGCTGATAGTGGGTGAACAACGAGATATTGATTAAGTACTAGTAATGGTAATGGGGTTAGCTAAGAATGGATATCGTTGATGTCCATCTACAAGATATTTTAATTAGAACTTAACAATTATAAACAAAATATCGCTGACATAATAGTTGTACAAGTGAAAAGATCATATCTAAATTGTCATATGGTATAAAACGTTATTGTTAATGGATACATTCCTATGAGCGATGTGCAAAGAAAGATACCATTCTGTATCTTGAAGTTATAAATGAGCCAAATTCATGATAATGCACATGTCCTCGGGTCTATTTAAGTAAAGTATATTAAGGGAATTGACCTTATTGATTGCGTTTAAATCGTATGTTGAATGTAGGTGGAATTTATAAAGCATATATTTAACATATATGTTGTAAAAAAGGCATGAAATGAATGCAAAAATATAAAAACATAAGGAAAAGGAAAAGGTTTATGCATAAGGTAACTAAGTTTCATGAATTACCATAAAAATAAAGGGTATCAAGAAACTTCTTAAGGGTCCATGATGACAATATTCCTATACCTTCATTGGTTTATGAAAGAATATGGAAACATATATCAAATGATTTCCATGGACTTCCAAAATTCATGTTGAAAACGACGTTGGTAGTACCAAATTGTTATCTCATATGACAATACGCATGATATACATGTATTAAATAAAAATATATCGGGCTAATGGCATAAATCGAGATGATGCAAATAACCTGGTAATTATTATTTTTTCTATCCAAATGATATGTTCCACAATATATTACACTCATATTATAGAAGTTATCAATGAATGAATGAGTGAAAAGAAATCTAGGACATTATCATAATACTACGTTAAAGTTGCTGATATCGTCAAATGCAGATGGATATAGATTACAAATTCATGTGGAATGCAGGGGGGAGGCGATAAGCATATTGAAAAAGAAATAATTCTCCTTTTTGATATTGGAAACAAAAGGTAGTGCAAAATGGGAATAATAGTTAAATTGTGGACAAAAGAAGAATTATCATTTCCCAGTCATACTAAAGTTTATATATATATATAACAATACTTCATGAATATATAATTGATAACTCTCACACCGTTAATTGTAATAAATGTTGCAGATAGCACTCGAAGAAGAATTGTTGGTCGAACTCCTTCGTATTTTAGATTTAATCCGGGTTGAAGTACCAAAAAGAAACATTGTACTTCTGATGTGGCTACCTGGGTGTGAGAAAGTAAACTATAGAATGCTTATCGAACCCTAAGTAAGGGAGAAGTGACTAGGGAATATATACAACAAGGACGGTGTGAATTTAAGGGGGGGAGAATGTAATACCCCTCCTTGGATGTAATGAATTATTTAAGACAACATTGTGTCAATGGGCATAGCAGGAAAAGGCTATGGAAAGACATTGATATGTCATGTAAATAACTAATTTAAATAAATAGATAAATAGAGGGGGTCAGAAATACTTGCGAATGAAACACTCAAATAAGGGATCCTTGCCAAAGAAAATATAGCAAAAAGGAAATCTCATAAGTTAATGAGATTGGAATATTCTTTCATGATAAGAATTCTACATGGAATTATAGATAAGCTTAATGGATAAGATTGAAAGATCCATTAAGTTTCTTAGCTAATCTTGGAAACAAACATAAAAACACATAAAATTCTAGATAAGCTTAATGGATGGGAGAGAAAGATCCATTAAGTTGCTTAGTTGGGGAAAGATGTTAGGCTTAGAAAAGCCTAAAATCATTGCGGGAGAGAAAGACAGGCTTTTATGGAAAAGCCTAGGAAAGTGGATAAAAAGTTCCACAAAAGAGGGACGCCGCTAACGGAAAGTTTATCATAAAAGAAGGGCAATAAATACCCAATGAAGGGACCAAAAAGGGGTTGTTGAATCATTGGCAAGGTCCTCGTAGCAAGGGCGTGAACTGGAGGATATCGATTCAAGGTAGAATGAGGTTTCTAGTTAACGACCAATTGATGCATTGTCATAAATCCTAGTTATAAGATCTAATTATGTTGTTCGTTTGATTTGATATTATATTGTTTTAATACCTATCCTATTAGTTGAGTAATTAAATATGGACATTATTCTGATGGGTTAGGTACATAAATGACGGTACAATTAGAAAATTAGTATGGAAATTAGTAGATCACAAAATACATGGTTATACTCCGAAGTATATTGGTTTCCTTGTCATTTTTCTAGAATAAGGGTTTAATGGTTGTTAAATCTCTGGCAATGCAATATGAAATTTAGGGGAGAAACGATGTCTAGTTTGAGGTTGGGTGATAGTGTCATATTCCAGTGAGGGGTTGGCAGGGGACAAGACTACCATTTGTTGGCTAGACCCATGATTAATGATGAATTTTGTTATCCTATAGGGTGTAGTTGATGATTCTGGCTATGGGTGTATCCCGATACAATCAAATTGAATTTAAAAATTGTTTAGAAATTTAGATGAAAATCACAGGTTGGAAATTTTGTTTAAATTGGATTAAATTTTATTTTAAATACAAGAACATGGTTGCAGATTTGATGTTTAAATAAAAAACCATAGGGTAAATTGTGTGCATAAGTAATGGTAGGTAAATGAACTTTGTTTTGATGATTTTAGGACCAGAGTCCTAATGGGAGAAGAAAAATCATAGGGGATTATAAAAATAT
Organism: Pinus albicaulis; assembly: GCA_034641835.2. Classification (NCBI taxonomy): domain Eukaryota; kingdom Viridiplantae; phylum Streptophyta; class Pinopsida; order Pinales; family Pinaceae; genus Pinus; species Pinus albicaulis. The sequence goes on from CM076578.1 coordinate 1,077,106,600, forward strand.
GTTGGACCCTGCAGAACCCTTGAATGCGTACAATGTTGAGGGTAAAACTCATTACTTATAGAGTAATTGCAGTCGTTAATGAACCCTGAGCGCATAGATTGAATGAAAAATAGGAATGGCGAAGGTCAAATTGAATTAGTTCCCATAAAGCATTATATATGAGTATACACAAGTCTATTACTGCCACAAGATTTCGGTAGAAGGTTCACAAGGATAATTAGAAGTGGATAAAATAAGTAAAGTGTTTGAAATCTAAACCAGAGAGAGGTAAGTGCTTGGTGGACTTTCATGCATGTTGACACCTTACTATGATTTACCAATTAGTGCTTCCTAAATGATGAAAATGGGAAAAACTACAGTTGATGCATGCAGTGTATATATATAAAGTACATAAATAGAATTATAGATATAGCTGAAAAATGAAAAGTATGCTTTTCGACATGAAGTTAAAAAGGAACCCAAACTTATTATATGTACTTTATCATCATAGAAGTTCGAGTATATTAGGAGAAAAAAAAGTAAGACATAGATATGGCGTGAATATTTCAAAAAAATATCCAGGTAATAGGCAAAAGGAATTGAGCGTTGTACATAGAAGTCACAAAAGAGATTTAAGCAGTGATGATACTCGAATTGAATATTTAACATATGATTATAATAGAATTAAATACAATTGTTAGGGTGCCAAGACAACAGGTATATGCGCCTCGAGCTAACAAAGATTCATGCATTGTCCTTAGAAATTTATATAAACTTCAATAATAATTTTAAGAGAGTCACATGTTAGTCATCAGTATTTTTTCCTGTTATGATGACTAGATCCCTTGTCTAGGTTTTCTAGAAACCAATCTCAAAAGTCAATTTGTTATCCAGAAAACCCCTCAAACAATTTTTTTGTCTTCTTACCCCTCTCTTGCTTACCAAAGAAGAAGTGGTCTTCAGTTTTCAGTCCCGCTCTAAAAAGCAGCAAGCCTCCCTGTCTATAGTGGTCATAAGCTTTGTTTCTTTGCCATCAAAATCCCCTGTTTTCATAAAACTAACTGTCCAACATTAGATGAAGTATTTGCCCCTTTCACACTGATTATTTGGTCATATGATAACCTGATGATACCTAAGAAACTATTAAGAATCTATGACAAAGTCTGTAGGTCTAGGTGGTGGTGTTTAGGGAAAATTCCTTGAAAAAACTGTCTTAAACCAAAAACCTTGTTTTCAACACCAGTCAGCAATCATTTTATTCCCATCCTGCAAAAAAAAACGCTAGTTTATCCCTAGGTCATACACCACTAAAATGGTTACTTTGTTTCTTTTCAGCAGAGGTCAAAAATGTTCAAATCAGGAAAAGAGAAAGAGTTTCCCTTTCTGAAGAAAGATGATCAGATCAAGCACGATCTTCATGAAACACCAAGAAAGCTCTCCAAATATAAAAAACATCTATATACATCTCTACAGGGGTGTATATATTGAGGACAGTAAGAAAGTATGAGCAAAAGATACACTTGAGGAAATATTTCAATACTGAGCAGTTTACCATCAGAAATCATATAGCACAGATGATGAAAAGAGGAGGCCTACTGGTTTCAAATCCAAGAATGCCAAAAGACAAAGGTCCTCCATCAAGAAAAAAAATACACAAGGGATTAGGTAATGCCTATCTTCAGCACTCCATGACTAACTCCAAAGGTATATTTGCATAATCTCTCCAAAAGGTGACCTAGCACTGCAAATCACTCTTTTCTAGGTAAGAGGGACAGTCTTGATAGAGAGAAGTCTACAGTAATTAGGCATCATCATGAAGGCATAAGAGGACAGCTGCTTCTTATACCTTATCATACACCTGGACTCTGAAAGGCAGTCAAATACAAATTCACTGCACCTTATGAAAACACAGTCAAGGGAAAAAGAGTTATTTCAAAGATGCATAGCACTGAGCGCTCACCATTTACAAAGCACATTATTACTCCTAAAGCTTCACAGTGACATAGTGCAAAGGAGACATATATTACAGAAAAGGTTGCATAAAGGAAGAGGACAACTTGTTTGAAAGACTTCATGAGTGATGAGTAAAAGATCATAGTTTGCCCATTATACCCTTTTCAAATGGAAAAATAAAGACACCGTATCGGATGAAGATAAGTTTTTTATGTTTTAGGATGACCTCATTCATAAACAAGAAGAGGATCAAAACATAGTTTGATAACCTTCTTCATAAACAAGCAGATGGTCAAAACATAGTTTGATGACCTCCTTCATAAAAAAGCAGAGGGTCAAAACATAGTTTTATGACCTCCTTCATAATAAGTAGAGGGTCAAAACATAGCCAAAATGCCTCCTTCAAAATATGAGCAGAGGTCATAACACACCTCTTTTAAATTCCTCCTTCAAAATAAGCAAAAAGACAATACAAGGCATGAGTTGCGCCCAGGGCCAGTTTTGTTTCGAAATGATTTTCTGACCAAACAGAGATGAAATTGACAAAAGTGAGAGAGGGTTTTGTCCATCATAAGTTCCAGAAGAAAATCCTCCTTCATTTTCTACATAGGTATCATGTTTTGTGATAAATGTAAAAAATACAGGTGTCATGGGAGAATTTATGCACGGTTGGAACCAGCATTCACCATTTTTGACCAGTGTTGGGACAGTCAGTTTTTGGACATCCAAATGGATACAAAATGAAGCAAATTAAGTATATTTGGAAATTATACATCCATATATTTCCAAAGAGCCATCTCGGGTCCAATTACAACATAGGGAATGAATCCAAAAATGGCCTGCAATAGCAATATGAAATTTCTGCACCAGCATACACCAGTTTTTACCAGTGTTAGGACAGTCAATTTTTGAAAAATCAAATGGACACCAAATGACACAAATAAAGTATATTTCGAAATTAGACTCCCATATTTTTCCAATGAGCTATCATGAGCTCAATTTTGAATTGAGGAAGGCATCCAAAAGTGGCCTGCAAACAACACTATACATTTCTGCACCAGGATTCACCATTTTTGAAAAGTGTTGGGACAGTCAATTTTTGAACAACCAAATGAACCCAAAATGAGAAAAATCAAGCATATTTGGAAATTATACTTCTCTAACTTTCCAACGAGCCATCCCGCGCCCAATTACGACATCAGGAAGGCTTCTTAAACTTGCTGCAAAAAGACGCGACGTGCCTGGAAAAGGACGCAATGCGCCTGTGCAAAGGAGCGTAGCACCTCTCAAGAGGCCTCAAAATTGCCAAAAATCAGAATTTTGCACAGAAATTTATCTCCAAAAGAAACTGAGACATATTTTAAGAGGTATTTTTGTATCTTTGCCTAAATTTTTGATTGAAAAGCATAGAAGAAACTCAGTGATTTTAAAGGACTAGAAGTCTTATTGGTTACAAAAGGCCTGTTTGATTAAGTGAGAAGAAAAAGACAGTTTTTGGGAAGGGAGGCCTATTTTCAGTTTAAAGACTTGTTTTAAATGAATAGGTAAAAGAGAAACACAGTCCTACAAGGAGGAAAGCAGTTGTTGTGCTAAAGGAGAAAAAAATTGTTTTCAAGGTCATAGAATATGTTTGCAAAGTGATCAAAAGAAACACAGTTTTAGGGAAAAATACTCATTTTCATTCAAAAAGGACTTGTTTTGATCAGTGATAAAGGAGACAGTGAGTTCAAGGATAAAACATAGTTGTTTTAAAAAGTACCTTGTTTGCTTGAAAACAAAGAAAAACAGTGATTAAAGGAGAAAGGACGTATTATCAGTTTGAAAAGGCTTGTTTTGTTGAGTAAGAAGCCAAACATAGTTTTTAAAGAGAAAAGCATTGTTTGAAGAAGGAAGCCCTAGTTTAATCAAGGACTTATTTTGATAAAACAAGTGAAGGAAATCTTAGCAAAACATTCCTCCAAGGAAAGCCAACAAAGGAGGGTATCACAACAGATTTGAACCTATAACTGTGAGAGAGTTAAATGATTCCCCTTCGGTCCTTTTCAACTTTCATGAGGTAGGGTGCCTTGATTTTTGCCAAAAGGTCCAAGAAGTCACCAATCACCCTCCCTTGACACAATTGTTTGCCCTAAGGCTGCAAGGAGAACATGTTCACATAGCAAGCCTTGATTTTTTTCTCACTCCTAGGTTAGTGTCAAAGGCCACCAAGATTCCCTATCTTGGTGAGAAATGGTTCAAACAAGCCTATTTGGACCTAGACCATTACAAGCCCTTCTTGAAACCAACTTACAAAAATGAATGCAAGGCTATATTCCCCTTTTCTCATCTATTGAACAGTTATGCGCCCCTTATGAAAACCATCATGAAATATTTCACATGCAAGGGGAGATATTCTCGAGTGTATTCCTATCATGTCAGGCTTCTGATGCATTTTACATGGACTCAGCTGCTGAATCTCCCTTTCTTCCTCTGCAAGAGAATATACAAGATGTCCTACTTTGTCCAAAAGAGACCTCCTGCTCAACAAAAAGCTAGTATTTTTCATCATTCTCTCATCAAAATCATCATCCTTCACCAGCTTGAAAAGAAAGGAGTTTGTTGGGAGACTTTCATTTCTCATCCGGATTTTACTACTGCCTCTTCATCTCATGGCCCATCTTGTATGTCCTCCTCACCCTCCACTCACTATGTCCCCCTTCATCTAGTCAATCCACCCCTCAAAATAAAACATCACCCATGATTGATAGTGAGAAAGAAGAGTCTTATGAAAGCAGGCATGAAGGTAGTGATGATGAGGAACATAGTGGTACCCAGAAAAACTGTGAGCATGGGGACAACCCACATACAGCTAGTGATGACAATGAAAGAGAAGAATCCAATGAAAGTAGGCATGAGGGTTATGAGGAACATAATAGCCCTCAAGCAAGTAGTGATGATGAGGAACACAAAAATCCTCAACAAAGTCATGAAAAAAAATAGAGTGACAGTAAACAAAGCAGTGAGGAAGAAGGTAATAATGATGAGGAACAAAGTTAAAAGTGTTGATCAACGGTTGTCATTGATGTCAACCCAAGCAGCACCAGGGGCTAACCCAATATTGCATGGGAATTTTGACCTACCAAATTAATATATTCTGGGTCAATAATGCTTTTGATGGTTTCTACTTGTCGAGATGTTTCCATTGATATATGGCACGCCATGTAATTCTTTGCGGTTTGAGAGATATTCATGTTTTAAGTTTGTACCCCCAGTTAGTGGGATAAAACCCCATGGGGTTGTGGCATGGGTCATTGAAAAATCATAATTAATATTTTTTAAGCTCCTAAAATCCCTCCCACGTTCACTTGTTGAAGCCCCTCTCAACTTAAGCATTTATATAAATTGTGATCTTCATTTCCTCCTCAGGCAAGGGATTCGGCCATCTGAAACATGTCATCGTGGCATTTGTGCTCTAAATTTTTTTTCTACAAAGATTCAGAAGATGAAATTTTGATGAGGCAAAGCTAAAATCTTGAGGAAGCTGCTGTAAAAATTTCAGATCAAGGTGCACAATATTTTTGGAGATATGATTTGTGGAAGTTAGGGTTTTTGCAGGCTCCTGAAATTAATATCAAAAGAAGTGACCTTGGTAAATTCATCATAACTCTCTCTCTGAGTATCAGATTGGAATTTCATAAAAAGTGGCAGATAGTGCACAGTATTTACTTTTCGCTCTATCAATTTCAGAGCCAAATGAAGAAACAATGACACGTGGAATGTCGTACAAGTGCGCTATACTGAAATAGTCCATAATTAGAGCATTGTGAGAGATTGGGTATAAATCTCTCTTGAAGAATCAAAATTTGGTTAGACCTGTGGAATTGGAAATATGACTAAGAGGACTACTACAAGACCCAAAATCAGATATTGAGGATCTGAAATAACAGAGATACACCAGATTCAATATTGAGCTCCTAGAAGGCAAGAAAAAGCTAGATCACGTGTTGTCAAGGGTTGCAAAGGACCAGTCTTTCTACGGAAAAAAAAAAAATCAAGGTGAAGCAGAGGGTAGCATGACAAGAGCAACAAACAAGGTTCATAACATCAGCAAGAAGTTGATCCTATGAAGTCTTCAAGTGGGAAGCACTGCATACAATCATTGTAAAGGTAGCATTGTACTAAGTCATTGTAAATACATTATTGTAAAAATTGTACTAGTGTCTATCTGCCAAGGGTTGAAGAGGTAGTGTTGGAAGGTCTAGGATCATCATTAGGCAGTTGTGTTAAAGTTTGGGTTATGGTCTAGTATATATTATTCTTCTACATCATTCTATATCATTGTAAAGTGGACCATTTTCCCTGGTACGGGAGTCCATTCTTATTTTATTCTTCTATAGGGTGGTAGGGTGGTGCTAGGGTGAGTTGTAGCTCATTGGGTGTTGGGGAATCCATTCAGTTGACTACTAAAGAATCTCGGGCATTGGAGCGTCCATCCAGTGGGAGCTGGAGAAGAATGCTTTTCTAGATTCTAGGAAGTTGGAGCTTTATTTTCAATTGGAGTTGAATATTAAAGAATTATTAGAAAAGCATTAGGTGGTTTTTGTCCCAGAGTGGGTTTCCACATTAAAAACTGTGTGCATTTGTGTTCCTCTTGTTTGCTGCTATCATTGTACAAACACTGATAATAATTGAAGATTAACTAATGCTCTAATTGAAAGAAATACTGATTCACCCCCCCTCTCAGTATTTCCAACAATTGGTATCGGAGCTTGGTTCCTTCAATAGCAGTTTAACAGCTGGAAGGAGGTCATGGAGCATACCAAGAATGGTGTACCTCTATTCAATGAAAATAATTATGCACTATGGAAAGGAAGAATGGAGGTCTATCTCTTGGCGCAAGGTTATGAAGTATGGGACACTGTTCAAAATGGATTTACATCAACCACAGATGAACAAGGTAAGAAGAATTTGGTAAATGATGCAAAAGCAAAGAATATTATTATCGGTGGACTTATTGAATCTGCTTATCATAAGGTGTTGGGTTGTAAAACTGCCAAAAATGTATGGGACAAGCTTGAGAATATATATGCAGGTGACTCAAATGTCAAAGAAGCAAAGCTTCAAATCTATAGAGAAAAATTTGAGCAACTCGGAATGAAAGAAGATTGCAACATTGTTGCATACTTCCAATACGTTGATGAAATAACCAATACTCTGGAAGGATTGGGAGAGCCAGTTGATGAGAAGACTATTATACGGAAGATTCTTAGAACGTTACCAGGGAGATTCAACCCAAAGTGTAGATTAGAATACGATGCAAATACGGAAAAACATGAAAATTCCTTTCACAGTTCTAACGCATATGAAATGAGACTTGGTGAAGAAGAAAGTACTTCACCTTCCAAACTGTGACCTGAACACATCTAGAAAACCAATAAAGTTAAACAACACCAATTAGAAAGTGGCTACACTAAAAAGTCAGAAAGGAAATGAAATGAAAGAGATCTTTTAGATGAAGAATGTATACCTTAATGAGAAAACTAAAAATTGGTAAGGGACAATTTAAAAGGTAAACTTCAAAGTATGTTTAAGTTGTGAAGTTGAGCATTTCTTTATAAATGTCCAAACGAAGTAATGGAAGCAAAAGAAAGAAAGGTTTTAAGAAATTCAACAAGCAAGGATCCAAAAGGAACTTTCTCTCTAAAGAAGATAGCTCATCATCCGATGAAGACAATGATAGTGAAGAAGAAGCCAATGAGAGAGTATTTTTTTATGGCCAAGCACAATAAGCAAGAGGTATCAAGCAACGAAGAAGAAGGATGGACCATAGACGAATTTTATGAGGAAGCAATCAAGCTTATAAAAGATCTCAAGGCGGAGAAGATCCGTTCCAAAACTCTTGAAGAACAAGTTCAAGGTCTCAAAATTGAAGTTGAAGAACACAAATACATTGAAGAGTCACTTCAAAATAAGTTGGAAGAAAGCAACCAAGAAAGGGAAGAATTAGAAGCCGAAGTAGTCTCGTTGCGTGAGGAAGTGAAGAAAGGAAAAACTATCCAAAACTATGCCAACAACTCAAGGGCATTGGAAGAACTCATCAACAATCAACGATCTTACAATGAAAAAACTGGCATCGGTTACAAAGAAGAAGAAGTAGGACCTTCTACAACAAAATACAATGAACCTATGAGATCTGACATGCATGTAGACTTCATTGGACAAGATTCACAAGAACAGCCTTGGAAGACAATTCCTCGATGAAAATTTCCATCCAGGTACCAACATATGTTTTATGGCTACTGTTATTCATGTGGAAAATTTGGTCATAAAGCTGTAGAATGTTGCACGTACCCTAGGAATGAATACAATTCCAAGAGATCTGTCAAATATGAACCTCCCAGGGCTCAACGAAACATCAATAGATTTGAACATTTAAGAAATAATATTGAATGTTACAAATTTCGAAACTTTGGACACATAGCCAAAGGCTGCAGACTTGAAAATCCTCCAAAAGAATCTTCGAAGCCACAGAGCGAACGAACATGGAAGAAGAAGAAGAATGATAATTGTGCTCTAGCTTTCAAGGCTCAAAAGAACAAAGATGTGTGGTATGTTGATAGCGGTTGCTCAACGCATATGACTGGAGATAGAAATAAATTTGTATCTCTGAAAGAGAAGAAGGATGGAACCGTGTCCTTTGGAAATGATGGATCTTCAAATGTTATAGGATCAGGTACTATCACTCTCGGAAGAAAATATGCTCTAGCCAAGAATGTTCTATTGGTTGAAAACATGAATCACAATCTGCTCAGTGTTGGACAAATGTGTGATCAAGGACACACAATACTATTCAACTCCACGAAATGTGAAATCAGGAAAGGCGTGTATGGTGAAATTGTGGCTACATCAAGTCGAGCTCCAAATGACATATATGTTCTGGATGAAGCAACTAAAGCATGTCTAATAGCTAAAGAGGATGATACAATAATTGGTAGCAATGATGATCGACTAAGTAAGAAGTTTGCTACAAAGGTGCAAAGTGATTTCGAGATGTCTTTACTTGGTGAGCTGACATACTTCTTAGGGCTTAAAATATCTCAGCAAGAGAAAGGAATATTTATATGTCAAGCCAAGTACATCAAGGAAATTCTCAAGAAATTTAAAATGGAAGATTGCAAACCCATCCTTACTCCAATGGTAACATGTTGCAAATTGAGCATAGATGACTCATCTAAGGATGTGGATCAAAGGTTGTACAGATCTATGATTAGTAGTATTCTATATGTAACAGCCTCCCAACCAGATGTTATGCAAGCAGTTGGACAAGTAGCAAGATTCCAAGCAGCACCAAAAGAATCACATATTAAATATTCGCCAGCATTGGAATATCTTCGCCAAAAGCTTGGGATTCTCCCAAGTTCTCATTAGATTTTCCTTTTTCAGAATATAAAGGGGGAGTGGAAGTAGATTACAAGTCTGCAGGACGGTTGTGTGTTAGGGGGAGTGGAAGTGTGTACAGGTCCGCAGGATGGTTGTGTTTCAGGGGGAGTTACCCTTTTCCATTGATGTCAAAGGGGGAGAGAATGTTGTAGGAAGATGTGTCATGATCGCAGGGGGAGTACTTGTGTTGCCATCAATGCCAAAGGGGGAGATTGTTGATCAGTGGTTGTCATTGATGTCAGCCCAAGCAGCACCAGGGGCTAACCAAATATTTCATGGGAATTTTGACCTACCAAATTAATATATTCTGGGTCACTAATTATTTTGATGCTTTCCACTTGTCGATATGTTTCCGTTGATATATAGCACTCCATGTAATTCTTCACGGTTTGAGAGATATTCATGTTTGAAGTTTGTACCCCCAGTTAGTGGGCTAAAACCCCATGGGGTTGGGGCATGGGTCATTGAAAATTCATAATTACTATTTTTTAAGCTCCTAAAATCCCTCCCACGTTCACTTGTTGAAGCCCCTCTCAACTTAAGCATTTATATAAATTGTGATCTTCATTTCCTCCTTAGGAAAGGGATTCATCCATCTGAAACAGGTCATCGTGGCATTTTCGCTCTACATTTTTTTTCTACGAAGGTTCAGAAGCTGAGATTTTTATGAGGCAAATCTGAAATCCTGAGGAAGATGCTGTAAAAATTTCAGATCAAGTTGCACAATATTTTTGGAGATATGATCTGTGGAAGTCAGGGTTTTTGTAGGCTCCTGAAATTAATCTCAAAAGAAGTGACCTTGGTAAATTCGTCATAACTCTCTCTCTGAGTATCGGATTGAAATTTCATAAAAATTGGTAGATAATGCACAGTCGGTACCTTTCGCTCTATCAATTTCAGAGGCAAATGAAGAAACAATGACACGTGGCATGCCATACAAGTGCGCTCTGCTGAAACAATCCATAATTAGAGCATTGTGAGAGATTGGGTATAACTCTCTTGAAGAATCTAAATTGGGTCAAACCTATGGCATTGGAAATAAAACTCAGAGGAATAATATAGGACCGAAAAACAGATATTGAGGATCTGAAATAACAGAGATACGCCAGATTCAATATTGAGCTCCTAGAAGGCAAGAAAAAGATAGATCATGTGTTGTAAAGGGTTGCAAAGGACCAGAATTTCTACAGCAGAAAAACAAAGCAAGGTGCAGCAGAGGGTAGCATGAAAATAGTAGCAACCAAGGTTCATAACAGCGGCAAGAAGTTCATCCTATGAATTCTTCAAGTGGGAAGCATTGCATACAATCATTGTACTAAGTCATTGTAAATACACTATTGTAAAAATTGTACTAGTGTCTATCTGCCAACAGTTGAAGAGGCAGTGTTGGGAGGTCTAGGATCATCATTAGGTGGTTGTGTCAAAGTTGTGGTTATGATCTAGTATATATTCTTCTTCTACATCATTCTATATCATTGTAAAGTGGACCATTTTCCCTGGTACGGGAGTCCATTTTTATTTTATTCTTCTATAGGGTGCTAGGGTGAGTTGTAGCTCATTGGATGTTGGGGCATCCGTTTAGTTGACTACTAAAGAATCTTAAGCGTTGGAACATCCATCCAGTGGGATCTGGAGAAGAATTCTTTTCTAGATTCTAGGAAGTTGGAGCTTTATTTTCAATTGGATTTGAATATTAAAGAATTTTTGGAAAATCATTAGGTAGTTTTTGTCCCGGAGTGGGTTTCTACCTTAAAAACTGTGTGCATTTGTGTTCCTCTTGTTTGCTACTATCATTGTACAAACACTGATAATAATTGAATATTAACTAATGCTCTAATTGAAAGGAATATTGATTCAACCCCCCCCCCCCCTCAGTATTTCCAACAAAAAGCAGCAGAGTAGTGATGATGAGGAACAAAGGGAAAAGTCTAAGGAAAACACTGAATATAGTGGAAGCATGAAAAATGACAATGAAGACAGACAAGATGGAAGTAGTTCATATGAAAAACTAGAAAACAGTGAGCATGGTAAGGGCAGCACACAAGAAGAAGTTCAATACAGTGATGGTAAGGTTGGCAGCCTAGAACAATTTCAAAACAGTAGGGGAGGTGACAACATACCAAAAACAGATGAAGACCGTCATGATGAAGGCAGCCCTCAACAAATTCAAAACAGTGAGGAGGGTAAACAAGGAAGCCCTCAAAAAATTCAAAAAAGTGAGGAGGGTAAACAAGGAAGCCCAAAAGAAGACATTAAAAACATAGAGCATGAAGAGAGTTCTCAAAAGCATGTGCTAGTTGCCTCTCCTAGGCAAGGGGCCATGACTCTTTCTCCAAAAATGGTGAAGCCTAAGACCACTAAATCTACAAAGAAGAAGGCTATTCAAGTTGTAACTATAAATGTTACTAGAGCACTCCAGAGTAGAGGCAATTTTCCCAAGAAGCCTATCATTGAAGTGCCAAAGAGGACAAGGGAAAAGAAGCCCATTCAAAGAAAAGGTAAGGAAAAAATGGAACAGCAGGAGAGTAGCCATGAGCATGAAAAGGAATTTGACATCATACAGATAGAGAGTGATTCTGAAGATGATGAAGCTAGAATCCTTAGATCACTTTTGTAAAACAGAGAAGCCCAAATCCAGGACTTAGAAATTGATCTGGAAAGGTAGAAGGACCTCATACACTTTCTACAAATGCAAAATAGACAGATGAGTGAGCAAATGGAAATCTATGAGGCCCAAGCTTTCAAATACCAAAGGGAAGCATACAAAGCACAAGTCAAACTTGAAGAGTATATGGGTGAATTTGATGATATTGAGGAAAAAGAGAAACCAGTAAGAAAAAGGCCTAGGACTATGGGTCTTAGGAAAGCTTTGGAGAAACAAAGGGAAGAAGAAGCAGCCCTTGCTCGATCGTATCCTCTCACACAATTGCTTTCCCAAGAGATAGAAAATGATAAAGAATCATGTCTTGAAGGATCAAAAAATCATTTGGAGGAAAAATTAGACAAGGAAAAAAAAGACTTGGGTTTGCAAAGGAAGATGACCGGGCATTACAAGAGATTGAATCAATTTGCACGAAGAAAACTCAAAATTGCCCAAGAAAAGCTCAAAACTGCCCAAAGGAGGCGCCCAGTGAAAAAAGGGGAAAAGGACATATCTAGGCTTGGAATCTTGGCTTCAGCTTCATTGCATGCTTCTAGAAAACCATAAGGGTTTGCTCATCAAAATTGAGCAATTTTTGACATGATCTTGTTTTTTGTGATTTTTAGGCCTAATTGCAAATTTTTATAGGCGTTGCCATGTTTGCTAGGAGCATCCTCAGCTAATGAAAGTTATTTTTTTGGATGTATTAAATTTGGGGGCATCTACTCACAAATGTTCAGATCAAAAGAAGGTGTTTTGGTCCACCAAAGAGACAAAAAATAGTCAAATTTTACCTTTCTGCCTCAAATATCAGCAGGTGAGACCCTCCTGGGTTTTTTCATTCAGTCCATTTTTTTACAAACTTTCATGGATCAGTTTGAGAAAGCTCAAGTAGTTCTAGAAACTATACATCCAAATCTTTCCAACGAGCCATCATGGTCCTCATTTCGACATCGGGAAGTCCTTCAAAAGTTCTTTGTAAAACATGTTTTCTTATGGAGCTACGCTCCTGTAGGATGTTGTTGAAAAGGCAGTTTTCTGAAGGTGGCCATCCAAATGTGCGTTAAGCTATTTTTGACTCAATGTCAGAGATTAAAAGTAAATTTTCTTACTATTTTTAGCTTAAATAGATATTTGTTTGAAGATATTTTGTGCCTTGGGCCTTGTGAGGCCTCAAGGACAAAATCAAATATTTGTATTAGGCCAATGAGCTTCTAGATGCTCTTGTGAGCTTATCTACTCATTTCCTATATAACTTATGAAGACGTATTGTAAATTGTTGGAGGTTTTAGAGGCAGAACTTGATGTTATAAAGAGAAATACATAGCATTATGAGCTTTGAAGAAATATTTTTCTTATGAAGTGGATGATCACTTGCTTGACTTTGATGGTGGAGGAGGATTATATGTAGGATTCCATGGCTTGGTGAATGGTATTGCGTTCCTTATCTGTTATGTTTTCTTAGTTTATCATACATGTTTTCATGCTTCTTTCTTGTTGTATTTCAGTAAAGAATAAGTTTGAGATATGCCCATGGAGGCACCTCAAATTTCTTGATTCATTGCAGCTTAAATGTTTTCATCTTTCTTGGTTATGTCAAAGAATTCTTAATTGCTCTTTGGTACCCTAAGAACTTGTTATCAGTTTCATTAATGGTTATTATGTATGTTGTCTAGTATGATTCATGGTATGCCTTGCTTACTCATAGCTAAGAAAAACTCCATTTCTAAAATCTCTCTCTGAATTATTGGTTATTTCAGTTAAGTCAAAGAGGTCTTGTTTCGATCTTGCCCTTTGTCCATGCTTTGCAGTCTTATTTCAAATTTCTTGATAGCTCAAGATATGATGTTTAGGAGTTCCCTCTTCATAGATTGATTTTTTTGTTTATCTTATTTTTTTTCCAAAAAGTCTGAAGGTGATTTTCCCAAATTTAGAGGGTCTTATACTTCTATGTATCATTGGATTGTTTATTTTCTGCATCTATCAGTTCGAGTTTCGTTCATAGAGATTAATGGTCAGCCCTAACTCATGAATGCTTGTTGTTTAACTATTTATGCTTAAAATCTCTTTGTATTTTACAAATTTAATGTCCATCTCATTTCACTTTCACCCAAAGAATGCATTTACCTCGACCAAATCGTCCCTGAAGTAATACCTTGTCCTTCATTAAGACAATCTTGACCTCATTTGACCCCATAGCCCAATCGATTCGACGAACTCTTTATCTATTGTTGTCCTTTTGATTAGTTCCCCTCAAAAAACCTAAAACAAACCAAAACATACTTAACAACTAGCCTAAAATCAAATATACCAAAGCAAACAAGTTTACATCCTTTACATAATAGAGAGAGCTCTCTCTGAGTCCAGGAAGGCTAGGTCCTAGGGTTCCAAAGCTTGGACTGATGTTACCCTATCATTTGGTTTACCAATTTTCCAAATCACGTGACCATAACATAATGGCGATCACGATGGGACTTTGAGTCAAAACATTTTAGGTATCCCTTAGGACCTCTCAAGATCTCAGTCAACTTAGAAAAATTAAGTGTTTTCTGAAGAGTAGAAACTAGCTCTTTCACCATCTTAGAAAAATGATGATTCAGCTATAGAACACTCTTAGAAAGCTTAGGGCTACATAAAAAAACTCAGAAAAACCCCAAAACATCCTTATATTGGTTTTTTGTTAGTATTGGTGGTGGACCATACACATATACCCTCAAAACAACTAAAAACATCCACCTGGCGACTCCACTAGCCTCCAGTAGGCCTATTACTCCACTAGTCCTTATAAACTCCCCAAGGAATGCATTGAGCAATCTCAATCATGCTGATGGTGGAAAAAAAAGTTCAAATATTCCACTTGGTGACTCCACAACCCTCATTAGACCAAAAGAATCCACTGGAAGAGAACTCTAAATTGGTTGAAAAGATTCAGTGACCATTTCTGATTTACAAACATGGATCCAAGAATACAACAAAGATATGCCCCAATGAGTAGGGATCATATCCCTGGATTCCCACAAAAAATGCCTGAAATAAAATGGTTAAAAAACCTACCTATCTTTCAAGATGAAAAATTTGATGACCCCTTGTTACATCTCATCAATTTTCATATACATGTATGGAGGTTAAAGGTTGAATGGCACGAGGACTGCCTCATGAAATTTTTTATGGCAACATTAGAAGGTAAGGCAAGAAATTGGTATGAATGGCTAGAACCTAGCATCTTGTTTTCTTTGAAGGATTTCCACAAGGTATTCTATAAACACTATATAGGGTATTTCCCATCTCTATCATTAGTTGAAAATTGTTGTGATCAATCTCAGGATATCATACAATACCTTATAGATAGTGATGAAGATTTGGAAAATTTGTATCCTGAAGACCTCTTAACATCCATTCATGAATTTCATTCTCAAGATAACTATCATGACAGCCTAGTTGAGTTGGTTGAGGATGAAATCAAATCTGAAATGGAAGAAAAAGCAAAACCTTTAGGATCTCTACCTTTGTGATTTGAGTCATTTCAGATTATACAAGCAAATTGGCCTCCTAAGAATCTATCAGAGGCAACTCATGAATCCCATGCTTATTGTCCCGAATGTCAAGAAGATTGGATTGAAGATAAAATCCATCAAGAAGTAGGAGAAAACTCACAGGCTCTCTCTGAAGACACAAGTGATGATTCATCACCCCTACGAGATAAGGCTCAAGAAGATATCCAACCTCATAATCAGTCTTCTCTAGAGAAGGAAAACAATTGTTGCCCAGTCCAAAGAAAACAAAAAATGCCTCCTCCTTTAACTAAAGAAGAGACAGATTAGACATTGAGAGTAAAACCAGCCTCTGAACGTTTATATAAGGAAAATATTCCTATTTGTACCATCCCTACCTTACCTACTAAAGAATTTTCTCATAAAGAAAAAATGGAACAAATTGTTGTTGAGGTTGTAATACCTCCTCAAGAAGACATTCATCCTTTTGAGCAGTCACAAAAGGAAGAGAAACATCATAGTTCCATCTAGAGAAAGAGAAACACCACCCATTTTAACAAAAGAAGAAAGCACTGAAATCCTAAGCATACAGCCAACATCCAATTTTTTTTTTTTATAAAGAAGATATGTATATGTGTTCTACTGCTGACCTATCTACTAATGCATTTTCTCATACTGAAAGTACAGAATAGATTGATGCTGATACTAGAATATCTTCTCAAGAAGACCTGGTGCCAAAGAATGGTCCTACTCATCAGGACAATGGCTCACAAACAGAAATCATCTCACTCAATCAGGGCATACCAGGATTGCTTGAAGGTAGCATAACATTGCATTCTGAAGCTGCCAAATTAGATAATCATAAAGAGGGAGAAGAGATTATTTCTCAAAAGAGTCCCAAACATAGCCCAGTGGAAGAAAGAGTAGTCCTGAATGAAGCTTATATATCAAATCCTCTAGATCAGGTATTATTCCAAGATCCACTTGTTGTTTTCCTGGAGAAATCTGAAGGAGTAATGTGTTCCGCCCAGAACATTTTGTTGCGAAGTGTGAGAAAAAATTTAGGTGCTACTGTTCAAAAACAAGTAAGGTGGAAGTGGCCTTTTCATCTCTTCAACACTCTCAAAAAGTTAAAACAAAATCCCTCATGGAATCATCTGCTTGATTGGCTGTGTTGGAAGAGAGATTTCACTAAATGAATGTATATTGTGTATAGGTTAGATTAGGATAGATAGATAGGTGTGAAAAATAAGCTCAGCCTTGTGAGCATCCTTTTAGTCCTAGATTGTTTGAAGAAAAAGTAGAGACAGAAAATAGAAAAACAATAGGAAAAGTAGAAAAGAGTGAAGTTTTAAAAAATAGCAGAAAAGCCCCATGTTTAAAAAATAATCATGCTGAAAGTGCGCAAATCTAAATGCCACTACTAGCGCTCAAAATTTATCTTGTTCAGTTATCTAGCTTAATCAAAACTAGACATGTTTTAAGTTGATTGCTGGTAAGTTAGTAAAAGAAGTGATAGTCAAAATGTGTAAGCTTGACTTATCAATGAAAGTAGATTAGGAAAAGATACTGGTTCCACACGCTCAAAACAGAACCAAAGAGGAAAACAGGGATGAAAAACAAACAATGTATCCTAGCCCTGATTTTTTCTAAATCTCATTTTGTGCGAAAATAATATTTATGTGCAGCTTGTCTAAATTTATGCCACAAACACATGACAAATCAAACCGTCTAATCCTGATTTGGCCATCTTTCAATTTCATGTTTTAGATTAGTGAATGAAATCCTATCAAACAGCTTAATCTTGACAGTTGATCTAGTATAGGTAGAGAAATAAAGGAGTTCATCAGTTTAATCTGAACTCCTGGAGGATATAAGTGTAGAAGTAGATAGTGTTTTCCCTTTCAAAATATCATGTTAAGGGTTTTTGAGTCCAAGTGCACCCAAAGAAGAAAAAATGCTAGGAAATATAGCTGGGTAGGTAGAGATGAGGTTGATGCTAATCATGCTGTAAATTTGTCAAAGAGCATCATTTTCAGGAATAGCATCAAGAAAAAAAGAAATATGCACCAATGGATGAGGCACTGGTCTTCACAAGCCTAAGATCGGTAGTTCTGGACACCTCCTGAAAAGGAGCTGCCCTCCCCAAATGGAGCCACTATTAGTCATCAATATTTTTGCCTGTTATGATGACTAGATCCCTTGTCTAGGTTTTCTAGAAACCAATCTCAAAATTCAATTTTTTCTCCAGAAAACACCTCAAACAAACTTTTTGTCTTCTTACCCCTCTCTTGCTTACCAAGGAAAAAGTGGTCTTCAGTTTTCAGTCCCACTCTGAAAAGCAACTAGCCTCCCTGTCTATAGCTTTCATAAGCTTTGTTTCTCTACCATCAAAATCCCCTATTTTCATACAACTCACTGTCCAACATTAGATGAAGTATTTTCCCCTTTCACACTGATCATTTGGTCATATGATAACCTGATCATGCCTAAGAAACTATTCAGAATCTATGACAAAGTCTGTAGGTCTAGGTGGTGGTGTTTAGGGAAAATTCCTTGACAAAACTTTCTTAAACCAAAAACCTTGTTTTCAACACCAGTCAGCCATCATTTTCTTCCCATCCTGCAAAACAAAACCCTGGTTTATCCCTAGGTAATACACCACTAAAATGGTTACTTTGTTTCTTTTTAGCAGAGCTAAAAAATGTTCAAATCAGGAAAAGAGAAAGAGTTCCTCTGTCTGAAGAAAGATGAGCAGATCAAGCATGATCTTCATGAAACACCAAGAAAGCTCTCCAAAGATCAAAAACATCTATATACATCTTTGCAGGGGTGTATACATTAATGACAGTAAGAAAGTATGAGCAAAAGATACACTTGAGGAAATATTTCAATACTGAGCAGTTTACCATCAGAAATCATATAGCACAGATGATGAAAAGAGGAGGCCTACTGGTTTCAAATCCAAGAATGCCAAAGTACAAAGGTCCTCCATCAAGAAAAAAAGACATAAAGGATTAGGTAATGCATATCTTCAACACTCCATGACTAACTCCAAAGGTATCTTTGCATAATCTCTCCAAAAGGTGACCTAGCCCTACA
The DNA here is from genome assembly GCA_034641835.2 of Pinus albicaulis. NCBI lineage: Eukaryota > Viridiplantae > Streptophyta > Pinopsida > Pinales > Pinaceae > Pinus > Pinus albicaulis. Next base: position 1,077,125,185 of record CM076578.1, read on the forward strand.
AATCACTCTTTTCTAGGTAAGAGGGACAGTCTTGACAGAGATAAATCTAAAGCAATTAGGCATCATCATGAAGGCATAAGAAGATAGCTGCTTCTTATACCTTACCATACACCTAGACTCTGAAAGGCAGTCAAAGACAAATTCACTGCACCTTATGAAAACAAAGTCATGGGAAAAAGAGTTATTTCAAAGATGCATAGCAGTGAGCACTCACCATTTACAAAGCACATTATTTACTCCTAAAGCTTCACAGTGATATAGTGCAAAGGAGACATATATTACAGAAAAGGTTTCATAAAGGAAGAGGACAGCTTGTTTGAAGGACTTCATGAGTGATGAGTAAAAGATCACAATTTGCCCATTATACCCTTCTCAAATGGACAAAGAAATACAAAGTATCGGATGAAGATAAGTTTTTTATGTTTTATGATGACCTCCTTCATAAACAAGCAGAGGGTCAAAACATAGTTTGATGACCTCCTTCATAAACAAGCAGAGGGTCAGAACATATTTTGATGACCTCCTTCATAAACAAGCAGAGGGTCAAAAAATAGTTTGATGACCTCCTTCATAATAAGCAGAGGGTCAAAACATAGCCAAAATTCCTCCTCCAAAAGATGACCAGAGGGCATAACATACCTTGTTTAAATTCCTCCTTCAAAATAAGCAAAAGACAATACAAGCCATGAGTCGCGCCCAGGGCCAGTTTTGTTTCGAAATTAGTTTCTGACCAAACAGAGATGAAATTGACAAATGTGAGAGAGTTTTTTGTCCATCATAGGTTAAAGAAGAAAAAAATCCTTCATTTTATACACAGGTATCATGGTTTGTGAGAAATGTAAAAAATATAGGTGTCACGAGAGAATTTCTGCACGGCTAGAACCAACATTCACCATTTTTTACCAGTGTTCGGACAGTCAGTTTTTGGACATCAAAATGGACACCAAATGAACAAAATCAAGTATATTTGGAAATTATACATCCATATTGTTCCAAAGATCCATCTCAGGTCCATTTCTGACACAGGTAAGGCATCCAAAAATGCCCAGCAATAACACTATGCAATTTCTGCACCAGCATACACCATTGTTTACCAGTGTTGGGACAGTAAATTTTTGAAAAAAAAAATGGACACCAAATTACGAAAATAAAGTATATTTGGAAATTATACTTCCATAGCTTTCTAATGAGCTATCATGAGCTCAATTTGGAATTGAGGAAGGCATCCAAAAGTGGCCTGCAAACATCACTATACATTTCTGCACCAGGATTCACCATTTTTTACCAGCGTTGGGACAGTCAATTTTTGAACAACCAAATGAACACCAAATGACAAGAATCAAGAATATTTGGAAATTATACTTCTCTATGTTTCCAACGAGCCATCCTGGGCCCAATTCTGACACAGGGAAGGCTTCTAAAAATTGTTGCAAAAAGACGCGACGCGCCTGGAAAAGGACGCGACGCACCTGTAAGCACTCCCAGTGTAATTTTCTAAAGGATGCGACGCACCTAGAAAAGGACACGATGCGCCTATGCACAAGAGCGTAGAACCTCTCAAGAGGCCTCCAAATTTCCAAAAATCATAAATTTTCACAGAAATTTATCTCCAAAAACAACTGAGATATCTTTTAAGAGGTATTTGTGTTTCTTTGCCTGAATTTTTGATTGAAAAGCATAGAAGAAACTCAGTGATTTTAAAGGGCTAGAAGTCTTATTGGTTACAAAAGGCTTGTTTGATTGAGTGAGAATAAAAACATGGTTTTTGGGAAGGGAGGCCTATTTTCAGTTTAAAGACTTGTTTTAAATGAATAGGTAAAAGAGAAACACAGTCCTACAAGGAGGAAAGTAGTTGTTGTGCTAAAGGAGAAAAAACTTGTTTTCAAGGTCATAGAATATGTTTGCAAAGTGATCAAAAGAAACACCGTTTTAGGGAAAAATACTCATTTTCATTCAAAAATGACTTGTTTTGATCAGTGATAAAGGAGACAGTGAGTTCAAGGATAAAACATAGTTGTTTTCAAAATTACCCTGTTTGCTTGAAAACGAAGAAAAACAGTGATTAAAGGAGAAAAGACTTATTATCAGTTTGAAAAGGCCTGTTTTGTTGAGTGAGAAGCCAAACATAGTTTTTAAAGAGAAAAGCTTTGTTTGAAGAAGAAATACCTAGTTTAATCAAGGACTTGTTTTGATAAAACACGTGAAAGAAATTTGAGAAAAGCATGCCTCCAAGGAAAGCTAACGAAGGAGGGTATCACAACAGATTTGAACCTATAATTGTGAAAGAGTTAAACGATTCCCCTTCGGTCCTTTTCAACTTTCATGAGGTAGGGTGCCTTTATTTTTGCCAAAAGGTCCAAGAAGTCACCAATCACCCTCCCTTGACACAATTGTTTGCCCTGAGGTTGCAAGGAGAACATGTTCACATAGCAGGCCTTGATTTTTTTCTCACTCCTAGGTCAGTGTCAAAGGGCACCAAGATTCCCTATCTTGGTGAGAAATTATTCAAACAAGCCTATTTGGACCTATAAAACTACAATCCCTTCTTGAAACCAGCTTACCAAAATGAATGCAAGGCTATCTTCCCCTTTTCTCATCTATTGAACAGTTATGCACCCCTTATGAAACCCATCATGAAATATTTCACATGTGAGGGGAGATATTATCGAGTTTATTCCTATCATGTGAGACTTCTGATGCATTTCACTCAGACTCAGATGTTGAATCTCCCTTTCTTCCTCTGCAAGAGCATAGACAAGATGTTCTCCTTTGTCCAAAAGAGACCTCCTGTTCAGCAAAAAGCTAGTCTTTTTCATCATTCTCTCATCAAAATCATCATCCTTCACCAGCTTGAAAAGAAAGGAGTTTGTTGGGAGACTTTCATTTCTCATCCGGATTTTACTACTGCCTCTTCATCTCATGGCCCATCTCATATGTCCTCCTCACCCTCCACTCACTATGTCTCCCCTTCATCTTGTCAATCCACCCCTCAAAAGCAAACATCACCCATGATTGATAGTGAAAAAGAAGAGTCTTATGAAAGCAAGCATGAAGGTAGTGATGATGAGGAACACAGTGGCACCCAAAAAAATAGTGAGCATGGGGACAACCCACATATAGCTAGTGATGACAATGAAACAGAAGAATCCAATGAAAGTAGGCATGAGGGTGATGAGGAACATAACAACCCTCAAGCAAGCAATGATGATGAGGAACACAACAGTCCTCAACAAAGGCATGAAAACAAATAGAGTGACAGTCAACAAATCAGTGAGGAGGAAGGTAATAATGATGAGGAACAAAGTGAAAAGAAGCAGAGTAGTGATGATGAGGAACAAAGGGAAAAGTCTAAGGAAAACAGTGAAGATAGTGGCAGCATGCAAAATGACAATGAAGACAGTCATGATGGAAGTAACTAATATGAAAAACTAGAAAACAGTGAGCATGGTAAGGATAGCACACAAGAAGAAGTTCAATACAGTGATGGTAAGGTTGGCAGCCTAGAACAATTTCAAAACAGTAAGGGAGGTGACAGCATAGCAAAAACAGATGAAGACCGTCATGATGAAGGCAGCCCTCAACAAATTCAAAACAGTGACGAGGGTAAACAAGGCAGCCCTCAACAAATTCGAAACAGTGAGGAGGGTAAAAAAGCAGCCCAAAAGAAGACGGTAAAAACATAGAGCGTGAAGAGAGTTCTCAAAATCATGTGCTAGCTGCCTCTCCTAGGCAAGGGGCGATGACTCTTTCTCCAAAAGTAGTGAAGCCTAAGACCACTAAATATACAAAGAAGTAGGCTATTCAAGCTATAACTACAAATGTTACTAGAGCACTACGGAGTAGAGGCAAGTTGCCTAAGAAGCCTATCATTGAAGTGCCAAAGAGGACAAGGGCAAAGAAGCCCATTCAAAGCAAAGGCAAGGAAAAAATGGAACAACAGGAGAGTAGCCATGAGCATGAAAAGGAATTTGACATCATACAGATAGACAGTGATGCTGAAGATGATGAAGCCAGAATCCTTAGATCACTTTTTCAAAAAAGAGAAGCCCAAATCCAGGACTTAGAAACTGATCTAGAAAGGTCAAAGGACCTCATACACTTTCTACAAATGCAAAATAGATAGATGAGCGGGCAAATGGAAATCTATGAGGCCCGAGAATTCAAATACTGAAGGGAAGCATACAAATCACAAGTCAAACTTGAAGATTATATGGGCGAATTTGATGATATTGAGGAAGAAGAGCAACCAATAAGAAAAAGGCCTAAGACTATGGGTCTTAGGAAAGCTTTGGAGAAACAAAGGGAAGAAGAAGCAGCCCTTGCTCGATCGTATCCTATCAGACAATTGCTTGCTCAAGAGATAGAAAATGATAAAGAATCATGTCTTGAAAGAGAAAACAAGCATTTGGAGGAAAAATTAGACAAGGCAAACAAAGACTTGGGTTTGCAAAGGAAGGTGACTGGGCATTACAAGAGATTGAATCAATTTGCTCGAAGAAAACTAAAAATTGCCCAAGAAAAGCTCAAAACTGCCCAAAGGAGGCGCCCAGTGAAAAAAGGGGAAAATGACATATCTAGGCTTGTAATCTTGGATTAATCTTCCTTACATGTTTCTAGAAACCCATAAGGCATTTGCTCACCAAAATTGAGCAATTTTTGAGATGATCTTATTTTTTGTGATTTTTAGGCCTAATTGCACATTTTTCTAGGTGTTGCCATGTTTGCTAGGAGCATCCTAAGCTCATGAAAGTTATTTTTTTGGATGTATTAAATTTGGGGGCATCTACTCACAAATTTTCAGATCAAAAGAGAGTGTTTTGGTCCACCAAAGAGGCAAAAAAACAGTCAAATTTTACCTTTCTGCCTCAAATATCAGCAGGTGAGACCCTCTTGGGCTTTTTTTGACTGAGTCCACTTTTTTATAGAATTCGAAGGATCACTTTTATAAAAATCAAGTAGTTCCAGAAACTAGACATCTAGGGCTTTCTAACGAGCCATCATGGGCCTCGTTTTGACATCGGAAAGTCGTTCAAAAGTTCTATGCAAAACAGGCTTTCTTCTGGTGCTACGCTCTTGTAGGATTTTGTTGAAAAGGAAGTTTTCTGAAGGTGGCCATCCAAATGTGCGTTAAGCTATTTTTGACTCTACGTCAGAGATTAAAGTCAATTTTCTTACTATTTTTAGCTTAAATAGATATTTTTTTGAAGATATTTTGTGCCTTGGGCCTTGTGAGGCCTCAAGGAAAAAATAAGATATTTGTATTAGGCCAATGAGCTTCTAGATGTTCTTGTGAGCTTATCTACTCATTTCCTATATAACTTATGAAGACTCATTGTAAATTTCTGGAGGTTTTAGAGGCAGAACTTGATGTTATAGAGAGCAATATATAGCATTATGAGCCTTGAAGAAATACTTGTCTTATGAAGTGGATGATCTCTTGCTTGACTTTGATGGTGGAGGAGGATTATATGTAGGATTCCATGGCTTGGTGAATGGTATTTCTTTCCTTATCTGTTATGTTTTCTTAGTTTATCATACATTTTTTCATGCTTCTTGCTTTCTGTAGTTCAATAAAGAATAAGTTTGAGATATTCCCATGGAGGCACCTCAAATTTCCTGATTCATTGCCGCTTAAATGTTTTCATATTTCTTGGTTATGTCAAAGAATTCTTAATTTCTCTTTAGTACCCTAAGAACTTGTTATCAGTTTCATTAATGGTTATTATGTATGCTGTCTAGTATGATTCACGGTATGCCCTGCTTACTCATAGTTAAGAAAAACTCCATTTCTGAAATCTCTCTCTGAATTATTGGTTGTTTTAGTTAAGTCAAAGAGGTCTTGTTTCAATCTTGCCCTTTTTCCATGCTTTGCAGTCATATTTCAAAGTTCCTGATAGCTCAAGATATGATGTTTAGGAGTTCCCTCTTCATAGATTGAGTTGTTTGGTTATCTTATTTGTTTTCCCAAAAGTCTGAAGGTGATTTTCCCAAAGTTAGAGGGTCTTATACTTCTATGTATCACTGGATTGTTTATTTTTTTGCATCTATCAGTTTGAGTTTTGTTCATAGAGATTAATGGTCGGCCCTAACTCATGAATGCTTGTTTTTTAACTATTTATGCTTAAAATCTCTTTGTCTTTCACAAAATTAATGTTCATCTCATTTCACTTTCACCCAAATAATCCATTTACCTCGACCAAATTGGCCCTGCAGTAATACCTTGTCCTTCATTAAGACAATCTTGACCTCATCTGACCCCATAGCCTAATTGATTTGATGAATTCTTTATCTATTGTTGTACTTTTGATCAGTTCCCCTCAAAAAACCTAAAACAAACCAAAAAATACTTAACAACTAGCCTAAAATCAAATATACCAAAGCAAACAAGTTTACATCTTTTACATAATAGAGAGAGCCTCTCTGAGTCCAGGAAGGCTAGGTCCTAGGGCTCCAAAGCTTAGTCTGATGTTACCCTGTCATTTGGTTTACCAATCTGCCAAATCACGGGACCATAACGACAACCAAAAATACTTAGAAAAAAATGATTATACAGTAGTAGTAATAATTTGAAATATTGTTCACAGTCATACCAATCTAATGGAAGATTAGGCCAATCCTCTAAATCATTGAAAAAAAAAATAAACCATAATATTTAGATACAAGATAACCACACCATGATCAGCTGCAACGAAAATCCATTAATGGGGCAGAACTATGTCTTGTGTCTGATAAAAGAGCTAGAACCAAAAGTGACAATCCATCTATGACAGGGGCAGTATCATCTCTCCTCTTTAAATAGAAGCTAGTAGATAAACAAACTCGAACCAGGAAAGTAACCTGTGCAGCCTAGAAATATGTACAAGATGGTATAACGGTCATGAGTAGGACATAAAACCTCGAACATTAACGAAACCATAAATTTTAAGAGAATAAAGAAAACATGTACATCTGTGGTTATCTCATTTACTAGAAATATGAAGAAAGGAATATAGTGAAAACTCCGAAATTATCGTAACTAATATGGGAAATGGAACAGAAATAAGATGAAAACTATTTTTGTGAGAAAGGACGTTAATGTTTCAACTCAAATTTTCTAAATCAAGCGGTGTTGGATTAGGGTGATTGATAACCAAATGACCACATGAGGAAAATGGAAAAAAAACCTATATATGAGGAAATTATACTAATAGAGAACCATATAGAGGTACAATGGAGGCAACGTATGCCAAAGAGAGCTTAAGGGAATTCATTAGAAGGCATTTCGATTCCAGGTGGAACATTTCACCTTCAGAAAAATTTGGGTTGCAGAGGTGGAGCCAGTAAAGTGAATTACTCGGGATTTCCTTTGTGCCAAACATAGTCAACAATGAACCAAATTATAGATAAAGACAATAGCATCTGAAATTTTAGTAAACAAATCTGCAAACATATTAACAAGTTAGAAAATCATAGCTCTCTCTTTCATGCAACCTTTGAAGTAGGGAGTAAATACAAAGCGGGCTAGGAAAGAGAGTCGTAATCACAAGAGGGTGGAACGATTGTCCTGAACTCGCGTCAGAGATCCAACTAAGAGAGAAATCTGATGGCAGTTTTAACCTGTAAGAAAACGGAAAAAAATATAAAAATAAAATAAAAGGTTAAACTGTGGGAACAGAGTCTAAACAATGAACTTAACAATTAATACGATGGAAAGAACAATGAGAAAAATGGTAGAAAACCAGAGAACAATTGACATTGCAGGAAATGTAATGATAAAACATTTAAAAAAAAAATTAGACAGTGCTTCTTAGAGAAATGAATCATAGGACTATACCCTTAAGCTCTACGACAAGGCCCAGGTGCCGAAAATTTGAGAAATCCTCCATTTGGTGTGCAGCGAACTAGACGGCCAGTGAGGAGACGAGAAAATGGTGGAAAAGGTAGAAGGAAGATGGGTAAATGTCAAATAGAAGTTAGGGTTTAGTGTAGCAGGATCTCAATCGTCGGTTGCTACCCTCACATCTGCATCCTGGGATGAGGCCTACTAATAGACCATGTGAAAACCTCATGGCTTAGGAGTAGGCGGCGAGAATTGAATCGTTACTCAAAATAAGGAATCCAGGTCAGTGCAGAGCATACCTTAGAGTTGTGTGCACAATTAAAACTGCCAGCACAACATAAATAAAAATTGCAAGCCAAAGTTGAGATAAAAAATATGGTAAGGAATTGTGTGATATATCATCATAACCATGGTACAATAGTTTTAATTGTGACCAAAATAAATTATGAATGTGCCTTTGTAAGGTCTGATATTAACAAGGGAGATTGTGACATGACCATTATATGGGTGAAAAAATTAGTTACCCTAAGGTATGAGTCATCAACCATGATAACCTAATAATTAGGAGGATAGGGGCATGGTACATATATGTAATGAATGAATTAGAAGTTGGTAAGTGCGGTAATAAGGCCATGAGATAAGTCAATATATTAAACCCATGTTTAACATGGTATGTAAGTTAACATAAGAGTGGGATATTAATATGAGAAATAATATAATAAGGGAACTTGGAGAGTATCCTTAACCTTTAGAAATATAAATGGTAGATCTTGCTAAATAACGTATATAAAAAAAAATCCCTTCGTTTAAGTCTAAACATGAGGTAGTAACATGACAGGACAGTACCTCGACCAAGTCACTATAAGAACACAAGAATTTCTTCACTACTAGCAATCTTGTTAAGTACCCAAATGGAATCGCTTTCTTCACATCTCTATGTAGGAATCATTTCTCTTCTTTTTCCTTTATTTATTTACTGTTAATAGGATGTGCATTGGAACTTATTAATTTTATGGGCAGAAGAGGGATCCCAAATTATTGAGAGAAGGAGAGGTTGTTCCTTTAGAGAAGCATATAGAGACTTCTGATTTTGGTTTGTTCGTTTGGATTTTTCCCTTCTTATTATTATACTGATGGGATAAGCATGAAAACACCAAAGCATGAGGAACTGAGTGTGGGAAAAGGGTTTCCTAAATAGACACAAGTATCATGGTTTACCCAAAACTCTCCTCACGTAAGGATCGCATTTTCGTTGGAACTTCATCTACTAAAAAATGTAACCAATACAAGGAAGGAGGGCTAAAGGTTATATAAATATTCATAAATAATATGAATGCACCAATTGTACATAACATTAACGAAAACACGTTACACAGCAGCTTGTTACATAGGAAAGCAACATAGAACCATACAAACAACAAAATAATATGCTTACACTTTAGGGAATACCCCATATCCATGATTCAGTAATGTTTTAAGTCTTGGCCATTGAGGAAATTAATCTTACCTTCTAGTGATTGTAGATGATATGTGCATTTTCCAAGCTTTTTGTGAATTAGAACGGTCCAATCCATAGGGATTAAAATTTAGTCTATTCTCCTTTGTCCTCGTGGGCTTTGTACCACTTGAAGACTAATTCAATCACAATGAAGTCATTCTTCCCTATGTTATCACTCCATAATTTTGAGGCTGAAGAAAAACTACAGAGGCAACATCAAAACTGCTTCGAGCCTAGAATCTAGCCCTCCCAGACCCAGAGAGGGATCTCTCTATTAGATATAGCTTTGTTTATAGGGGCATTTTAGGCTAGCTATTAGTGAAAAGGGGTTTATTTGAAAATTTATGGTTGAGAAAATAGAAGAGGGCCATTAGGCTATGGAGTCAAATAGGTGTAAACAAGTTCAAATGGATGAATAACCGAAATCATGTGAGACTAGGCAAGCTAGCCATGTCAATGGATCTCTACAGCTTGTGAAATGGAAAGGAGGAGGAGATTAAGTTTCAATGTGAATGCAAAGTAGGCTATCTCTGAATTATGCATTCAAATCTTAGAGGAAAACATAAATTACTATTTCAAGACTTAACATTGTGCCCTATGAAAAATACTACACAAAAATTTCTTATCAACAGTAAAAAAAGAAAACAATATGTGAAACAATAGAATAAAAAATTACATGGAGAAAAAACTTCACCACAGATCATAACACAAGAATCTAGAAACAACTGTGTCCCTTCATTCATCAAAAATAGTGTTTACAACCAGATGAGCCCTTACAATGGTCTTTCCCTTCTGGGGCCTCCTCTCATATTGCTAATGCATGCAGTATTTAACTAAAACTTAAGTCGGTTACTGTATCTACTGCAATGATTATCATTAATTACATTCAAGCAGAAATTGGACCAGTGGAACTATGCAAGCGGTGAGAAGATAAAATAGTGGCTGCAGCAGTCTGTTATTGATTTCAGAGTAGTCAGAAACTACCTAGTGTGATGCCGAAGAGGAAACGTTAAAACCATACTGACATCTGGATCTGCTTTGGCTGAAATAGTTGCTTGAGGACCTAATCTGATTGTTGGGCTGATTGCTTCAATGTGCCCTGCAAATCTACTACTTTAGCCCGACTCTACCTCTTCTGTTCGTATCAGGTCCCTTACCAAAGATTTTCTGCCCGAGTTCGCTTCCCTTCACAAAACAATGTAAAAACCTTATTCACCCATACTTGAAATCTTTTAGGTTGTTTCTTTAAACTACATCGAATCCATGTCAACATCACACTTTGCACTTCATTGTTTTTAACCTCTCTTTTAGTGCTTATTCTCCCGAGCTTGCGAAGTGCGATATGCGATTGGGTCCCACCCATATCGCAAGTCGCAGGAGTTAAGTTTACCGCACATCGCAACTTTTAAGGTTTATCGCACACTGCAACATGAAGTTTTACCGCACATCACAACTTTTAAGGTTTATCGCACATCACAACCTTTAAGGTTTACAACACACTGCAACATTTAAGGCTTATCGCACACCACAACAAAGAATTTATCGCATCGCAACTTAAACCAATTAACTTGCGATGTCTTAACGTGTAAACATAAAAAACCTTGATTGTGATGTGCGATGGGCAGTGGGAAAGGATGACGTGGCAGGGAAATGGGTCCCACCAATGTCACATTGGGGAGTTTATAGGATCTGGCCATGGTGTTACGAATGGATTTTACAGACTTTCGATGCGAAAAGGTGATGGAAGGCAAGGCTTTAATACGGTTAAGTGCGGGGAATGATGAATACTAAACCCCATAGGTAATGTATTATATGAATATGAGGTTCATTGTGGTGCGAGAAAATATTCAATAAAAGGGATGTAGGGTAATTTTAGAGGGAAATACGATATGGCTATTAGTGGGTGGACGGAGCTGCTTTTTTAACTATAAAACTTGAATTTTAATAGTTAAAAGGGGTTTTGAACGAAATGAAGTGTTGGACTTTAGAGTTCGGAAAAATGAAGGGTAAAAGAGGGTAAATGAAATGAATGAGGTCAGAAATGAAGTTTTCTCACCATTACATCTTATCAGCAACATTTCCCCCTTTCCATTGAACTGAAAAGGAAAATTGATTCCTTTGGAGTCCTTGACAGTTAGGATTTCCCTTTCTTTTTCTGGAAATAAATGACAACTATGGAATATTATTTTCAATATGAAATATCTGAGAGATAATCAGTCACATTATGATAATGTGAATTACAGGAGTCTAAAAGTGGCTTCAGTTGGGGATGGTAGCTCCTTCAGGAGGTGTCAAGAATACCATAGACTAGTGGCCTGATCCATTGGGCTGATCCCAAATCAGCAACTTGATCTACTAAAAAACATTTGTGGCGGAAAATCTTCAAGTAGAAAACAACACTCTCTGCAAACGGAAGTATATAACACACTTGAAATGAAAACTAGAAATCAATATGAAACTAAAACTCGAAAGATGCTTAGAGTACTCAGCTTATTTTAACACCTAGCTATCTACTCTAACTTAGAGGTGATATATAAACTAAGTGAACTCCCTTTTCCAATATAACCAATCAAGAAAATGACTACATGATTGATTATTGTTCACTTTTTTGAACAAGCAGAAAAAGGAAAATAACCACTCCCCTTGCAATTTCCGTTGAAAATAAGTGTTCAAATTTTTCCTTGAATTCTGCAGCAAATCATTCATCACATAGCATACTTCTTCTTTAGATGATTCTAAGAGGCCAACAAAAGGATCTTGGAACAATACCTACTCTTGAGGATTAAAATAACGCGCTTCATCTAGGACTACTCTTTGTTCCAATTTATTATGCTCAGAATCCTTCTGAAAGAGAATATCTATAGATTCTTCATGGTCATCTACTATGGAATCCTCATTGTATGCCAATATGTTGTCCTCAAGAAAAACTGATATCCCTTGACTGAGATTGCTGAATTCTATTTGAAGGCCATCATTTTGATGAAAAGAAGCACCTTATGGCAAAAATCCTTCTTGATAATGTAAAACAACATCAGTATCAATATGTTCTACATTTGTTTCTTCATTAGGAAATACTACAGTACATAAATCAGCAGTAGAAAAAATAGAATTAATCTCATGATTACATAAAATTTGAGAGGCTAGCTACATCCTTAGAATCTGATTAATTTATTCTTCAATTAAAGGAGGAGGCAGTATTTGTTTTCTTTGGTTTAAACAAAAAAAAATTTCTTGCTCTTGTGAAGATTGATCATGAGACTGAATGTCTTCTTGAGCCTCATACAAAAGAACAAATGAATTTTCATTTGTCTCCACAGAGAGATCTTGTGGATCTGCTTTCATTTATTGATTTCTTTCCTCCTCAACTAACTTCTCTTGGTTATCATGATAGTTAACTTGAGAACGAAATCCATAAATTTCCTGTAAGAGATCCTCCTCATGCATATTTCCTAGATCTTCATCAACATTTTCAAGGTATTGTATGAAATCCTCAGACTGATCATAACAATTTTCAGCTAATGATCAAGAGAATAGTCTTTATAATTCTCATAAAATACCTTGTGGAATTTTTCAAAAAAGAAAACCTGCCAGGGTTTAAACCATCATACCATTCCCTCACTTTCCCTTCTAATGTTTCCATGAACATATTCATGAGGAAATACTCATGCCATTCGACTTTGAATTTCCATGAATGTATATGAAATTTAATGAGATGTAACAAGGCATCATCAACATCCTCATCTTGAAAAATAAGAAGATTTCTTTGCCAATTTACCTGAGGCATTTTCTATGGGAATCCAGGAATGTGATCTTTGTTCATTGGAGCATATATCCTTGCAACTGATCCCATTTTGAGATTGTGGAGTCTCAAATAAATCTCTGTTTCTGGATTTTGCTGCCGATGGAGTCGCCGGGTGAATGGAACAACCTTTTGGTGTTTGACTTCTATTCACCATCAAAAGTCAAAACTGAACTTGATAATTGTTACTAAGGAAGATAAAACTCGTTCGCTAGTGGAGTCACCATTATGTTATCACTCCGTAATTTTGAGGCTGAAGCAAAACTACACAGGCAACACTAAAACCACTTCGGGCTTAGGATATAGCCCTCCTAGACCCAGAGAGGGATCTCTCTATTAGATATAACATTGTTTATAGGGGAATTTTAGGCTAGATATTAGAGCAAAGGGGTTTGTTTGAAAATTTATGGTTGAGATAACAAAAGAGGGCCATTGGGCTATGGAGTCAAACAGGTGTAAACAAATTCAAATGGATGAATAACCGAAATCATGTGAGAACAGTCAAGCTAGCAATGTCAATGGATATCTACAGCTTGTGAAATGGAAAGGAGAAGGAGATTAAGGTTTAATGTGAATGTAGAGTAGACTGCATCTTAATTATGCATTCAAATCTGAGAGGAAAACATAAATTACTGTTTTGAGACTGAGCAGGGTGCCCTACGGAAAATCCTACACAAAAATTTCTTATCAACAGTAAAGAAAGAAAATAATATGCGAAACAATAGAATAAAAAATTACCTGGAGTAATCACTTCACCAAAGATCATAGCACAAGAATCTGGAAAAAACTGTGTCCCTTCATTCATCAAAAAGAGTGTTTACAACCAGATGAGCCTTTATAATGGTCTTTCCCTTCCAGGGCCTCGTCTCATAATGCTAATGCATGCAGTATTTAACTAAAACTTAAGTTGGTTACTGTATATACTGAAGTGATAACCATTAATTACATTCAAGCAGAAATTAGACCATTTGAACCATGCAAGCGGTGAGAAGATAAAACAGTGGCTATAACAGTCTATTATTGATTTCAGAGCGGTCAGAAACTGGCTAGTGTGATGCCGAAGAGGCAGCGTTAAAACCATATTGACATCTAACTCTGCTTTGGTTGGAATGGTTTCTTGAGGACCTTATCTAATTGTTGGGCTGATTGCTTCACTGTGCCCTGTGAATCTACTCTTTTAGCCTGACTTTACCTCTTCTGCTCATGTCGGGTCACTTACTCGAGCTTTTTAGCCCGAGTTTGCTTTCCTTCACAAAACAACAGAAAAATATTATGCACTCGGACTTGATTTATTTTAGGCTTTTTCTTTGAACTACATCGCATCCATGTCAACATCACACTTCGCACTTCACTATTTTTAACCTCTCTTTTAGCGCTTACTCTCCTAAGATTGCAAAGTACGATATACGATTGCGTCCCACCCATATCGCAAATCACAGGAGTAAAGTTTACCACACATCGCAACCTTTAAGGATCGTACACCGCGACATTAAGGTTTACCATGCATCGAAAATTTTAAGGTTTATCGCACATCGCAACCTTTAAGGTTTACTACACACCGCAACATTTAAGGCTTATCACACACTGCAACAAAGAACTTATCGCATCACAACTTAAAATAATTAACCGGCGATGTCTTAACATGTAAACATAAAAAACACCGATTATGATGTGCGATGGGCAGTGGGAAAGGATGACATGGCAGGGAAATGGGTCCCACCAATGTCGCATCGGGGATTTTATAGGATTTGGCAATGGTGTTATGAATGGAGTTTGTGGACTTGCGATGCGAAAAGGTGATGGAAGGAAATGCTTTAATATGGTTAAGTGCGGGGAATGATGAATACCATACCCCATAGGTAATGTATGATATAAATATGAGGTTCGTTGTGGTGCGGGAAGAGCTGCAATAAAAGGGATATAGGGTAATTTTAGAGGAAAATACGATATGGATATTAGTGGGTGGCAGAGCTGCGTTTTTAACTATAAAACTTGAATTTTAATAGTTAAAGGGGTTTTGAAAGAAATTAAGTGTTGTAATTTAGAGTTCGAAAAAATAAAGGGTAAAAGAGGGTAAATGAAATGAATGAGGCTAGAAATGAAGTTTGCTCACCATTACATCTTATCAAAAACATTTTCCCCTTTCCACTGAACTGAATAGGCCGATTGATTCCTTTGGCGTCCTTGAAAATTAGGATTTCTCTTTCTTTTTCTGGAAATAAATGACAACCATGGAATATTATTTTCAATATGAAAGATCTGAGAAATAATCAGTCACCTTGTGATACTGTGAATTATAGGAGTCTAAAACCCTATATACTTATTATTGAAAAACCTCTTGATATGACTCTGATGAAGAGAAAAAATTTCTTTTGCTTTCAGCCTTTCTTCCTACAACTTATGAAGAGTTTCCATCCTATGCTAAACGAATAAACATGGCTTACCCTAGGAATCTAGTGAGATTTAAGGGCAGGACGGTAGATTTTAGGGGGAAGGATGGCTCATTTTCCATACACAAGGAAGTAAGGAGATGTATTAAGAAAGGGTTTTAGCGTGACTCAGTCAACCCATAGGGAATTTACCGAAACAAAGTGGAAATTACTTTGTTTAGAGAAGATGGCCTTCTTAATGATATGGATAAGGTTCATATTTGTAGAATCAGCAAAAAAATTTCCTTGCAGATAGTATTTAGTTGAATGTTTCAATATGATTCCATGTTCTAATACAAAATCATATAATCTTAACGATGAAAAATACGTTGCATTGTCAAAAACAAGTGAAGTCGGGATGTCAAACCTCGAAATTATATTCTACTTAAGGAAGTTGATGACTTCCTAATCATTTACCTGTTTCAATGGAAATTCTTCTGTACACTGCGTGAAGTAGTCTGTAGTAGTGAGGATGTAGTGGTGATGGTTTGACGAATGAAAAAAATTTCTCCAATAACATCTAGGCCCCATTTTTGAAATGGTTCTTCCACTGCAATGAGTTGTAATGGGGTGGATGAATTCTTGTTTTGGTTGGCACACTTTTGATATACTAGACATTTGCGGGCATGTGAATGAGCACATTTGAATAATGTGGGCCAATAGAAACTAGGCTGCATAACTTTGTGTGCAGTTGTATCACCAATAAATTTTACCACGGTTAATCCATCATGGATATCATTTAGTACTCTCTCTGAATCGTGCACTTTAAGGCACCCGAGAAACACTGCAATATGATGCTTTATGAAAAGCACCCCATGCACCAGTTGATAAGATAAGGCTTGAAATATGGAGAAGTGAGAGGGCATGGTTTCATGATCAAGGTATTGGCACACATCTGTGTACCAAGAGTTTGCGATGGTAGTGGGGGAAGCTCACTCAACATCATACCTATCAATTTCATGCTCCCATCCAGATGGATCCTACTCTTTTGCATCTACCGCATATGTTGCTAGCTGAAATAGACCATTGCCCTTTGATGGTGTCAAATGGATTGAAATGTAAATAATACTCTTTTACACTGGTCACCTAGTTCACTCTCCTCTCACCCATATCTTGCTGAAGAAAGAATGATCTGACTGTTGGGTGTGGACGAAATATGATGCAATGGTTTTTCAAGACATAGGGACAAAAGTGCTTCATCGCCTTGTAAACTACATAAGCTTGTTTTTCATTGGAGGGGTATTTGAGTTCAGGTCCTTGAAGACTGGAACTCATAAAATATATTGGTTGCTAGTTGTTTTGATCATACTTTTGTGTAAGCACAATGGCGAGAGAAGTGTCAGAAGCGAAAGTGTAGAGAAGAAAATATTTGCTAAAATTTGGGTTGTTCAAAGTAGGATCTTCTGTAGTGGCTTTTTTGATATGGGAAAACGTGTTATTTTCCCTTTCATACCATTTATATAATGCATCCTTCTTTACCATCTCCTGTATAAGGTTGACGATGTGAGAATAATCAGAGAAAAACTTGTAGATAAATTTTATTTTCCCTAGGAATGAATAAACAAGTTTCTTATTCACAGGGAAGGGAATCTATGTAATGTCTTTGACCCTCCCCGGGTCCACTTTAATCTCATTCCTCATGATAATGTGGCCCAAGTGATTACCCTCAGACATTGAAAAAATACTCTTCTTGGGATTAAGGAATATCTCATATTTCTGAAATCATTCGAAAATTTTATTTAGGTGGTGTAAATGGTCGGATATCCTTTTGGAAAACATCGTGATGTCATTGAGATACACCACTATGCTCGGTCCATTTATTCCTCCGAATATGATGTCCATGGCACGTTGAAAGTTTGCACTAGCATTGACCAACCCAAATGGAATTCTTCTAAATGCGAATGTGGACAACTTCATGCAAAATGTAGACTTCAGTATGTCAGGATATAATACTAGAACCTGGTTGTAATCGGAATACCCATCTAACAAATAAAATATCTTTGACCTCGATATTATTATCAATATCTTTTCCATAAATGACACGTGTTAATTATTTTTTTCTGAGGTGTGATTTAGGGTGCGGAAACCAACAAACAAGTGGATTTACCTGGACTTCTTTCTCACCGGGACCAAGTTCAATACACAGGTAGAATGTCTCACTTTATATATGATCTAAGCATCTAAATTTTTTCTCAACTCCTTTTGAATCAGAAGTTGAAGCGTTGGATGTACCTTTCACTCTTTTTTTGAAAAGGCTTGGCCCCTTCTTTGATTGGAATGACATGCTAGATTGTTCGTGTGTCATTAATTTTGAGTGCGTCATATGTCCACATGAATACATCTCAGTACTACTTGAATAATTAGATAAAATATTTCCACTCCTGTGGTGTGCAACAAGTACCAAGCTTGACAAACTTTGGATATTTTTCTGTCCCAAGATTTATTTTCTCGTGTGACAACATTTAACTATGGATTTTTGCATTGACTATCCCTTAGAAGCAGTTATACAAGTCATATAATTTTTCCAATGATACCACGCCTTTCACCATGGGGTTATATTTGTTTGTGCAAGATGCATCCTACAACACTTTCTCGTGTTCGTCTTCGTCGACAACTGCATCCTTGAATACATTAGCTCTTTCCATGAAGTGCAAAATCTTCTAGTCATCATAGAAAAAATGTAATTTAGTGATACTGTCAAGGAAAAATGGTTTATAAATAATTTCTATAAGAAAACTGGCCCTAACCAGTGATAACCTAGCAATAACATTTATCAATGCATCCGCAATTTTATTGCATATTATAGGAACATAAATAATATTAAAAGCTTGCAAATGAAAATTCAATGCCATACCTCTTGTTGATAACTATTCATATTAGGTGACACGCAATGCATGGTATCATGTAACTATTGCCCAAAAATTTATGAATCACCTACTACTTTGAGAATCCCCACATTGTGGTCAATGACTCTTTGTAAGCCCAATATGAGTGCTTCATATCTTGCGTTGTTTTTGGTGTACTTAAATTCCAAGCGATAAAAGATTAGATGTTTTCTCTGTCATGGGTCTACTAAAACACAACCAACTCCAAATCCATCATGCATCTTTGAACCATCAAAATACAAAGTCCAAACATCATATCTACAAGGATTATGTGCTACATTAGTAGTACTATTACTACTACTACTTACTGTAAGAATGTCATTTTTATGAGTTGGATTAGGTAGGAGTTCAAACTATGTTTCTAGTGGGATTGGGGATGGCTGAGAAAGATAGCACTTTAGATCAGTTTCTAAGAAGAAAATTCCAAAAACAATATATGTTAAAGCAACTGGTTCATTCTTACCATCGAAGGGAGTGAAATTATTCTTTATGTAAGACTCTGATTTTACCCAGATATTGTTTCTTTTTCCCTTATACAAAATCCAAAGATGTGAATAGTCCATATCAACATACCCTTGTAGTTTATCAGATCGGGCTCGACTAAAAAAATCTCCATAATCACTATATTTATACACTGATGAGCTCAGTGGTAATATAATAAGTGGATAAGCACATTTATGAGTTCACCTATAGCATGGAGAAGTGTCTTGTCCAAAATAATTATCATTGCATCTGTTTTATCCCATTTTTCATTGATTTTCTTTACAATAGATAAAGGCATTATGCTCACCGATGCACTAGAATCAAATAATAAATTGTGCATAGTATAATTGAAAATTTCGAACATTAATAAAAATGGATGGAAAAGTGTATTTACATTCAAATTTAAATCATTAAGTATAAACTCCAGGGAATAAGAGGACTTACTGAATTTAGATCCCTTCTGCAAAGAAGCATTGTTACCTGAGGTGTACTTTTCAAGATTGCAGAGGATCATATCCCACTAACTCGCGATTCTTGTGAGTTCAAAGATTGAAATGTTGGCACGAATTTTCTTCATGTCTTCAACTATATTGTAATATAGTGTGGGAGATATTTCCAAAATGTTTGGAGGATTAACTTGGTCTGCTACTTCCGAAGTGATGGACTTGCTCTTACTTTTTGCAGAAGTACTTTTCATTGTAGTCAGATTTCCATACTTTCTCTAAGTGTTCTGGGTTGATTTGAAAGGAAGAGTGGTCTTCCTTAACACATGTTGTTTCAATTTATGCTTCGTAAACTCCTGTTTGATGATCGACCCTTGGCTTCTCAAGTTATATCGATTGTTCTTCTTTTGGGTCGGGCCATCACTCATTGGTTTCTTTTCAGAAACATTCTTTTTAGCTTATAATACGAAACTGAGTGTGTTCATTGTGTTCGTTATGCTTATAGTTTCTTCAATTGCAGGAATTTCTTCCTTTTCTTCAGTAGGCTCAGTATGCTCATCAAAAAGTATTGTGTTAATGATATGCGCATCAATATAGTTCATGTTGTGATTTCATTGTGGGCATGCTTTTTCTCAATGATATTCTTGATGGAATGAGAAATATTCATCCATTCTCATACTCTCAACATTCTGCACAACGTTCAATCTTTGCGCAAACTTCGTCAATTGGTTTTTTTTGCTGTCAGAGTTGGCATCCCTTCTTAGGATGTTGAATATAGGAGGATTACCACTCACGATGGTATCACTTGACATTTGTTTCAACTCTTCCATCTCATTAGGAAGATACTTCATGGTGCAGGTAAAGCTCTAAATATCGACAACTTATTCTTCCTTGGACTTTCTTACAGAGGTTTGAGAACTTTTTCCCATGTCTTTGGAGTATTTATATGATTCATCATATATGATGAATCCAATCGCACGTGAGTCCTTTTAAAATGAGATTAATTCTTCATAATTTTGTGCAAGAGTTTCTTTCGCAGTTTTTTTCACAAACTATGCAATCCTTGTTGGTAAGGCATATGTGTAATAGTCAATAGTGATGGAGTCATGAGGTTTCATATTTGCCATAAATTTTTTCAAGATATGGTTAAACCTATGTTTTGGCTCAAGGGGTCCTCACCCAGGTTCAAAGGTTAAGGTTTGCCAACAAACCCCTATACTACTGGCTCTTTCGGCAGTGACTTTATTGCGTAGGCCAAAGTCTCACTCGAAGTAGTATGGGAGGGTGTTGGAACCAGGTTTCCGCACCCTGAGAGAGAGAGTAGGTAAGTCAAGTAGATCTGAGTTTGCACCATATTGAGTTCTCACCAAACAGATCTATTCACAAGGCTGTTAACAGTATCATCGCAATCTATGGATCTAATATCGTGCACAAATCTAGTTAATAACTTCGCATCCACGTGCATATCAACAATGATCAACATACAATACCATAGCGCATCATCAATAGATTAAAGTTATACCATAACATAGATAGATTCACACCATAAAAATGTAACCAACAGTATTCGTAACAGATCCAATAACTCGCATCAACAGAAATACATTATATAAAATACCACAAAAGTACTTCAACTATATCCTCATATATTATCATCCAAAACCCAATACAATCCGACACATCTTGTGCACACAGCCAGCAAGGTCCACACACAGTAGGACTAAGGATCTCCACGCACACATCCATTAGGAGTCCTTACCCTAACAACTGAACAATAGATCTAACAATTCAAACTTAGCATCAAAATTTTATCTTTTCTACCTTCAGACTCAAAAACGTTCATCTATTTATATCGACTTAGCCTACACTTCCAATGGTCCGCAAACCGTGGTTTGCATGCTCTTGGTCTACCCTTGACCCATTACAATTCATTCGGGTCTTTGACCCACCCCAAAACACCTGCGCTAGACTAAATAATATCAAAAGTATACAAAATTTGCAGCTTTTAGGGGACCCTATCCCAGCAGTTCCCCAACACAATCTTCTGACTCGTCCCGAGTCACTGTGATGGTGGGGTCTCCACCTGCACCTGCAGCAACCTGATTGCCTCCACCAGAGGGGATAGCACACCTTCACTCTGAGAAACATCATTTTGCGCAATATACACCAATTTCTATGAGGTTTGGCCTTCTATTGTAGCGGTGACGCTCTCCAGAATCTGGTTTAGCTGTTTGACAACGACGTCGATATCCTGGGCAAGCTTGAGGGCTTCATTAGCCCAAGGCTTAAGATGGTCACTGAGAGTCTTCTTCTTCTGACAGATATTGTTGATATCATCCTGAAGGGCATGGATAGTTTGCAGTCATGCCAAGCGTTGAGCAGGAATCAGAGTAGGCATCGTGGCTTCTAGCTGCTCGAACGCTTCTTCCTTGTGTCACATGTCCTAGTTTATTTCATGCAGGATCGGGTCGTGTTGTACCTTGGTCCATAACTGCATGCCTTTATCCAGCAATTGGTCACCCTAAGAAATTTTTCCTGTAATCACATTTGTAGTTGTGGGAACCAACGCAGATCGCTCAACTCGTACCTTTCGGTGGTGTCTCTGGCTGCAACTTGGCCTGCAAGTCCATGATCTATTGTTCCATCTATGTTTTAACTACCTGGATCTCCATCCTCGAGGCTTTTAATGTTGTGACTAATCCCTCAATCTGGGCCTGGGGGGTAGCCGTGGCTGGCATTTCATCTGTAACATCCGCGCATATTCTACTAATTAAATGTTCCAGCTCGATCTACTACGCGGTGGAATGGGTGCATGCAGCCTGGCCTGAGATACTTTAGCAACCTTTTCTTCAATCATTTGCTCGATTGCATTGAGTTGATGGTGTAAATTGCGACCCCGATGCTAGATTTCTTCAAACAACGCAGTGTGGAGTAGCTGCAATGACTCATGAGGTAGCCGAGCTAGATCCAACTGCACTCCTGCATAAGCATGGACTTTCGCACCCAAGTCAGGAGGACTCAGTATAAGGGCTACGTCGGGCGGCAGACAGGGACGACTTTCAGCTGTAACCATGACTGCACTACTGGTTCTAGGGGTCGACCTTGCCTAGGCCATGTTGTTCTACAAGGTATCTACCTGGAGCTGCAAATCCCGGATCCCTTCCTGAAGTGTATCAACCGCGGACTTCTGTTTCTCCTCAAGAGCTAGCCATTTTTCCTATGCCGCCAAGGTGACCGCATCCACAATCTGCTCCAAATTGTCTTCAGTCAGTGTAACTCCTGTACCACATTCTGGTCGGATGGCTCGCTATTTCTTGCGTGACCTCTTGACAGGCTCACTTGTCCGCTTCATACCTCGGGGGGAATCAATACCTCTCTCATCCAATCCTTCTATCCCTAGAACCAGTTGCGAATCCATCTATATTTCTTCTTCTACATCCTTTTCATTGGGTTGTTTCTACTGCGAATCATTTTGTGTTGTTGCATCCGTGCCTTTCCATGTACTCTTATCGGGCTGCGAATATTTCTACGATGCGGATTTGGTGCCCTTCCCCGAGCTTTTGCTCGGTCCTATAGTTTCTTTGGTTGTGGTGGAAGAGATTTTTGTAGCACTTGTGCCTACAGTGCCCATCGTACCGGTTTTAAGCCCAATCTTCCACTGCAGAGACAATGTAGCAGTTATGCGATCAATATCCTTGTCTGTAGTCATATATGGGAGCGAGGCCCAATATTTATCCTTGAGTGCTCTGATTTGGATGCTGTGCATGGTGAACTGAAATGCGAACATGTTCTTGTACTTGTCATACACTGCTGGAGACAAGCGCGGTTGGGAATTGATGGCTACTGCCAAGCTGCTCTGGAAGAGGACCCTGAAGACTTGGTTGTCCTCGAAGCACTGTTCATCCTTAGAGTCCCACAAGTTTGTATAATGATCCCCTTCACACATGTCTTGGGTGCTCAGGGAGGACTGATTCCTGAGGGGCTTTCCAGGCAACCAACGCGATGAGAAACAACAACCAGGAATAACAAAAGGCTTGTCCCTGCTCCTGGGATTCTTAGACGTTGGCCAAAAATTTATTGCACAAGTATTGGGCCCAATTGAAGCAGACCCCTTTCCCACATTGGCCTGCTAACTGAATTACATATGCAGGGACAGTTGTGACCTAGAATTTTTGCATCATCTTTTAGGCCAACAACATGGTACCCAACAATATTCATAACATATCCAATAATTTGCATAAAAAAAAATACATTAGATCGAATACCACAGAAGTAATTCAACCATATCCTCATATATTATCATCCAAAACCCAATACAATCTGACACAGCCTGCGCATATAGCCAGAAAGGTTAGCACACAACAGGACTGAGGATCTCTGTGCACACAACCAGCAGGAGTCCTTACCCTAATGACTCAATAACAGATCTAACAATTCGCACTTAGCATCAGACTTTCATCTTTTCTACCTTAAGACTCAAAAATGTTCATCTATTTATATCGACTTAGCCTACATTTCCAATGACTCTTGGTCTACCCTTGACCGAATACAATGCATTCAGGGCTTTGACCCACCACAAAACCCCTGTGCTAGACTAAATAATATCAAAAGTATACAAAATTCGCTACTTTTAGGGGACCCTGTCCCAACACTATGATTAAAATATATCAATTTTTCCTTGTGCTCCATCTTAAAATTACTCAGCTCTTTTAACAACATGGCAGGGGTTTTGTCATCAATGATTTTTTCAAGAAAATATTCTTAAACCCCTTCCAATTCTGGATAGAATTTCGAGGAAGACTATAATACCATACAATTTCTCTTCCATCTAAGGTGCACAAAAATAATTTTCATGCAACATCATCATAACGTACCTCTATCATTTGTAGATTTAGGTATAAGTTGTCTAAATGGTCCTCTACTTTCACTTCTTGTTCAGGGTCGCACTTCATTAAGAGCTTCTCCATATATCTTGTCATCTTATGTGGAACAACCAGTAGCGCAAGTGGACCCTGAGACATCTAGTCTAGATCTTAGTCCACCATATCTTCGTCATTTTCCTGCTATTTTTTGGAATCTTTTGGTTCTTCTTATTCTTCTTCACCACCCAATCTATGGAAGTATCATATGAGAGTACAAAATTATATTTGTCAGCACCATTGTAAGATAGAGGTCATTCTGACTTCTCTGCATTTTCTATAGAGTCTGCTAATTCTTCAAGGGTGGTGAGAACCAAATCTTAAATCATAGAAACCACTATCCCAATAGGCATGGTCAGGTTCTTATTCAGAAAATAAGGAAGATTGTGTACTCCCAGAATCAATCCGATAGCTTTTGAAAAATTACAAGTTATAGGTTGGATGGCATGGATTTGATTGTATGAAATTTCATGAGTTTGTACAATATTAGGTTGAGAGTATTCACAAACTTCAGGAATATGATTAGGGGAGGTGCCGAGAATGTTATTTCCTTTACCAAAATATGTAAGGTTAGGTTGGATGAGGTTACCAGCCATAAAAATCTGGTTTTCCTCCTTCTAGCACCATAAATGTCAAGGGTGATGGAGACACCAAATTTTAAGGGGTCTGCCCAGTATGTGGTCCCAATTAGACCTCACGCCATT
Source organism: Pinus albicaulis (assembly GCA_034641835.2). Classification (NCBI taxonomy): domain Eukaryota; kingdom Viridiplantae; phylum Streptophyta; class Pinopsida; order Pinales; family Pinaceae; genus Pinus; species Pinus albicaulis. The sequence goes on from CM076578.1 coordinate 1,077,150,164, forward strand.
TGGGATAGGAGCCCCATTTGGAATATGGCCTAGTTTCCAAATTATTATAGATTTTCCTAAGCTCTAACTATGAGCAAGAGAGAGGAGTGAATTTGTGCCTTCAAAAAGAAAGTGAGTATGCCTGATGAGCATTCGGTTCTAGGTGTGTCAAGGTTATTCTACTGTGTGGGGATAGAGTAAAGTGAGCCTCTAAGAGAGAGGTAATAGTACCACTCGAATAAATACACACACGGACAAGAAGGATTCGTCTATCCAACAGAATAGTCTGCAAAATATGCTACGATCATTACAACCAATCAACAATAAAAGATTTGTATAGTATCCAGAGGAATAGTCCACAAGGATGTGACAAAGATATCAACCATTACATCGCATTCTCAACATGATTTGTACCAAAATATCTGAAATAGTTCAACTAATTTAGCACATATGAAAGAAAGGATGAATTAAAAACATCCACAGAATAGTCTTACAAATATTCATAATCCATGCATGAAGAACGTGTTGGCCATGAGGCCTATTTTATTAAGTAAAAGTTCCAAGACACATGTATACAATTAACACCACTATCTCCAAAAGTGGAGCATTGGAGTCACTCATTTCTCCTCAAAAGAACTAGCTTGTCTCTCTAATTCCTTGCGGGAGGAGTCAAAGTGAAAAATTCCTTTCCTCATACAATGAGGGTGTATATATAACCAATGAGGAGGTGATGCTTCACCTTCCTTTTGAATATTTGACTTCCCTCATGAATGTTTGACTTCCTATGAACTTTAAACTTTACATGACTCTTCATATCTTATGCATTTCCTTTGGACTTTCACTTTATAATACCTTTTCAAATAATAATTTACATAATCCACAATAATGGTGTGGAATATGACAGCTCATGACATGACATGACATTGCTGACATGGACTTCTTAACGGTGTGGAAATTTCAAGCCACTCTTGTTTATCCTTTCTATGTATCTGCTTGAGAATTCTCTTTTATCCACCTCCATATGGCTTAATGGTAAGGAGTCTTCAATGATGTTAAGTCTTGACCCATGGTCATAAATTGGTGCCCCTTTGCTTCCTGTTGGTTGATCAACTTACATAATCAACTAGGAAGATGTATTTTAGTATGTTTCCCTTATTCTCATTCGTCATCATCTTTTCATGGTATGATAAGGTACCTACATATGAGATTCACTCATGATGAGAAAACATTGGTTCGATAAACCCCTAGTCTAAGCTAATGCATGTTGATCCATTGGCTGAGTTGCAACCGAGTGACAGACTAAGAGAGAGGCTTGGTGACTACAAAATTGCATAGCTCAGGCATTCAAGGGTGAATCTTAAGCCTTGATATTGCGCAATGTGTAGTCCAAGATGGACCAAGGAATAAAACTTTACAATATAGGAGCTCAGTGTGGCAGGCTGAGGGGATGGGAACTGGTTCAACCTATTGCACATTTATGGAAGGAAGAGGAGGCTGGAAAATTTCACAATTGTGTATCTAGAGAGATTAAGGGCTGAGATTGAGGTTAGAGATTTCAAAATTCATATTTGAGGCCAGGCTAGAGGGATGGATTTTGTAATAATGGAGGCCAAGGTACAAGTTTGAGCACTAGAACTACAGAGTGCAGCTGTCCTAGGAGGAAAGAAGTATGCATTTCACAGTGCCAAGAGGTAGAGTCACAACTATAGGGTTGATACCACATAATGCACAGTTCAGGAAGGTCAGATGAGACTATGTTTCTTGGTCGGAAAGTTTTCAGAAATTGAATAAGCACGTGATCGGTGAGGCTTATGTGAATAGTGATAAGACTTTAACTATTATTAATGACATAAAATAGTTGATGACACAACAACATATATCATCCATGAAACACGAAAAATTCATTTCCCTTAGTGCGACAACTTTACGACAACTTACGACAAGTGTGGCACTAAAGATACACTTTGCGACGACCGTGATGACACTTTTATGACAATGCTTAAAACTTTGAGAATGAGCATGAAATATATTTAAATGGTTATATAAACTCATTTACATGGTTAGATCAGCTCATTTACACAAATGTTACCCCTTGAATCTGTTATCACACATAAATTTTTAATTTTTATAGGGGTCACTCACTTAGGTTTCATTCTGTCTCGTAAGGTTGGTCCATGAAATTGATAAAAAATTCAGGAAATAAGTCTTTATCCTAAGTCCAAAACACTTCATTAGTCATGTAATCTCAATCATATCTATCAAATCCACCTTAGGTTCACATGCATTGGTTTAAAATTTATTTTTTAGCCACATATCTGATTTTTCACAATTCCGTAGAGAATTATATGCAAAATAGGCAGATTTCACTATGAAATTACTTGACAATTTCGTAGCGAATCTGAGGATTTCTCTGTTTTTTGACTTTTTGAGTAGTCAATTCAAGAGAAGTTTGTGGGAAAATAGAGGAGAGTTATAAGAAACTGAGAGTGGTTATTTTCAAGCGCATATCAAATAACATTAACATCTTCTAATTTTCTCAAAGGTGCTACAACTTGGGAGATTCAGAGATCTCTTTCGGCTCTATTTTAAGAATGCATTTTTTTCCTGTTTGAGACATTTTTTTCAAATGTAGTTCCCGGACACCTGGATATTTTTTTCAAAAAACTAAGAGAGTTTTTTCTTCAGCACGAACTGATCTCCAAAAATGTCCTTCAATTTTGTAATGATCCTTTTTCGGGATTCTCAAGATTCTATTTCAAAGATGGACTACAGAGGAATTTATTGGATATGTCACCCTTCAAATAAAGGGTGAGATCCAGAGGCTACCTAGCCAACTATAGACTCTGTCTATAGAACTTGGAATAACCCCTTTTGAGGAATCTCAACAAGGTCTTCAAGGAAAACGTTGTATAAGTAAAAATAAGCAAGAATAACACAGATTAGGGTTGGGATCCCCTCATTTATGTTGTATGTGACTTATATATGGAATTTCATCAGAAAAAAATTAGTTTAAGAACATTAAACAGATCTCCCAAAAAGTAGACTAGCTAAAAGGCACCCAAAGGGGAAGGCTGTAGTAAAATGCAAGCAGTGCTTCAGGAATTGTGCAGTTTTAGCTAATGTTCAGTGGAGATCAGCAAGAGGACTGACATCTCAGTATTACAGCAGAAAATAATCATTATGACAAATCCCTTTCATTATACAGTGGAAAGCATGAGCCAATACAACAATAAATCTTCAGAAAAGAGAGCAGATGCACATGTAAATTTGCAGAAATGCTTGAACAACGTTATTTTCCAGGAGGTTCAGCAGATGTGAGTTACAACTTAGATATAGAGCAGATATATGGATAAAAAATCAGATCCATATCAGATCTGGAAACTCTATAGTTTTCTCTACAAATCCACTTGGAATTTTGACAAGAGCATGCATAAATAAGAGTAGATCTGAGAAACAAGTTGCAGATATGTAAACTGCTGTAGTAAATTTCTGAATATGAAATTACATAAAAATGAATCAGATCGGAACAGAACATAGATCAGCAAGCCAATCCATGGATCACCAAGTGGAAGGCAAGCCCAGCACAAGATATCTCTGATCTAAACAATGAGCAAAACAACCTGCAAACCCTCATACATAAATAACACAGTTTCCCAATGGGACAGCACTGTAGCTCCAGAGACATAGAAAAATACTAAATAATAGCAGATCTGAAAGTACAAGAAATGGTACTCTCTTCCAGGAGGTCAAAGGACCCACTTCATGGAGAGAGACTCTAAAAATACACTAGATCTCTGCAGATCTAGATCACCACTTGCTGTAGCTTGCAGAGACAGAAAAACCCTCACTAGATCAGCGCCGCCAATGCAAGTAGGAGCTTAGCCTCAAGCCTGATAGTGGTTCACTTCAGCAAAGAACTCCTCCAATGATCCTCAAGGGAAGAGATGAAACCCCTAAGCAGGAATTCCAATCACAATCTGCCACTAAACAGTAGAGAATGGTATTTTTCTAAGCAGACAAACAATTCAAAAATATGATCTATCAACAACATTCTTCTACTGCCCTCCTTCTCCTTTTATAAGATGAGAAAGCTCTTGCAAACCCTAAACCACTTTGATGAGTTAGCCCTTTTCACATTAGAGGCTCCCTTCTAGAACTGCGCAGTCCCTTTTGGAGATGCAATGAACCTAGACAGCGTTGTTGATTTGGTCAAGGTTGACCCAACGTTTAGCTCAAACCTCTTTCACACCTGCAAGTGATTATTTACATAGCCCTGATTTGTCTTTGTTCACATGGGCATTGATTTATTCAGACTTTTTAGGAGTTTTACATGTCCTCCTTTATTCATTTATTCATAAAACATAAATTAAATCAAAATTGAATGTTTCCTCTTAGCTAAGGCTAAGTAGGAAAATTATATATTTTGCAACAACTATCAAGAATCTAGAGACATGATATCATTTATGAGCCCTACATTTCAGAAAAGACAACTCTTTTTTTATTAATAGAGGAACTTGCTGAAGGTGAAAATGTTGTTTCTTGAGGAGGATAAGAGGTATTTTCAACCTAATTTTCTTTATCATACTTCATCATATCATATTTCAGATCCAGAAAGTGAAATTTTGAAGAAAATGAAGGATTTTGGGTTTTTTCAACAAATTAGGCAATTTCGTAGCAAAGCCCAGGCTTGAAGACCAGATTTCGCTATGAAACTGCTGTAGGTGACCTTTTTCTTAAAATCACAGCTATGGTCAAAATCAATGTGGGAATTTTTTTTTATTTATCTCATTAGCCCCAAGGAAGATCCTCCAATAGTTAGAAAGGTCAAAGGTTATGCAAAAGATGGATTTTGGAGTTTGCTACGAAATGAGTGCTATGAAATTTTTTGTACATGACTGTTTTAGCAGTCAACTTCACGTTTTATTTTTGACCAACTGAAAAAGGATTTTATAAATTCGAAAGATTTTTTTCTTCCGCACATGCCCATATAAAAAAACCACTCTCAGTTTCTACAAAGCCATCAGATTTTGGAGATTCTTCAGTCATCTTTGAATCCTATTTTTCAAAAATTTTACTAACTAGATTTATGAAAAAATTGCAAAATTCGACTTGGAGGAGATCAAGCTCAACATCCACATGGCATAGTGACACATCAGCACTCTAGTACACTCATAACATTAGTTGGTTATAGTTGATAAGGTTTATTAAATGGATTTTTTGAATTATTCAATGAAAAAAAGAGTCCTTTTTGTATTCAAACGTTGCATATCAGAAATATCCCTAGGAAGTCTCCAAGTGATATAATCCTATTTGAAATATGTCTCTAGGATGGGAATTCGAAGCTAGCAATGTGGAAAATCATTTGTATGAGTTATCACTCTATAAATGGGAAAGTTTTAGAGTTAGAACTGGCTGGAGAATGATTTTGACACTATTACTATTTTAAATCTTTTATATCAGTAATAGGCAGTGACTGTATTTCTACTTCACCTGAGATTCTTGATATGTTTCAATGAGTTTATGTGTTTCCTTTTATCTTACTTCCATTATATTGATGTTAAATTACTCATAATTCATGTTATGCATGCTCTGACTTCCTTTTAGCATTGAGTTATTGATTATCTCTATGTGTTAATTTTGTTCTTTCATTGAAACAGAAAAAGCCTTAGTTTCTATAAGTAGATATATTTGTCATTGAATTCCTTTTTATTGGCTCCATGAGCCCAATGGTAGTGAAATATTTCCCATTTTTCACCTACAATCAAAACACTAACACACTCACATAGTTAGCCATTTGCTTTAATACCTAATTGAGAAAATCATTAGATAAATTGAGAGAGCCCTCTCAGGCTGAAGAGGCTAATCCTTAGTTAAAATTTGGTTTGAAGGAGTTACTCTAAGTTGTCTGGTGGAACAGCTCATCAGGACCAATTTAGAGATAACAGAAACCACCAAAACAAGATTATACACATTATGCGATAACTAACATCTGAAAAGATGGCATTTTTCCTTTCTCACCAAAGGGACCGAAACACTTGAAGAAAACACACGGACTGGGTTTCAATGTTTGCGACAAAAATATACAAGACCAATGAAGGCTCCAAAATTGATCATAGGACAAAATTTTGGAGGGTGTTATAGCAGTGACAACAGTCTCATGTCCTCAGTTAATCTTGTATATCTTTCATTTTCTTTTAGAAACGATATTTTACTTAATTGGGAAAAAATAATATTCAAAGAGATTTATTTCTCATTATAAAACTATTATAAGACTCAAAGATTCTTCATAATTAGCTATTGAGTGATGGCCATAGCTTATTGCAACTTGTTTGATGCTTACCCCCTCATAACAACATGAATCTTGAAGTGGATCTAATATACCCCCTCATTTCATTTCTGCCTTGTCCAGATCTAATATATTAAATAATTTAGATACATATCAACTAAAAAAAATGAACCACAGAGGATAATTTAAAAAAAATAGGAGTTCCTGAAAGGAAAATGAGTGTATGTAACAAAGGACAATCATACATACATAATAATTTATGGTTATCAAGAAACGTAATTTCTGCTCCCTATTTTTATCTGTGATAATTATTTTGTTACAAATGTATGTAGGAAATATTGTTCTAATTCAACATTACTTGACAAGAAAAAGAAGAAGCAATTCATCTCACCACCATTTAAAGTTTGAGAACTTGTAGTGAAGAATTATGCACATTTGGACGAATTATCTAAAGGAATAAGATCTTTTAGCCTAAAAAAGGTTGAACCTACCTAAGGATTTCATCTTAAGGGCCTATTTTCAAAATATTTTGAATTAGGAATATATGGAAACTTATTCATTAAATTTATGGAACAAAGTGATACAATGAAGCAAAAAAATTCAGAAGAAAAATAAAAAGAGCCAACTGTACATAATGATGATGTATTCACTAAATTAACACCAATTTATAAGGGAAGACCAAGCGAGGATGGAATAACCCTATAAATGTATAGTTATTATCAACCCAATACACCCATTTGAGTTCTTCCTAAACTCATATAAAACAAGAAACAACTAAAAATCATGGAGAGGGTAATGAGTGACACTTAAGTGGAGATGATGGTGAAGAGTCACCTCTTCATGGTAGCTTGGAAAAATAAATTATTGTCATGTCATCAAAAGGTATAATTGCTAGTGAGAAAGGGTTACAATGAGAAAAAAGACCCATTGACATGGAATTGAACAGTGCTATAGTACCAAACAGGGTGGCACTATGCTTATTTGAATGCTAAAATATAGTGGAAGAATTAGATATTAAAGAGCTAACCATTTTTTAGGATAAGACTCTCAAAATGCATAATACTCAATATGATTGGGTTGGTAAGAAATTGTGAATTGAAAAGTTACACATCAATAATAATAAAGTCACAAAGAAATTGAAGTTAGAGGTATACATATCAAGAGTTGGAACTACTCTAATTATTAAATTTCACATAGCTCTCAGGGATGCATTTTCTTTCTATCACAAAGCAAGAGATTGAGAACACAAGATCAGAGAGAAAGATTAACAAGCTTAAATAAAATCTTAGTGCTAAACCTCTTTTCATTCCCCCTTTGCAAATTGAATCACTATAACATACAACAACAACTACACCCAACACACCCAGTAAATTTAAAAAGGTAGAAAAGTTATTAAGTGGTATTAGAATCTATGTTGTAGATAATATTAATAAGTGGTTGTATATTATTGAAGGGTGGTAAATTTATTTATATTTAATAAATGATTCTCATGTTATTTCTTCTTTTTCTAATAATTTGTGAAAGGATTTATAACATAATAAAGACTATTAATAATGATTTAATGGCATTCATCACAAATATTGCTACTATCAACGATTTCCAAAATAATCAACAGGGGGTTCCAATAAGGAAGGAAATAAAACAAATTAAAGGAGGATGACATGCTAGAATCAAGATGTTGCAAGATGATATGTTCAAATGCACAAGAATTAATGGCTAAAGAAATAATGATTTCTTTAAAGAAATTGAAGTTATCGAAGATCTTTAAGAGCCTAGGATGTTTAGAGACTCCATGCTATTTTTAGAATATATATTACTAGAAGAATTGAAAGTTATTAAACATCATGGGGTAATGAATTTGACAACATATGTTCCAGAAGAAGAAATTAAAATAATGATTAGTTACTTTTGTTAATGAAAATTAAGTATAGTTGGAAGTCATAAAGAAATTACAATCATATTCAAAATAAATGTCACACAAAGAGCTAATTTTGGGAGTGCGTGCTATTTTTGGTTTCAGGGGATTTTAATCAAGTAGTGAAATCTTGTGAATGTTCTGCTATGACTATTTATGATGTTGAAAATAATTTTAGAGTTTTTTGAAAATATGGGCCATTTATTTACTTCCTATCTACGATTTTTTTTCAAATATGTTTTCCTCATGTTATGTGAATGGATATTTGTTTTCGAATGAATCCGTGAGATAATATTTGTTTTTGTTATTTTTATTTTATTTCCTTATTTTGGAAAATCACCTAGTCCTCTCACAGACACATGTGATGACTGTTAAATTTTCTAGTTTGAATTAGTTTAGAATATATAAGTGATTTAAAGAGGAATTCCACCTTTATAAAATGCTACAAACATTGAGACCAGTCCTTAGGAGGTTAAATCTTGTCCTTAATAAGAAAAGATATCAAAAATAACTATGAGAGGGTTGTATTATTTTTGTGATTTCTTCGTCGATGAATTTCCATTTGAAGGTTATTGTGAAAATAAAATAGAAATAAAAAAGGAAGAAAAACCTTCCATTTTCTCTATGTGTGAAGGGGGAAAGGGGGTTGAGACAGACACCCATGATCAAGGAAGAACAAATGTATCCTTTCCCTAGTGGAATCATCAATACGTTTTGTGTAATTTCTAACAAGGGTGAGAAAACTACACTAACTTGATGGTTTTATACCAAGCTCAAACAATAAAGGGTTTTGGAATTAGAAAAAATAAATCTAAACTACATATAACATTCTCAAGCTCACATTATTCATGAAAATTAATCGACAAAGTAAGAAAGAAAATGATAATATATATATATATTGATTACGAATAATGAAAGAGTATCTTTGTACCAAATAGATAGGCCAAAGACACATTGGTGAAGAGAAATTATTGAAGATGCGTGGGCTCCAAATCTCGTTCCTTGGTATAGATCGTTGGATTTTTTAACATATGTATGATCCTCTCTTTTATGTCTGAAAAAGGTTCTTGGGAATTAAATCCATTATAAAGAGGAAGATATCCTCAATAATTTTTGGTGTGATTTTTGAAACATGTCCTTACTATGAATGGATGGATTCTTGATGGAATCACCTCAATCCTTTATCTATAGGGGAAAAAGTATTAATCTCCCATGACATGATCTTCAAACAATTTTTAGAAATGATGAAATCAAGGAAAAGGATATCAACTAGGGTTAAAAAATGTCCTCATATAATTTCCTTTTTTGGAAATTTTAGGATGGAAATGAGTCAATATTGGTTATTTATCAGAGATATGCATCTTTTGGGGGTATTATGTGTATTGGTAATGTAAATTTTAGGGGAAATATCCATGCTACCCCTCTTTGTTCAAAATATAGATTTGACTTAATAGCTTCTATATGCCAATTAATAATATACTACCCCTCTTTGTTCAAAATATAGATTTGACTTAACAACTTCTAGATGTCAATTAATAGTGTAAAATGAGGTTAAATGGAAACTAAACATGTTGATATTGGTATATTTTAGTAATATTGTGAAAATGTCACAAGTCAACAATTTTTAGGTGATAACATTTAACAAGGAATGTATTGCTAAATTATTATCCCATTTGAACAAATGTTAGAGTTAAATTGCCAAAACATCCCATCTTATAACCACATGTTATCACCTTTGTCAATCAAAAGTCAAAGTTTGTTCTCACTATAGATGTGGATTTGACATGTAACCTTAAAATTGGATTATTCTTATTATCCATTCGATCTTGCATAATTTCCCAATAAACTTTCGAAACCACTTGAAAATAATAATATGGGAATAGTCGAAATCTATTTCATGCATAATAATATTGTTATGTTTTTTCAATTTATTTCGTGTATTTTCTTCCAAATATGTTTTTTATGCTAACTTCCTATATGCTCTTATCATGAATAAATTCAATACATTTACTAAATTTGGTTTTCTTTGATGAAGTCACATCTTGAGAATAAGTATTTCACATCTTGCTCATTGTTGGTTGTGATATTGATGAGTAATTGATCTATTCAAGACCCTTATTGATCGCTTTTAGCTAATAAATTTGAGTTTAATTCAAAGGAAACAATCTCAAAGGAGTAGAAGTTCGATCTATTTCAACATGATGTGTTTGGTTTGGTGAGAAATATAAATTATCCATTACAACTATAAGTAGTATTTCTTGGCTAAAATGGTATTCCCATGCGCTTTTGAAGTGTTGGTATCACCATGTATTATTTTCTTGTGTCCTTTTTCAAATCAAAGTCAATAGTTGTCAAAGTAACTTTAAAGAATATTGTGTATTTTGTACCATGAATTCTCGCAAATAACCTTCACAACAAATATTATGGTGTGTGTGTGTGTGTGTGTGTGTGCTCGTGTAAAATTCCGTTTTTTTCTCACACTATTGCCATGGAGGACAAATCAATTTCTTATCACAACAACAACTAGATGTGGTATTAACTACACATTTTGCAATACCTCAAACTATAATTTTTGGGAGAATTGTTTCAAAAAAATACCTAAATATAACATATCAAACATACAACGTTGAACAAAATCTTGTATTTAATACTACAAAACTTATGGGTGTATACTTTTTAGTAATTAATAAACATAAAAATGCACTTAAATAAAATTCAAACAAAAACGAATTAAATAATGAGGCATGAAATTGCAACATAATCTACCTAAGTGCTGCATTTAGGTTCATCTTTAGAAGCGGTGAATGATTGCTTAAAGGATCAAGGGTTAGAAAGAGGATTTCATGGTGGTATGTTATAAATCAAGTGACCTTGGCAAACAAATATTGGTTTATTTAGAACAAGGAATCCAATTCCAAAAAAATTTGTGCAAAACAACTATCTTTGATTAATATTCTTACTCCCAATATCACAATTCTCTAAAATGTTTCTTAAAGAATCCACATTGAATGTATCCCTAAGCCTATTAGCACCTTATGTCTTATATAGAAATCGTTACCTCCAATTATTCATAACATAAGCCTTGTGAGTCACATTACCATGGAGCTCCACCTTATTTTTATGCATTTCTTAGATTCTTAATTGACTACCTTCATTGTCCCAAAAAAACACAAGAACCACAACAATGGAAATAATATGCTACAATGAGGATTGCAAGGCAAGGTTAACATGAAGTTTTAGCACCAAAACCAAAAAAAAATGAGTTGGAAAAATAACACCAACTAGTTCCAATAGTGACAAGGACAAATGAAGAAGGAAATTATTCCCAAACTCTTTATATCCAAATCAACCTTCACAAACCCAAGAATAATTGAATTTGTCATCCTTGGCATCTTAACCGACTATAATTCCCACCATTAATTGAGATAGTGTAAGATTTATATAAAAATTTGAGATAAAAAATTATTATTATTATATTATAATTTAATAATACATTATATCAATATATCTAACTATAACATATATATTAATTAATTATATAAGTTAACTATAATTAAAAATTAATTAAATATATATAATGAAGATGTGTAATTAAATTTGTTGACAATATATGAAGTTAATTTAATATTGAGGAATGTATAATAGTATGTGATTCAAATTTTGAATTTAAGGACATGCCACGGTCTGATTAGTTTAGTTATGGTTTTCCATCAGATGGAAACTTGCTATATACTAGTTTAGCTTTAGTCTCTCTAAAGCTCATTCTATGGTATGACCACCTCCCAAATGGCCAGACCGTGAGAATGGATTGTCTTAGCCTACTTCCATAGTTAGTGTCTCCCTTCACCTAACATCTAGGTTGGCTTTTCTATTGGCCTCTCAGTCTATTATTAGTATGTCTATTGTCCTCTTGGTCACAAGTTCCCCTTTCCTATAGATGCTTCTTCCCCTCATCTATTCTTTCTTCTCTAGCTTAACCCACCTGAGGGATAGTTCTTTATCCTTTGGGTAATTTTGGATTGAGGGTTTACCTTTCGAAACTACTTCCTCTTTCTTTTCCTCTCATTAAGGTAGATTTCATGGCTCAAATTGGTTCATGATGATGGGGTCAATTATTTCAACACAACAGTCCATCACTCATTAGGGGAATTTTGAGGTCTAAAATAGGCCTACTAAGGAAATTATAAAATAATAGTGGAAATAATAAAATAAGATTTGTTTACATCATCAAATTTTAGAGGGGAAAAGGAAAAAACTAAATTTTCAACCTGTATTTTGAACTTATCTCCCTAAGGGTTTACTCAAATTTAGAGTAGGAATACTCGTTGGATGAAAAATTTAATTCCCCATCCAAGGAATACCCATGTTGGATACTTTTATGTACTCTGCTACACAAAAAATGAGAAATACATGAAAAACGTGATTGCAATCACGTTTTTTCATGTATTTCTCATTTTATGTGTAGCAGGGTCCATCAAAAGTATGCAACATGGGTACTCCTTGGATGAGGAATTAAATTGTGCATCCAGCGAGTACTCTTGCTTGAAATTTTAGTAAAGCCATAGGGAGATAAGTTCAAAATACGAGTTGAAAATGTAGTTTTATTATTTTATTATTTTTAAATATTTTTACTCTTCTAATACAAAAATGGTGAATCATCCCCCATGGTTGAAATCATCTTCTTGAATCCTATTGGTTCTCATAAAGTTTATTATGGTTTTACATTTTTCTTAGGAGGCCCATTTTAGACCTCAAAATTCCCCTAATGTGAGCACAATAAGGTGTAGAAACATTAACAATGTTTTACTAGGTGTCGTTCCCTTGAGATACTTTTTTCCTACAAAACTATGCCAAGGCACAAATGATAATTTTTAAAATATATTTTGGTTCAAAATAGTATTTACTAGATGAATGGTAGGAAAATCCCTTTACAGGTATTTAATCAACCAACAACCTTCCAACTAAGGCACATGACAAATTAATTTAATTTGAGGTGGAAGGAATAAAATAAGGAAACATAACAGATACTAAAACATTCACTAAGTGTTCCAAAACTTGTTATTAAAGAAAGAGCAGAGGAATAATATTCCCAAGGTCTTATAACAAAACAAGAAATTCAATTTTATGAAATATCGCTAATAATATAATCAATCTTTTAGAGGTATAATAAAAACAAATTTATCTTATCATAAATCTGTGAAAAACATAATATAGCTAGAAGTTAGGGAAATTGATTCTTGATTTAGCCTCTTAGGGATATTTCACATAACCTAAAATAATTTCATAGATGAAAACAAAGTGTAAACTCACATAGAAAACTATTACAATAAAGATACACTACCAATATCTAAAAGATGAATCTTTTGATCAAAGTTGTAGAAAATATTTTCCTTGAATACAAAATATGCTTTAAATCTCAAAATCCAATCCGTTTTCTTGAGTTATTCTTCAATTTTTATACTAAAATAGAAGTACATATTATTTTTTCAAAAAAAACTTCATGTTAACAAAATCATAAAAAATAAATAGATTACAAATCTCCAATAATAGTTGTTCCTTGCTTATATTTCCAGCTACAATTTGCTAATGACATCAAGAAGATATACGGGAAAATTTAGATAATCAATCCCAATATGACTCAAATCTATAGCCATATGATATCATTTTTTCGTATATGATATACAAATCTATGAACTTTTGATACATGGGAGTAGTTATAAATATGATTTTTACTTCACTGAATGGAAAGATCATCCATTAGTTTATCAACTATTGTTGGTCCCTTCAACATTCCATTGTTATTTGAAAATTAAGTGGAGTTTTCCATGGTTTTCAATAAATTTTCCTTATATTCATCTAGAGACATTAGGCTTCCATTTTGATCCCAATAGGAATATAAGCCCATTTCCTTCAAAACATTGAATCTAGTATTAAATGAATCAAGTTCTTTCTTAAAAATTATGCATTTACCTTGAGCCTATTGTATGAAGATTCTCTTGGTTAACCCTTTATTAAACTCCATTATCACATATGTCCTATCATCTACACTGAGAGTCATCAAATTTTCTCGGTTTTGCTATTCAAAAACTTCACTATACTATTAGAAATATGGGGTTTGTCTCCTAGTTCCTACTAAATCGTATCAATAGCTTGTTAAATTTGATAAACCATATTTGAATCTTCTATAATGATCCTAAATTATCCCCACATATTTGATATATTGGTTACTATACCATCCCACAAAATTTCCTTGCCTCGAAATAAATTGTGTTCCTACTAGCTCATCTTTCAACCAATATATTTCTTTTTGTAATCTTGCCTTTAAATCATGATCAATTTTAATGGTTGAATTTCAATATCTTTAATATTTGTTTGTGATTTTCAATTTCAATATATTTAATATTCAACGCTAACATGGTCTCAACACGGTTCCCGAAAGAGTCATCTTCTGTTGTCGATGGTGTTGAAGGTGTTTAAGGCATTGCTATTCAAACACGTTTTGACTTTTCCTTAACAAAAATTTGAATCAGTTGTGCATAATTCTCAACCTGCTTAATTATTAAAGATAATAATTGTTCTTTTTATAGCCCCCCAGGGGAAACTCAATTGGTGATATTTTTCTTTATGTGTAGCTTCTAATTCAGAAGTTTGAATATGTTAAGTTGTTGGCATATTGAGTTTTATTTTGAGGACTTATATGTTAGTGTTTATGGATTTTACAAAACTTATACAAAAGTGGAAACATTTGGATTTAATCCCAGTTTAATTCTAATCTAGTGCTCCAATTCTTCAATTATTCATTTGATTAATTATGGTTGCAATATTTCCATAGCTTAACTATTTTGTAAGCTTTTTGAGTGTTGATTCCAATTTGGACACATGTAAGGAAATATCTATTATACTTTTGAAAATCATCTCTTGTCTTTCTATGAAAATCAATCTAATCCACCAGATAAATTTTCTTCAAATAAGAGAAAATTATTAAACAAATAATTAAATGATCCACTCAAAAAAAAAATCATGAAATTGCCTTAGAGTGTAGGATGTGTTCGGTCAGGCACTTGATGAAATCCAAGTGCTGAGTCCAGTGCCAACATCTATTGGTGCATCTGCCGAGAGACGAAGGCCTCGAAACGAAGTATTCTCTCGATGTCTCTTGTTTTGAATTGTTGAATGTCAATTCTTAATGGTGAATAAGAATTGATGAATTGAAGAAGACTACAAATTAGTTCACCTGGCGACTCCACAGAGAGGAAAAGGGGTTTCAAAACCTCCAACTACAAGGAGAAATCAGAGATCACCTACTATGACCCCAGTTGCAGACCCAAAGAAGATCATTAAAGATGAAAAAGGAAAAAAGAGATCAATTGAGGCCACATCTCATTCAATGAAGAAGGTACACAAAAAATACATTCCAAACCAAAATGTACACTCATCTACTTTAGAATCAAAAGAAGTTTCAGTTTCAAAAGATCTTGCTGAAAAATCTAAAATCGAAACTGCTTCCCTAGAAGATAAAGTAGATTTTGTTAATCTAAGCTCAGCTGAAAGTTTTTCTCATTCCTCAATTGGTAAATCTGAAATTATTAAATCTGAAGCAGAGAGGAAAAAAATAGAGTTATTAAGTACCAATAAGGAAACAAAAGAGTTTGTGCTAACTGAAGGGGAGTTAGAGCAAGTATTGGAAATTGCACCTTTCTTGATAGGGATGTTTTGACTAAAGAATATTTTAAGACCATTTTAAATTTCCTCCAAACTCATCCTGAATACCAGTCTTTCATCACTCCTCAGCAAGAACATTTTCTTTTATCTACAAATCCAGTTTTTGGGTCATCCTCTTCTCATCCACTAGAAGAGAGTGTTCCTGAAGGCCTCACATTCAACTTATCTGACTTCCTAGATCGGAAAAATAAAGTTGAATTAAACTCATCCCCTCAAGATACAACTTGTGAATCTGATTCTTTTGTAGAAGGTGAAGTCAACACATCCTTTGTTCATCTCTTTTAGAATCCACTATTTTTAGTCCCCAAGCCTGAAGAATCAGGTCAATATTTCCAATTTTCTATTGTCCTAAATCAGATTTAGAATCCACAAATTGTAATTCCTATTTCCTAAATAGCTACATCAACTAGTCATCCATCAAATGTACACCACAAAAATATGGATTAGCCTGCCCTTACAAGGATGCAACATATAGTGGCTACAAGATATGCTCCACTTTCTCTTCCTAAACCTTTGCATCCACTCCCTCAAGGGGATTACTTGAAATATCTTCCAAAATACACTGGGGATGGAGAAGGATTTTCTGCTGAGGAACATTTAGTGGCTTTCTATATTTATGCTGACAACCAAAATGTCGAACATGAAGATGTGTGGTCAATATTCTTTGTTCATAGCTTGGATTGTGAAGCTCATAAATGGTTTAGAAGCCTGCCTCCAAAATAAATAATAGGAATTGATGAATTGGAGGAAATATTTGTAAATAAATGGGGTTATAGGAAAGACTATGTGTACTACCTTAAAAAATTGGAACTCTGAAGAAGAAACTAGATGAGTCACCGGCTGATTTTACCAAGAGGTTTAATAAGATTTATCAGAAAATTCCCGAAGAAATTAAGACTCCTGAGACTACAGCTATGATAACTTTTGTAAATGCTCTAGATTCTGAGTTTGTTTTATGTTTAAGGGTTGAGAAAGCACAAACATTGATGAATATGCAAGAGGTTGCAATTAGAGTGCAGTATAATCTCATGGCTTTTAATAAATTGAAATGGAGGAGAAAAGGCAGCAAAAGACAAAAGGAAGAGAAAGAAGAAAAACCTTCTTCTTATAAGTCTATTACAACAAAAGAAAAGATCGATCAAATGTCTAATTTGATCAAGGAACTTGCCTCTAAGATGACAAAATAGAGTAAGAAAAAAAAACAGTTGCTAGAGCCAATAAAAATGAAGCCAATAGAAATCAGGCTCCCTTTAGAAGGCCTTTTAAACCTCAGTAAATCTTACAGCGCCCAAGAAGGAATGTCGATCATCAAAATGTTCAGCCTCCTATTGTACCTTAAGAGACAATCCCTTAGCTGTGATAAGGAATAAGTGCTTAAGACATTTTATAATTATGTCACAAATTTTTTATGTCTCTGTTTTATTAATCCTCAAGTATTTATAATCACACCCTTAAATATCAAATATTATGAATGCTTCACAATGCTACCATCAGTTAATGTTGAACGAAATGACTGGAGGAAAATGTAAGGAGAATTCCAAACTGATATGTTGCTTTATACAGAAAATACCATTCCAAACTTCAGAAGAAACATGTGAAAGAAATAGTTAAAACAAAGGAGTGACAATTAAGGTTTTTAACTCTTATACACAGAAGTAACAAGAGACCTGCTGCTCATAACCTTGTTTTATTCATAGAAGGAAATACATAATGAAAATTGGAATAAATTCAACATAAACAAATTGCCAGAAACTTGCTTACTCGTTCATTAATTTTTGAATCTTTGAGTACAAAAATATTTGTCCAGGAGGTCCAAAACTTGGAACCTTCCTCCCTCTTTTAAATTACATTAAATACAATAAAAAGCAGTTTGGAACTACTGTAACCAATTCTAACTACCAAAACTACTTCATGACTTGAAAATGTATTTTTACAATTACATTGACTTCAGAAAATAACATAAAGTAAATATCCTAATCTATAAGAATTGTTGGTGAAGTGGCTTCTTTTCCTTGATCAACTGATTTGTCTTTCTTTGTTGCTGATCCCTTTGGAAATTCAATAGTCCAAGCTCTACACTTTTTCCATATTTCTACCTTTGTCTTGGATGAATGTGTCAGATTGTGATACTCCAATCTGAATGCAGTAATTAGGTTATAAGATGGCCTTTCAGAGAAAAGAGTTTTTACCATCCATAAGAGTTAAAAATGTATTTGTATGAAGTTGACCATTGTCTCTCCTTTAAGTACCCGAGTCTTCTCATGCCTGTTGTCAATATTGCTTTTTGTCATCATCAGTAAATTCTCATAAGAGCTCCATGGAAAAAGATTCCCCTTAGCTCCCCAACATGATGGCAGGCCTACCCTTGTCATTTTATCAAAATATTTATCAAATTCACTTACTGCTTCTTTGATTTCTATTAATTTCTTTTCTGTAGCCTTTCTGAGATCATTCCTGATAATCATTTTATTAATTTCCACTGCATACAACATTCTATCCTGCATATAATTCTCCTCTAATTCCTATTCTGATTTGGAATTGATATAATCAATAAATATTCTAGCCCAAATTGCTCTGTTAATCCCTTTCTGCTTATCAGACATAATCGGTTCTTCACACTCCAAAATAAAGCTTTTTTCTTTTGCAATAATCATCAGGAAGCACCAATTGTATTTCATTTCTGAGATGATATCACTTCAAATGATATCCTTAGCTTGTTTTAATGACACATTACCTTTCATTCTTTCTTTCAGATTCTTGATCTCAGCTTTAACATTTCTGAAATCCATTTTGTACTTATCTACTTCGTTCTCTAAGAACTTCATCAATTTTGTAGCAGTCTCCAAATCTGTTTCAGCCTTCTTTCTATATCTTTCAGCCATCTGCAACTCAGTATTCAATTGAATAATTTGTGCTTGAGGATCTGCATCACCTGTAGGAAAAACAAAAGTACAGTTATGATTATCAATGTGATTTTGTAAAGAAATTGCAGTCTGCTTCAGTTTGGAAAGCTCCTCATCCTTCTGCATAAGTTGTTGCAACAAATTCTCTTTTTCCTTCTCTACCTCTACAACATCTGCAGCCATTGAGTTTTCACCAGTAGGTAACCTCAATTTTTTCCTTAATGTAGATATCTCTACTTCAACACTTTGCAAGAATTTCTGCACAGCAGTCTTGTCACTAGGGTCTACACCAATCTTAACAATAATCTTCTTCAACTATTCATTTTGGATTGTTAAGGCTCTTGAATTAGCCTTTTCTAGCTTCAATTGTTTGATAACTTTCCCTAACATGTTTTACAGCTTTAACTGCCATTGCATTTGTCTTTGTGAGATCATTAACAATCAATTGCCCAGTTTGTCAGTGAAAGAATCATCAACTGTGATTTGACTTCTTCTTGCCAAAAATATGGAATATCCAGGACCATTCCTGGCTTCATCATCATGGAAAACATTCCTAAGACTAACCTTTCCACTGTAACGTCATCTTATTTGCCCAATATTTTAGCAATACTGCTTAATACGGGTCGAGTGTCTTTGTTGAAAACTCCCATAGAAAATTCTCCACATTCTGGCTGAAACTGCTTCATACTCGGCTTCAAATGGAACATAAATTGATTGAATTCTTCTCTTGCAAGGCTTTCATAGTAAGTAATCAGTGAATTTTCTAAAAATTGGAATGATGATTCGACTTCAAGAAAACACAAGGCTTGGCGGATTAATTGGGTAGACACCTGCAGAACATTTTCCCCTTGGGAATTCATCACGAAAAATTTTCCAAGATACAATATGGAAACCAACCAATAGATAAACTCTGGGAATAAATGTGTCTTAGGGATGCATGCAAAAAAGACCCCGGATTTTTTCATGGCAGAATAGACAGGGGAATTATCTTTATTCAATACAACTTGTTGATAGAATGGAAGATGTAGAGGAATGTGGCTTGATGAACCAGACAAAGAAGACCTTTTAGCCATGATTAGAAAAGGAGCTGAAGGAATACTCTTGCAAGGTGACTAAAAAATAAAGGTGACAAGAGAACACAATAGGTCAAAATGCAACAAACTGCAAAGTATTTTGAAAACGAAATGAAAAACAACCCTAAATAGATGGCGCGACTTTCGTGTTAAATGCCTACGCAACGTGTCACTTAACCATTGGACTGATTTGACACGAAAAACAGTTGTTCTCCTTTCATCATATGACGTCACTGCGGGGGGTCTCGGGGTACGGTTGAAAACTTCGGCTGGTGCCCCCGCAGTTGATATCCACCGTTGCTCTTCATCGCCTCCACAGTCAACCCAGTCAACTGCGGAGGCACCCTTTATATTAACTCTCGTGCTATTAATGCCCGCGGGTTGAGTCATCGAGTTTATATTTTTAATATCAGCACTCTCCGCCAGTTAAATTAATCAGCCTTTAATCTTCGGATATAAAACCCATTGTATAAAGTTTAAAAAAATGAAACTCTAATACATCAGAAAAAGCATTTCCTCTTTATGCCAAAGTATAAGACTATAATAATTTAACATATTTAACATATTTTTTTTTATTTAAATTTCATATTTTTTTTATTTTTAATATAAAATTAAAAGGATATGTAGATGATCCACAACACCTCCTTTGAATAATTTTGCTGAAGAAGAGCAGTAAGAACATGAGGAAGAAAATAAAGAAATAAACCTTGTAGGAGAAAGCTCAAAGTCAACTTGTTTGACTTTGCAAGAATATGAAGACTAGTCAAGGATTTATTTTTTTTCAGATGATGATAATGTTCAAATTTATGCACAAAATGATAAAAAAAGCAAGAAGCTCAAAAAAGAAATTATTCTTAGAGTTATAAAGGCCTTGTTCAACAAACTCAACAAAAATTAGTTGCAGAGAAACAAGTTGCCAAGCAGAAGGCCAAAGTCAATGAGGTTCCTCCATTCCAAAATTCTGCCCCAATTATCAAAATTACTACAGAAAATAAGGAATTAGTTCCAATTTATTTCAGTTTCAAATCTAAATTGAATAAAATCAAAATTTGGGTCCCACTTCTGAAATTGTTGAAAAATCTAGCATATAAAGAGTCTTTTAAAAGTGTGCTAGAACCACCTCTCGCTCCCAACTCAGTCAATCTTGAGGATGAACATCGCACTATTTATTTAGGTTGTCATGTCCAAGATCAAAATCATGACAACTCACCACCTTTCCATCTGTCACTCAATATACATGACAAATTTTTGCATAATTTTCTGTTAGATTTTGGGGCTTCTCACAATCTCATGCCAAAGAAAGTGATGGATGAATTGGGATTAGAGATCACCAAGCAATACCATGACCTCTATACCTTTGATTCCAAAAAATTCAAGTTCCTTGGAGTAATTAAAGAATTGGTTGTTTCTCTTACCCAACTACCTATGAAAAGCTTAGTGATGGACATTGTAGTTGTGAACATTCCTTCTAGATTTGGGATGCTACTTTCAAGATCTTGGTCTAAAAAATTGGGAGGTACCCTTCAGATGGACATGTCATATGCCACCATCCCAATGTTTGGAGGGGAATTCATAAGGTTTTATAGGGAAACCCAAATGGCATACATCATTAGTGATCAACATAATCCTTCAAACCATCCCATATACGCTGAAGAAAAGGAATTTGGGTTATCAATACTACACCTTGGTGTTGATTATAACAATTTCCAGCCTCAAATAAGTGATAAAAAACACTTTCAAGGTACAAATGAGCAGCATTTAGAGGGAGGACATATTTGGAAATTGTACTTCGACGGAGCCTCATCAAGAGAAGGATCAGGAGTCAATGTAGTCCTCTTTTCTCCTACTCAGAAAAGGGTAACTATATCATATGAACTGCAATTTACTGCCACTAACAACACTGTTGAATATGAGGAACTTGTGCTGGGTATGAAGGAAGCGAAAGATTTGGGAGCAGAGCAGCTAATTGATTTTGGTGATTCAGATTTGGCGATAAAGCAAGTGAGAAACAACTACCAAGTGAAAAATTCCAAGTTGAAAAATTATAAGAATGAAATCTGGGACTTGATTGAGCATTATTTTTCAGCATTTCATTTAAATTTTTTCACTAGAGAGGAAAATCAAAATGGCTGATTCACTAGCTATTCCTGCTAGTAATTTCAAAGTTCCTCTAGATGTCAAGGCAGCCTATGATGTTAAAATAAAAAAAATGCCTTCAATTACTGACAACATCAAATATTTGCAAGTATTTGAGGATGACAAGGAAATTCAGAAATTTTTAGAGTGTGTTGAAGAGTTTGCAGACCTACAAATTGATGATGAGCAGGACATTGTTGAAAATGAAAATAGCAGGCCTTTTAATAAAACCAAGGCTGGGAAGAACATTATAGATCTGAAAACTAACTATATTCTTGAAGGCTTAGTTCCTTTAGAAATATTATTCGATAATGATGATTTTTTTCTCAAGCCTGAAAGTAAAGTTGATGGAGAGAGTACAATAGAATGTAACATTGGCACACATGATCAGCCAAAATTAGTCAAAGTGTCTAAATTCCTTTCTCTTGAAACCAGAAAAAGATATATCAAGTCGCTGAAAGAATTTGCTGATATTTTTGCATGGTCTTATAGTGAGTTGAAAACTTGTGATAGAAGAATAATGGATCGCAAGATTCCTTTGAAAATAGATGCAAATCCTATAGCACAAAAAATCATACATATCAATCCCATACTGCTCCCAATCATTGAGAAAGAAATCTAAAAATTATGGGAAGCAAAAATAATTCTGCCTTTGAGATTTTCTAACTGGGTACTTAATATAGTCCCAGTTCGGAAAAATAATGGAGAGATAAGAATTTGTGTTGATTTTCGCAACCTGAACCAGTGTTCATTGAAAGATAACTATCCACTGGCAAAGATGGATTATATTTTGCAAAATTTTGTAAGATCCAAAAGATTGTCAATGATTGATGGATTTTCAAGCTATAATCAGATTCAGCTGACAGGAAAGATAAAGAAAACGCAACATTTACCACACCCTGAGGTACATTCATGTACAACAAAATTCAATTTGTTCTAATGAATGTAGGCGCAACTTTTTAGCGAGCAATGGATATTTCCTTTGTGGGAGAAAAAGACATATTTGTAGTCATCTTTTTGGATGACATCATAGTCTATTCAAAATCTAATGAAGACCACTTGAAACATTTGAAACAAGTTTTTGACAAATGTAGAAAGTTTGTTTTTTCAATTCAACCCAAAAAAATCATCCTTTGTTGTCCAAGAAGGGAAATTATTGGGACATATTGTAACAGAAAGTGGCATCTGTATTGATCTAGGAAGAGTAGAAGTTATTCATAAGATTGGTTGGCATGGAATAAAAAAGAATTGCATTCATTTTTAGGGAAAATAATTTTTTTGAGGCATTTTGTTCCTAACTTTGCAGAGCTGATCAAACACATAAATGTAATGCTGAAAAAATATGCAGAATTTAAATGGCGAGATGAAGCAAAGAATTCATTTTCAGCAATCAAGTCTTCCTTGCATGAAGCTCCAATTTTGATTATTCTTGATTTTGAAAAATATTTTCTCATTTTTTCATATGCTTCAGAAGAAAGAATTGTAGTTGTCTTGTTACAGAAGAACAAAAAAGGTTTAGAGAAGCCTATTTCATTTTGCAGTCATGCTTTAAGGGATGTTGAATTAAAGTACAACCTGACTGAAAAACAAGCATATGCACTAGTTAAGGCTTTGAATTATTTTCGAGTTTATGTGCTGCATTAAAAATAGTTTATTTTATGCCCAATATCATTGTTAAAGATGTTTTGTTGCTTCTAGACACAGATGGAAAAAGGGGACGATGGTTGACCAAAATTCTGGTATTTGATATTGAGATCAAACCAACTAAATTTATAAAAGGTCAAGGCTTGGCTTTCTTGATGGCTGAATCTAACTACAAGGCTTTAAATATAAACATAGAGGTAGCTGAAGGAGAAGATGGAGAAGGTATTTCTAATTATCCTGAAATATCGCATTCAGATTCGTACAAGGATATAGTGTATTTTTTGTTAAATTTCAATTGTCCCCCTGAAATGGAGAAGTCAAAGAGAAGAGCTTTCAAATTGAGATTTGTTAAGTATTGCATTTTGGAAGACCATATTTATTTGAAGGACCCTATTGGAGTCTTATTAAGATGTGTAGATGAAGATGAATCCCAAGAGATTATGATAGAGATACATGCAGAAGTGTGTGGAGGGAATTTTTATTGGAAAGCCACTGCAAACAAAATATTAAGAGATGGCTATTATTGGCCAACTCTTTTCTATGATGGTTTTTCCAAATTCAGGAGCTATGTCGAATGTCAGAAATTTACTAGTAAATAGAAATTGCTATCAATACCTCTTTTTCCTATTTCAGCACATGTTCCTTTCCAGCAGTGGGGGTTAGACTTCATCGGTGAAATTCATCCACCTTCATCAGGATAACATAGATGGATTATCACAACTACAGGCTAATTTACTAAATATATTGAAGCTGTACCAACCATGAATGCTATTGATATGGTAATTATCAAATTTCTATTGGGAAACATTATGTCAAGATTTGGTTGTCCACAAATTTTAGTAACTGATAATGCAATGGCCTTTAAGTCTACTAAGATGTACAAATTTTGTTAGCAACATGGAATTGAACTGACTCATTCGACACCTTATTACCCTCAAGTTAATGTATTAGCTGAGTCATCCAATAAAATTGGTGAGGATCATTAAGAAAATTCTACCTGAAAATAAGAGAAATTGGGACACTCAGCTGGTACATGCTCGGATAAGTGGTAAAAAATCAATTGGAATGTCTCCATTTAAGCTTGTATATGGTACTGATGTCGTAATGCCTTCACAATTAGCTCGTCTTGTGATTAAGTTCCTGCAAGATGAATTTGATGATGAAAATCCAATCCAAAGGAGAATGCTGCAATTGATAGAGGCACACCAAATCAGAGAATCACTAATAAATAAAACACAGAAGTATCAGACTAAAGTCAAAAATGCTTTTGAAAAAATAGAGAATTAGAAGTTATTGTAGGAGAATGATTTTTTGCTACGCTGGGATGCTAGGAGAGAAGACAATGAAAATCATTGTAAGTTTGACAATTTATGGTTTGGACCATTTAGAATTGCTGAAGTTTTGGAAAACAATACTTTTTTGCTCAAACATTTCGATGATGACCAGCTGACTGGAGGCCTAGTCAATGGTCATTTTCTCAAGAAGTTATTTGTTTAGTAATTTAGTTGAGTCATTCCATTGTAAATATCGGTGTGATGTGTCAATAAAACTCCATGCCCAATGGTACTTGTGTCTGTATATATGGTCAATATTGAGTACAATAATTCAATAGTCAGTACTAGTCATAATTTCCAAGGATTCTTCTGAGTTTAAAGAGTCTTTTCAGGCACTGATTCTACAGTCCTTGAAGCCTTATAGGAAGGACTTCATCCCTAATAGGAGCCACTGTTAGCACTGTAATTTTTCAAATATTTTTCGAAGTTTGGTCATCATTCTCTAAGGAATCAATCTGCCTTTTTAGTTCAGTTGTAAGATGAAAATGTCACTGTCAAATTATAATGGTGAGAAAAAATCATTTCTACCTTCATTCATTTAATTTCCCCTCTTTTACCTTTCAATTTTCCAAAAAATCAAAAGTCCAGCATTTCATTTCTTTCGAAACCCATTTTTAACTATTATAATCCATTTTTATAGTTAAAACGTAGCTCTACCCACACCACAACAAACCTTTCTAATATAATATATTATATGATATAACTTACCGCACTTAATCATTGTGGACCCCTTACCCTTTCATCGCAAGCGGCTTATAGCAGTTTTAACTTTCATTCATGCTACAGTTGTCGTTTCCTACAAAACCCTCGATTGCGATATTAAAGTGAGACCTTTCCCTACCATGTCAACTCTTGTCTCATCACACATCGCACTTCATGAATCTTAACCTTTAACTCTTGTTCCTCATAAAAAAACTCCCAATTTGCGATTTGTGGTATTAAATGGGCCACATCTCCGTCCTACCATGTCACCCTCTGTTCATCGCACATCGCGCTGCGCAAGTTTTAACACTTAACTCCTGTTTCTCATAAAAAAGCTCCTGATTTGAGATTTGTGGTATTAAATGGGCCCCACCGTCTGTCATGCCACGTCACCTCCATTCTCATTGCACATCCCACTTCGCAAATCTTAACCTTTAAATCTTGTTCCTCATAACAAAACTCTCAATTTGTGATTTGCGGTATTAAATGGGCCCGATCGCCTATCATTCCACGTCACCTCCGTTATCATCGCACATCACACTTCGTGAATCTTAACCTTTAACTCCTGTTCCTTCTAAAAAAATATTTGATTTGCGATTTTTGATATTAAATGGGCCCCTTCTCCATCCTTCCATATCACTTTTTGTTCATCGTACATCACGCTTCGCAAGTTTTAACACTTACCTCTCGTTTCTCATAACAAAACTCCTAATTTGCGATTTGTGGTATTAAATGGGCCCCACCATTTGTCATGCCACATCACCTATGTTCTCATCGTACATTGAACTTCGCAAGTTTTAACACTTACCTCCCGTTTCTCTTAACAGAACTCCCAATTCACGATTTGCGGTATTGTCTGGGCCCCACCTCCTTGTCACATCATCACCCCCATCACAAATTGCATTACCTTTCACTTGTGTCTTATGTTTAAACATTTTAACCCCGATCTACGATTGTGATATATGTATAAAGAGTTTTTCTCCTCTCGCTCATCTAATAATCTCTCCTACTAATAAAATGAAACTCTACTATCTCTTTTCATCTGCCTCCATCCCTATCACAACAAGCAAGAAACCAAAGAAAAGGAACAGATTCTCTATGAAAAAAATTTCTACCATTACTCTCAGCACTAGCATGTTTCTGTGAGGCACCAAGCAGCATTCAAGGAACAACCACACATCACTTTCACTACTGTTTACACTTTTTGTGGAGTTGGTTGCACCAGAACAGAGGAGTCTTCATATAGACTGCCACATCATACAACCACTTCGAATTGTTATCCTTGATGCTATTTATTTTTATTATGTCATAGAACTTTGTATTAAAGTTTTTGGATAAGCCTCTTCTCTTGCATGAGATGGTAATTACTTTTAGAAACATCTTTAATCATTTTTTGGGGATGAAAGTTTTATAGTTTCGTATATATGTGACAAACAACTATGAAGAAAGGGTTCGTGGTTTTAGAATCTTAACTCATATGATCAATACTCTTTTTAGTTAATGAAATAGAAAGAAAATTATGAGGACTTATTACCATCTAGTGTGTGTATTTTCAATTTCCACTTGTGTTTCCATATCTTATTATCTCCAGTTGCAGCTTGAAATTCCTCATGCTGATATGAGTTTTTATCAGTCTCTTGATATGTTCATGTGTTTTTATCAATTTTTGTTAGTCTCATACAGTGAGCCTTCTTGGTAAAATATATATAATAACAATGGAAAGAGCATCACTCATGAAAATTATCTTTTATAATATTTCATTGAGAATATTGTAAGACTAGAAATAGCTTTCTCTTGATGAAATGTTGTTAAACTACTACTTGTGTTAATTTCTTCTAAATTAAGTGGATTTCAAATTTGCAGACCTACTGTTTCTTCTCTCATTTTACATTTTATTCTCCTCATTGGCTACAAACTCTGTCTTTGCTACCACTTCATGATCCAATACCCTCATTAGTAGAACTGTGGATTTGACTAAAATCTCTTGTTAGTGAATATGAGTTTAAACCACTTACCAATCTCATAAAACAAATCATTAAATTTCCTTAGAGTTTAGGATGTGTCTGGTCAGGCACTTGATGCAGTCCAAGTTCTTATTCCAACGCCAACATATTACATCCTAACCCATAGCCTCCATGGGCCCAAGATATTATAGGGCTCCGGATATTCTCTCAACCAACAACCCTTAGGGACCCAAGTTGTTACAGGGCTACAAGGATCCTATCTCAGCCCACAATCTCCAAAGAACCAAAAATTGTTACATGGCTCCAGGGATAATCTCAACCCACAACCTCCAGAGAAAACCAAACTGTTATAGGGCTCCAAATACTAGCATCTCAACCCACATCCTCTAGGGAAATTGAGAGCCAATTCCCTTCTCTTCTCTCCTATTCTGTGGTGCCTACTGATCAAACCAAATTTCATTGTTTTTCTATTTCTTGAATTGTGTCTCCTTTCTCCTGCAGCATGAATTTGAATACCATGCCTTGCCTTCTTTTCTTGTGTCTCATTAACTGCTTCATCCTTTATTTCTTGCACTACAAATTTTCCCTCTTGGTTTCTTGTCCATTTTTCTTGTGAACGTTCCCAAGTGCATGGGCCTATGTACCTTCCTTGAAGTTAATTCAATTTTAAGAACCAATTCATTAATTCATGCACTAACCAGCTTTTAATGGTTGTCCAAAACATTTTAGATTTTATCCACAAGAAAAACTCAACCTCCCAAGCAAGCAATCCTCCTCCCCAACTTTGGAATTTGTGTCCCATTGACTCGGTCCCTTTTTGTTATTTTCATATATTTGTAAAAAAAAATTGCAATGCATTTTATGATAGAGCTATGGGTGGGGTTTGTTATAGGATGTCGTAATCCTATATGTTGTAATAACAAATTCCATAACATTTTTCAATGTTAAATTCGTTGAAAATGTTGTAACACCCATTACTGTCAAAAATGTTGAAATTGTTGTAAAAATTGATGCCATAACAACTAATACTATTGAAACTATTGAAAGAGTGACCATTAAAACAACATTAGATACCATAAAAATTTCCAATGCTAAAACCACTGAAAATGTTGTAACAAATGATGTTGTGACACCCATTTAGATCCCTTCAACTTGGTAGTATCACCACTTTTCAGCAATTTGAAGATGCATTTCTTAAAATATGGTGTTGTAGCTATTTTATCATTGTCTTAATATATATATATATATATATATATATATATATATATATATATATATAGAAAAAAATAAAAGGGATATATAGGGACTCTTTGAGCCAAGCTTTTATAAAATTTGTGTTGTATATACACTACATTTCCACACTCAAGTGAAGGGATGGTCAATGTTTTCCTTCAATGTTGAGTAGCTAGATGTAGTAAAGGTGTTGAAGATGAAATGGTTATGGGGAATGATACTAGAGTCAACTCCCTATGGAGCAGAAGGATCAACAATAATGGTATGAGTGAAAATTGCAACTGGTAGCACAAACTCTCTAGTTGCAAGAAGTGGTGAAGGGGAACATCGCTTTGTCTATGTAACTTCCTAGAGAAATGGTTGTGTTTGAAGCTCACATGTATAATAAGTAGGAGATAGAGGGATTGTTCCACCCTAGGCTTAGGCTTAGAGTTCAAAGCAAGTCAACAACTTGTGGGATGATGAAATAGCTTGACTTTAGTCTACAACTGAAGGCAAGGAAGGTGACTTATAGGTGACCTAGGATTGTGCTAAAGGGCTACTAGAGGTCTGCACTAAAATTGTAAGTCGATTTTTCGTTGAGACTTCTATAGGGTAAACAATTTCCATATAGATGATTGTTGCAAATTATTTATTCTTTCCTAAAAATTTGAGAACATATTCAAGGTAGAGTTTTCCAGGGATAGTAATTAGGGGTCAAAGTCAAAATCAAGATAATCCATGGAATCTACGAATTAGCATCGGTCACTTCAGAAATTGGGCATTATGAACCTCTATTGACTGGTGAACCTATGGATTTTATATTTTGTAACAATTTTCAACTAAATAAATCAAACTTCCTTATGAAAAAGACTCTTATTGCTTAATTATAATATTGGAATCCATTTGGAATTAGGCTCGAAACATTGTGAAAACATAGTCGTTTATTCCATTTGTTGATGAAGAGCATTCATCATCACTTATTCCATAGCCAAAAAACCCCAAAAAACATGAAAAAACAGCTCGTAAATGAAAAGTGGCGATGCCAGAATAACAATTTTTATTTCAGAGGTAAATTTCTCAACACATTTAAATAATTGTAGTGAAAACAAATTTTTGTGTGCCAAAAACACCCTCAAAACGAAACCAAAAACACCCTCACAACGAAAAGTGAAGATGATGGAATAACAATTTTTTTTAAGGAGAAATTTTCAACATTTTGAAATACCAAGTAAAAGATATAATATCATCACTCCAAAAAAAACAAAAAATTTCAAAAGAAAAATGAAAACAAAAATTTACAAATAAAACAAGAGTTAAAACAATAAAAAAGAAACAAAAAACAAAAAATCAAAAGTTAAAAATAAAATAATAAGTAAATAAAGATGTATATTAGAAAAAATATATATAAAATTAGAAAAATGACAAGAAATCAAATATATAAAAGTATATAAAAAAAATCAAACATAAAAATAGAAAAAGAAAAAAAAACAAATTAACCCACAAAGATAAAGATGAAAATAAAAATATAAAAATATAAAAATATAAATAAATAATTAATTAAACAATAAAAATATAATTAAAGAAACAAAATTAGTGAAAGAAACACAGAAAATAAATAATACTTTATTAGACAATTTAAAAAAACAAAAATCAATAAATTAAAAAATAAACACACCAAAAAAAATCAAATAAAAAACAAATATAATTGTTTTCAAATAAATGAGAAAAAAATAAAAAAATAACATTGAAAAAAATAAAATTAAAATATCTAAAGAAAAACGTAAAAAAAAACCTAAAACAAATTAAAAAAATAATCACAATTAAAATTACTAAAAAAAACATTAAAAAATAAAAAAATGAACACACATAGAATTAAAATTAAAATAACTTAATAAAACATTTAAAAAAAAAAACTAAAAACAAATTTAAATTTAAAAAAAAAAACTAATAATATATATATCAAAAAATAAAAAATAAATTGTGTCCCTCAAGCCTTTGGGCGGGCTCAACCCGATTCTCAGAATTGGGTTGAGCCCGCCTAGTGGACGCTCAAGCCCCTGGGCGGGCTCAACCTGATTCTGAGAATCGGGTTGAGCTCGCATAGGGGCCTGTAACACCCCAAGTTTCTATGCTTTTTAAGTTAGACATTTGAACAAAAATCCAAAGGGGAGTGGACCCCAATGGAGAATTATTGTGTGGATTTTATTTAAATATTTGTTAATGAAAAATAAATGGAATATTTATGTGTGCACTATGACCATATAAGATTGGAGATCATAAGTTTGATCCATGAGGATATGGATAAGGTTAAGACTTTCCCAAAAACTTTCAAAAAGCCTTGAAAAGAAAAATGCTAAATTAGATTAAAGAGGAAAAATCTAAATTCCCCAATGAAGAGGAAAGTAATTGGGAAGAGGTGAAAAAGCTGAAAAAGTAGAGAAAAAATCTTTAAAGTACCTCACTGAGGGAAGCCTAGGAAAAAATAGGAAGAAAGCATCCTAAAAATTCTAGACACAGAATTTGGAAATAGACTTAGGGAAAGCATGGCTTAAGTAAGCTGCTCCAAAACAGACTGAGGTTAGTCTGTCCTTGGAGGATCTCAGCTCGGGGGTGAGTTCTGGAGAAAGAAGAACTCTAAGGTTGGGAGGACTGGTCATAGAAAGAAGTGGTATGTACACCTAACTAATAAATTGTTGTTGCAGATTTGTATTATGAAATCTTAAAATTTTATTAAGCTTGAAAGTATTTAAATTCTTATGTTGTAGAAATGTAATTCCTTACATTTAACAGATCTTATCGGAAGTAATGTTTCTTCCAAGAAAAAAATTTGTATGGTTGTAGGAATAAAGTTTCTGAGAAATATCAACCAGAATCTCTAAACCTTGTATTGGTTTAAATCTGGATATATAGGGTTCTCAGAAAAATCTTATATAACTTTAATCTGCTTCTGTGATTCTAAAATTTTATCTGCATGAGAAAATAAATGAATATTCAAAATTTTTGAAAAGCACATATATCTACAGAAATATTCTATACAGAAAATTGTACCTATTCTGGTTAAAATAAATAAAATTCTGAGAAAGCACTTAAGTTAAAAAGCCGAAAAATTTAGTTACTGTATATGTGACATTTATTCTGAATTAAATGAGATGATATTATAACCAAACCATATTCTACACCTTACATCTCTATAAGAAATTTATCAAAAAAAAAAAAAGTAAGCAGTAATGATACATGGGACTAACAGATACAATTTGTAATATATATATATTTCATGCGGAACTATAAGGAAACTTTGATATATATATTGCAAAACTGAAATGCATATATATACAAGTAGGGGTAAAAATAAATCAAATCCCAACCCTTTAGCTAAAGACAATGCGAAGATTTAATGAGGCACCAAACTTTAATGCATTTCAATATATCCTTTTATATTGAATTATTATCAATCTTAGTCAACATAAAAGAAAATTTTATTGAGAGGTACCATAGTATTGTTATATAATTTTCCTTTTTGATGATATTCTTTTAGATTCATGAACTGCCTAAATTAGAAAAAGTAAATATAAAAACATGAGGAACCAGTAGTTACTAAATAGCCGATTTTGCACCGGCAAATTTTGTAGTAGTATTCAAATTTAAATAAATTGGTAAGGACAAGGGAAATTTCACGTTTAATTCTAGAATATAATTAACGGAAGTTACCAGAAGAGAAACTATGAAAAAATTTATACATGAAATCTGGAGAGGCATGTGAAAATGTACATCTATCAGAAACTGATGTTAGCGAAATATATATATATATATATATATATATATATATATATATATATTTATAAAATTATTAGCAGGTTTCATCACAAATGTTGATTTAAATGAATCAATGTAACTAGATAACTATATATATGAGAAAAGCGAGGTCGTGGAAACTATGAACTCATATTAAACGAATTTAAGGAAAAATTATAAAGTATAATTAGCATCCTGTTTTAAAGAACTGGAAAAATCGGAATGCTCAAATTATCAAGATTATTATAGGTTCAACTACTGTCTATAAAAATAATAATAATAATAATTACAATATGATTAACCAGTCAATTCAAACAATCCTCATTGAGATGAATTGAGTGAAATTGACATGTCGTCTTCTGGGTTCGGATAGTAGGGTCGAAAATGCAAGATACCGACCTCTGAAACATAACTGACTGCTTATTATGTCCCTTCGGGTGGATCGGGAAGAAAATAATTTATAAATAGGCCAAGCAAAATAAAGCAACAATACCTGTAAGCATAAAATGGAAACCGATTAGAAGGTAAAACTAATTGGACGTAAAACTGAAAATGAGGAATTAGGAACAAACTAAAAATGCATTGAGTGATGTAGAAGAAAATATTTCTTACCTTTGGAAATTTCAGTCTGCCTAATAGACAACCTGTAGTTAACAAATGAAAAGTAATTATTATGTGCTTTAATCTAATACTGTATTATAAGAATCACAGTACTTGGAAGGTTATTCTAAATCAAAAAAATTCAAGATAGTCCATACCGTCGAACAGGAAAGCGTTGCCAAACTACGTCCCCTTTGGGAGGAGGGGGGCATGAATATGAGGTCATTCAATGCATATCCAAAAGGATAAATGGACTGGTCCAACCAGAAATCCATGGGAACAGTGGGAAAAAAAAAACAACAAGAAGTAAATGAGAAGGAGTGGTTATGAGAAATGAAATTTATATATAGGGGGAAAGCGATATTTCAAGAGATTAATATACATTAAACATTGTAATTTACCCTGACCCAGAATGAAGATGAAAAGGTTCATAAACTTTGCAACCCAAGAAATAAACAAATCTCTCCCGGTTATACATATATATATATGTGAACTATCACTGTAAAAATTTTAAGAGAACATGGAAATGTAGGCATAATTCCTTAAACTAAATCACAGCCAAATCAATAGAAAATTTCATTAACTTCTTAACTATGAATAGAAATCACATACAATATTTCGATTTGGAAAAATATACTGGAGATACCTGGGGCAGTAAGTGAAATTCGGTTGATAAGCTTTAAGAAGAGATGTGAGGCTTCCCGGTGGAAGAAATTCAGAGTTGCAGAGAACAGACTTCTCTCGAAATCGAACCATGAAAATGAAATTTACAAGTGAGAAATCGAATTATATAGATATGTTGAAAACCCTATTTGTCTTCGCACATCTACCATCCACATGGCAGTAGATGCCCAATGCAAATGTTTAATCAACAAGGGAGTTCTCGAAAAAAGAAATGGAATTATGGCAACCAGGTAAGACCATCTCAAAAGTACTGTTATGAATCCACCAAATAAATGTATGGTACCGAAGACTTGACTGAGTAGAAATGAATTTATGATTTGTATCACCCAAAATCTTCAAATTCTATTACAACTAACAAGCAAACCTCGAAACAAGAACCGATGCTGCAAAACGTCCTGAGATATTTATTATCACATTAAATTCTACAGATTTCACGTTAACGCATGGGGAGAAAAATTGCAGTGGCATCGTACTTCGCATTGAACCACGATTCTACCCCGAGATTTCGTGAAAATTAGTTTAGATTTCTTCTTATTATAGTTGAGTTTTATAAACATGGAAGATTTAAAACATGAATATGTATGAGGTAGAAACCGGATGGTTAACAATAATAAAGTTAAAAAATCACATATGCATATAATATGTGAATAGACATTAGTATTAAATTTTGATGTAACTTAAGTCAAAAGGTCTGATGGTGAATTGACCGAAGTATTAAATAATAATTGGCGAGATATAGTCTCAAAATGGTATACAATGTGAATTTAAATTTAAATCATAGGTGAAGTTTTTTATAATAAAATCCAAATTTAGTGTCTACTCATATGGGGAAAGGGAAAATTACTTTTTAAAGTAATATTGAACTAGCATTGAAATAATTCAAAGTTTGTAAGAAGGGGTACATTCGAAAAGCATTTATTCTCTATGTCACATTACCATTTAAATGAAGTGGAGTACTAGAACTTGTAGCTAGGATAAAAATATAAATAAGAAAATTAAAATCTTGATAAATTATCATAGTGCATTTCTTTGGTAATAAGATATGTAATTATAGTTATATGGATAAGATAAAATCGTCATATGGTTACCATAGATACTTATTCGACTGGAAAGGATGAGTAGTGATTGTATAGTTTTGTTTATTATATATATATATATATATATATATATATATATATTTGGTTGAAAAGAGAGAGACATTACAAATGGTATCGGAGCCCTAGTTTGAAAACTGGGTTGTTTATGTGCTCACTACTATGAGTAAAATTTTTGAAAAAAAATTATATGTATATTACTGATGTTGTATTGTTGTACAGAAAAAGTACTGAAAAGACAATGACTGAAGAGGATGAACTCTATGTTGATTTGGGTGGTGGAGAGAACACACCAGATCCCAATGCTCCTTTGATGGCTATGTTGCACAGGATGCAACGGGATATGACCCAACTAAGAAGCCAGAATGACAGGCTATCTTTAGCCAGTGAGGAGCAGGAAAAAATTATAAGAGAACTGACTTCACGGAACAGCCAAGAAGGTGAAGGTTCCAGAAGGAAGAGGAAAGGCAGGGTCAATCACTCAGATAATTCTGAGAAAGATGACACCACTAGACAACAGTCTAGACAAAAGAAAGAAATACAGGGTGAATTCCGAAAAATAAAACCTCCCTCCCATGATGGAGAGAAGGAGGAAGATGCTGAGGCATGGCTGCTGAATATGATTAGGTATTTTCAGGTCTACGAGTATGAAAGAAATCTGAGTGCTAGATTAGCTATCTACCAACTGCAAGGTAAGGCTACCTTGTGGTGGGAAGAAACAAAAATGGTTCATGCCATTGATGAGAAAACAGTGACTTGGGAGGATTTTCAAGTCAAGTTTAAAAATCGGTCTTTGAACGAACGCTACTATGATGACAAAGAAAAATAATTTCATGAACTCAAATTGGGACAGCTCACCATAGATGAGTTTTTCACGAAGTTCAGAAATCTGTTAAGATATGTTCCTTATATTCTTGAAGAGAAAGCAAAGGTACAAAGATTTTTGAATTGTTTGCCTACTATGCACAAGGAGAAAATAGAGTTCGATAATCCAAAAACCATGGACGAAGTGGTGAGGAAAGCCAGATTATGCTACCAGCAG
Source organism: Pinus albicaulis (assembly GCA_034641835.2). NCBI lineage: Eukaryota > Viridiplantae > Streptophyta > Pinopsida > Pinales > Pinaceae > Pinus > Pinus albicaulis. Next base: position 1,077,186,249 of record CM076578.1, read on the forward strand.
TTTAAGGGAAGGAGTGAACAAGGGAAGAGCTGGACAAACAAGGGTGAATTCAAAGGAACGAAACAGAAACCAACTTATTTGAAGAACTTTGGCAGGAATCATCAGCGAAAGAAATTTAACAAAACAAATGAAAGTCAAACTGCTCAATCTCAAGTTGGTTCAAAGAAAATAGATGGGAATAATAAGAAGGAAGGAACTGTTAAAATGTGGGAGCCTTTGAAGTGCTGGGGTTGTGGAGAACCTCATATTTTGAGGGACTGTCCACACTGAAATATTCAGATGGTTCTGAGAGATAAAGAAGCTACCACAGTGAATGACGTAGCAAGGAATATCCCCACTATCAGTGCAGCCTTGGAGAACTGACAAGAAGAACACCAGTCTTCTATGGTCGAGATGGAAGGTAAAATTTCTGATCAATCTGTTACTATCTTAATTGATCCGAGCACTTCTTTGAGTTATATTAGCCCACAAGTTGTAGAAAAATATAAACTCAGAACATAAAAGTTTCAACAGCCTTGGTTGGTACAGTTAGCTACCGGAACCAAACACAAGGTAACTCATAAGCTACCTAAAATAGCTATTAAATTGAATGATTATCAGACAGAGGTATATTTAAACATTTTTCCATTATGTTCCTATAAGTTAATGATAGGAATGGACTGGTTAGAAAAGGAAAATACCACGCTAAATTGTTGGGACAAAACTCTGCACTGCATAGATGCTGAAGGCAAACCATTCATACTAAAGGGGAAACCGAAACCTATTTCTGTAAGACAGATCTCAGTCCTTTAGTTAAAAAGAACTGCTAGGAAGGGGTATGAAGTATATGTTGTACATGTTGAAGAATTAGAACAACAACCAGAGGCAAACTTGTTAGACAGCTTACCAGTGATAAGAGAATTTAAAGAAGTATTCCTAGATGAGATTCCTCATCTTCCCCCTAAGAGAGAGATCGATTTTTCAATCGATTTGGTGCCAGGGGCAACACCAGGTTCTAGATCCCCTTACTCGATGAGCCCCCCTGAACTAATGGAGTTAAAAATTCAATTACAAGAATTATTGGACAAAGGTTACATCAGACCGAGTGTATCCCCTTGGGGAGCACCGGTGTTGTTCGTGAAAAGGAAGGATGGAACCTTCAGAATGTGTCTTGACTATCGTCAACTGAATAAGTTGACAATAAAAAATAGGTACCCTTTGCCTAGAATAGATGAACGTTTTGATCAGGTTAGAGGAGCTTCAGTATTTTCTAAGATTGACTTAAGGACTGGTTATCACCAACTTAGAATTAAGGAGGAAGATATCACCTTTCGAACCAGGTATCATCACTACGAATTTGTAGTCCTACCTTTCGTTTTGACCAATGCCCCTGCCACTTTTATGTGTTTAATGAATAGTGTCCTGAATAAATACTTAGACAAATTCGTACTAGAATTTATAGACGACATTCTAATCTATTCAAAAAGTTAGGCAGAACATAAATAACACCTTATAATTGTGTTGCAGACTCTTAAAGAGAATCAGTTGTATGCCAAGTTTAGCAAATGTGAATTTTATAAGGATAAAGTTCAATATTTGGGGCATATAATTTCAGAACAAGGATTGGCTGTTCACCCTGAGAAAATAAAGTCCATTAGAGAGTGGTCGGTGCCGACTGATGTCTCAGCGGTAAGATCATTTATGGGGATTGCAGGATATTACCGACGGTTTGTAGAAAGATTTTCTGCAATAGTATATCCCATAAATTCACTACAGAGGAAAGGCACAAAATTTGAGTGGACTGAAAATTGCCAAAATAGCTTTGAACAATTGAAACTAAAACTGACTACAACACTAATACTGAAGATTGCAGATCTTGAATAAAGAGTTTGTAGTGTGTATTGATGCGTGCGAGAGAGGATTAGGGGGAGTATTATTGAAGAGAATTTTATTGCTTATGAATCTAGAAAACTTAAGAAACATGAAAATAATTAGTGTATATGATCTTGAGTTAGCTTGCTGTAATTCATGCCTTGAAGATGTGGTGACACTATCTTCTAGGAAAGAAATTTATATTGATGATAGATCATATCATCCTCAAGCATTTCTTCACTCAAATATTTGAATGCTAGACAATCTAGATGGTTGTCTTTTCTAAGTGAATTTGATATGGAAATAAAACATATCAAAGGAAAAGAAAACAAAATTGTTGATGCTTTAGTAGGAATGCTTGTCAAAACATAAGTAACATTGGGAGTAGTGCCAGTTTTGACTTAGAAGGATTAGTAAAAAGGGTAGTAGATCAAGATCACAATGATGAGAAATTACAAATTATGATGTAAAAGGAAATGACTAGATACACCCAAAATAGAAGGGCCGATTTGTTATAGAAACAAATTGTATATCCCCAATGTGGATTCTTTGAAAAAGGAAATTCTGATGAATATCATAAACAACCTTATTCGGGACATCCTGGATATCGGAAACTACTTACATCCTTGAAAAAATATTTTGGCCAAGAATGAAAAAAGACGTGGCTACTACTTCACCAAATGCATGGAATGTCAACTAGTCAAAGTTGAACATCAACATCCGGTTAGTCTTCTAAATCCCTTACCATTTGCGAATGGAAATGGGACAACATTTCTATGGATTTATAAGCCGGGTTACAACGAACAAGTACCAACATGATTTGATGGTAGTGGTAGATACTTTAACAAAGTTGCACATTTCATACTGTGAAATCTACTTTGGGAACCCAAGTAGCAAATGTGTTCATGAAAAATTGTAAGGCTACACGGGGTTCCAAAATTATTATTTACGATAGAGCTTGATTCAAGCCTTGGAAGAGTTTGTTTGGAGGCATGGGCACTAAATTGAATTTTGGTACTACCTATCACCCTCGGATGGATGGTAAAATTGAGAGAACAAATCAAATTCTAGAGGATATGCTCGGAATGTTATGGGGCCAACTAAGTGGGAAGACTATTTACATTTAGCGAATTTGCCTATAAAAAAACTACCAATCTTCCATAAAAATGAGTCCATTTGAGGCACTCTATGGAAGAAAGTATACAAGTTAAGGAGACAACTTGAAGATAAGTTATTACTTGGGCCGATGCTCTACAATAAATGGAAAGGATTGTAAAAACAAAATAGGAAAACATCAAGACGACTCAAGATCGACGAGAAAAGTTATGCCAACAAGAGGGTTCGCGAGAGTACAAAATTGGTGACCATGTATATCTACGTAAAAACCAAGAGCACTCGCATACTAAATTTGTGCAAAATTGGCTCCTAGATATTGTGGGCCTTTTGAAGTCTTGAAAAGGGTGGGACCAGTGGCTTATAAACTAGCCTTACCCACCATGTTAAAGTTCATGATGTGTTTCATGTTTCTTTATTAAAAAGATATGTACATGATGCTTCTCATATTGTTGATTGGAATGTGATATAGGTGGAACCGGGATTCCTTCCAAGTTGCTTCAAATATTGGAGCGGGAAGAAATTGAATTGCGAAATAGAATAGTAGCCAGAGTAAAAGTGCAGTGGAAACACTTTATTGCTGAAGAGGCCACATGGGAAAGAGAAGCTGAGATGATGGAAAATATTCATCTTTATTTTCATAACGAAATATAGTAGATAGTTTGTTAACACCGAGGACGGTGTTTGTTTTCAGAGGGGGAATGTGTAACACCCAAAGTTTCTATGCTTTTTAAGTTAGACATTTGAACAAAAATCAAAAGGGGAGTGGATCCCAATGGAGAATTATTGTGTGGATTTTATTTAAATATTTAGTAATGAAAAATAAATGGAATATTTATGTGTGCACTATGACCAGATGAGATTGGAGATCATAAGCCTGATCCATGAGGATATGGATAAGGTTAAGACTTTCCCAAAACCTTTCAAAAATCCTTGAAAGGAAAAATGCTAAATTAGATTAAAGAGGAAAAATCTAAATTCCCCGATGAAGAGGAAAGTAATTGGGAAGAGGTGAAAAAGCTGGAAAAGTAGAGAAAGCAACCTTAAAGTACCTCATTGAGGGAAGCCTAGGAAAAAATAGGAAGAAAGCATCCTAAAAATTCCGGACGCAGAATTTGGAAACAGGATTAGGGAAAGCATGGCTTAAGTAAGCTGCTCCAGAACAAACTAAGATTAGTCTGTCCTTGGAGGATCTCAGCTCGGGCGTGAGTTTTGGAGATGGAAGAACTCTAAGGTTGGGAGGACTGGTCATAGAAAGAAGTGGTATGTACACCTAACTAATAAATTGCTATTGCAGATTTGTATTATGAAATCTTAAAATTTTATTGGGCTTGAAAGTATTTAAATTCTTATGCTGTAGAAATGTAATTCCTTGCATTTAACAAATCTTATCGGAAGTAATGTTTCTTCCAAGAAAAATTTTTGTATGGTTGTAGGAATAAAGTTTCTGAGAAATATCAACCAGATTCTCTAAACCTGGTATTGGTTTAAATCTGGAGATATAGGGCTTCTAGAAAAATCTTATATAACTTTAATCTTCTTCTGTGATTCTAAAATTTTATCTGCATGAGAAAATAAATGAATATTCAAAATTTTTGAAAAGCACGTATATCTACAAAAATATTCTATACAGAAAATTGTACCTGTTCTAGTTAAAATAAATAAAATTCTGAGAAAGCACTTAAGTTAAAAAGCTGAAAAATTTAGTTACTGTATATATGACATTTATTCTGAATTAAATGAGATCATATTATAACCAAAACCATATTCTACACCTTACATCTCTATAATAAATTTATAAAAAAAAAAGAAGAAGTAAGAAGCAATCATACATGGGACTAACAGATACAATCTATAATATATATATTTCATGCAGAACTATAAGGAAACTTTGATATATATATTGCAAAACTGAAATTCATATATATACAAGTAGGGGTAAAAATAAATCAAATCCCAACCCTTTAGCTAAAGACAATGCGAAGATTTAATGAAGCATCGAACTTTCATACATTTCAATATATCCTTTTATATTGAATAATTATCAATCTTAGTCAACAGAAAATAAAATTTTATTGAGAGGTACCATAGTGTCGTTATATAATTTTCATTTTTGATGATATTCTTTTAGATTCATGAACTACCTAAATTAGAAAAAGTAAATATAAAAACATGAGGAACCAGTAGTTACTAAATAGCCGATTTTGCATTGGCAAATTTTGTAGTAGTATTAGAATTTAAATAAACTGGTAAGGACAAGGGAAATTTCATGTTTAATTCTAGAATATAATTAACGGAAGTTACCAGAAGAGATACTATAAAAAAATCGATACATAAAATCTGGAAAGGCATGCGAAAATGTACATCTATGAGAAACTGATGTTAGCGAAAGATATATATATATATATATATATATATATATATATATATATATATATATATATATATATAGATATATTAGTAGGTTTCATCACAAATGCTGATTTAAATGAATCGATTTAACTAGATAACTATATATATGAGAAAAGAGAGGTCGTGGAAACTGTGACCTCATATTAAACAAATTTAAGGAAAATTTATAAAGTATAATTAGCATCCTGTTTTAAAGAACTGGAAAAGTCGGAATGCTCAAATTATCAAGATTATTATAGGTTCAACTACTATCTATAAAAAAAAAAAAATTAATTACAATATGATTAACCAGTCAATTCAAACAATCCTCATTGAGACAAATTGAGTGAAATTGACATGTCGTCTTCTGGGTTCGGATAGTAGGGTCGAAAATGCAAGATACCGACCTGTGAAACATAACTGACTACTTATTATGTCCATTCGAGTGGATCAGGAAGAAAACGATTTATAAATAGGCCAAGCAAAAGAAAGCAACAATACCTGTAAGCATAAAATGGAAACCGATTAGAAGGTAAAACTAATTGGACGTAAAACTGAAAATGAGGAATTAGGAACAAACTAAAAATGCATCGAGTGATGTAGAAGAAAATATTTCTTACCTTTGGAAATTTCAATCTGCCTAATAGACAACCTGTAGTTAACAAATGAAAAGGAATTATTATGTGCTTTAATGTAATATTGTATTATAAGAAAAACAAAGAGTCACAGTACTTGGAAGGTTATTCTAAATCAAAAAAATTCAAGATAGTCCATACCGTCGAACTAAAAAGCGTTGGCAAACTGCGTCCTCTTTGGGAGAAGGGGGGCATGAATATGAGGTCATTCGACACATATCCAAAAGGATAAATGCACTGGTCCAACCAGAAATCGGTGGGAACAGTGGGGAAAAAACAACAACAAGAAGTAAATGAGAAGGAGTGGTTATGAAAAACGAAATTTATATATAGGGGGAAAGTGATATTTCAAGAGATTAATATATATTAACATTGTAATTTAACTTGACCCAGAACAAAGACGAAAAGGGTCATAAACTTTGCAACCCAAGAAATAAACAAATCTCTCCCAGTTATACATATATATATATATATATATATATATATATATATATATATATATATATATATATATATATATATATATATATATATATATATATATATATATATATGTGAACTATCACTGTAAAATTTTTAAGAGAACATGGAAACGTAGGCATAATTCCTTAAACTAAATCACAGCCAAATCAATAGAACATTTCATTAACTTCTTAAATATCAATAGAAATCACATACAATATTTCAATTTCGAAAGATAAGCTGGAGATACCTGGGGCAGTAAGCGCAATTCAATTGATAAGCTTTAGGAAGAGATGTGAGGCTTCCCGGCGGAAGAAATGCAGAGTTGTAGAGAACAGACTTCTCTCGAAATCGAACCATGAAAATGAAATTTACAAGTGAGAAATCGAATTATATAGATCTGTTGAAAACCCTATTTGTCTTCACACATCTATCGTCCACGTGGCGGTAGATTCCCAATGCAAATGTTTAATTGACAAGGGAGTTCTCGAAAACAGAAATGGAATTATGGCAACTATATAAGACCATCTCAGAATTACTGTTACGAATCCACCAAATAAATGTATGGTACCGAAGAACTGACAGAGTAGAAATGAATTTATGATTTGTATCACCCAAAATATTCAAATTTCATTACAACTGACAAGAAAAACTCGAAACAAGAACCGATGTTGCAAAATGTCCTGAGATATTTATTATCACATTAAAGTCTTCAGATTTCACGTTAATGCCTGGGGAGAAAATTGCAGTGGCATCGTACTTCGCATTGAACTACGATTCTACCTCGAGATTTCATGAAAATTAGTTTAGATTTCTTCTTATTATAGTTAAGTTTTATAAACCTAGAATATTTAAAACATGAATATGTATGAGGTAGAAACCGGATGGTTAACAATAATAAAGTTAATAAATCACATATGCATATAATATGTGAATAGACATTAGTATTAAATTTTGATGTAACTTAAGTCAAAAGGTCTGATGGTGAATTGACTGAAGTATTAAATAAGAATTGGAGAGATATAGTCTCAAAATGGTATACAATGCGAATTTAAATTTAAATCATAGGTGAAGTCTTTTATAATAAAATCCAAATTTAGTGTCTACTCATATGGGGAAAGGGAAAATTACTTTTTAAAGTAATATTGAACTAGCATTGAAATAATTCAAAGTTTGTATGAAGGGGTACATTCGAAAAGCATTTATTCTCTTTGTCACATTACCATTTAAGTGAAGTGGAGTACTAGAACCTATAGCTAGGATACAAATATAAATAAGAAAATTAAAATCTTGATAAATTATCATAGTGCATTTCTTTGGTAATAAAATATGTAATTATAGTTATATGGATAAGATAAAATCGTCATATGGTTACCATAGATACTTATTCGACTAGAAAGGATGAGTAGTGATTGTATAGTTTTGTTTAGTAAAAAATAAATAAATAAATAAATATTTGGCTGAAAAGAGAGAGACATTACAGGGCCCGAGGGGCTGAAAGATGATTCACAGACTCTGCTGGGGTGGCAGTCCATACTCAACATCGACTCTGAGCCCTGTTGGGTGGCCCGAGGGGCGGCCAACAGAGCTTGGCCAGCTCTGCTGGCCCACAGTGGCCACTCGGCAGGGCTAGCCAAAGCCTATTCTTAGAATAAAAATAAAAAATATATATTGAAAAAAATAAAAATAAAAATATTGAAAAAAATAAATCTAAAAAAAATAAAATATCTAAATAAAATACGTAAAAAAAAACCTAAAACAAATTAAAAATTAATCACAATTAAAATAACTAAAAAAACATTAAAAAATAAAAAAATGAACACATATAAATAAAATTAAAAAAAAAACTTAATAAAACATAAAAAATATTTAAAAAAAACCTAAAAACAAAATAAAAGTTTAAAAAAATTAATAACAATTATATAAAAAACAAAAAAAAATCAGTCCCTCAAGCCTTTGGGCGGGTTCAACTGCTGGGCAAATTCGATTCTCAGAATCATATTTGGCTTGCCGGTCGAGAAAATCCAATTCTCAGAATCGGAATGGTAGGTCGGTAGGGCAGATCCAATTCTAAGAATTGAATATGCCCGGCTGGCGAGTAAAATATGATTCTGAGAATCGGATTTTCTCGGCTGGCACAACAAATCTGATTCTCATAATCAGATTTTTCTGGTTGGGCGGGAAAATTCGATTCTCATAATCGGATTTGCAGGCTGGTGGGGAAAATCTGATTCTCAGATTAGAATTGGCGGGCTGAGGGTTCAGATCAACATTTTGGCCGCATTGGTGGATGCAGAGTGGCTGTGCCATTTCCGAAAATTGGTTATAATAAGAATTTGGAGCATTATTGAATGTTTTTTATTTTTTCCACCTAAATTTTTGTGAGATCTGTTACCTTTTGTGCATAGTTTACTAGAAAAGAGTAGATATTTGTGTTTCTCTCACCGAGCTACCCAATTTGAAAAAAATAATTATCTCAAACAGAGTCCTGGAAACAAAGTTATCGTTGATTAAAGATTGGTAGTTTTTTTCAGGTTAAGAAAACCTGATTCATCGGATTCGCATGCTGGTGGGGAAAATCCGATTCTCAAAATCATATTTTTCCCGGCTGGCGGGACAAATCAGATTCAACCTGAAAAAAATACCAGTCATAAATCAGGATAACTTTACTTCTTCGACTCTGTTTGAGCTGAATTTTTTTTAAATTAGGTAACTCGATGAGAGGAACTGAAATATCCACAATTTTTTGGAAATTATACACAAAAGGTAACATATCTCACAAAAACTTCAGGTGGCAAAAAAAAACTCAATAATGCTCTGAATTCTTATTATAACTAGTTTTTGGAAATGGCGCAGCTAGTCTGCATCCACCTATGTGGTCAAAATTCTGATCTGAACCCTTAGTTTGCCAATTATGATCTGAGAATCAGATTTTCCCTACCAGACTGCAAATCTGATTCTGAGAATCGATTTTTCCTGCCTGGTGGGGAAAATTTGATTTTGAGAATTGGGTTTGCCCTGCCATCCGGGCAAATATGATTCTGAGAATCGGATTTTCCCCTCCGGCAGGGCAAACCTGATTCTCAGAATCGGATTTGACCCGCTAGCAGGGAAAACCTGATTCTCATAACCGGATTTGCCCAGTGGACAGGCAAATCAGATTCTGAGAATCAGATTTTCCTGTTGACTGGGAAAATTCGATTCTCAAAATCAGATTTGCCCCTCCGAGTGGCTGCCATGGGCTAGCAGGGCTTGGCTAGCTCTGTTGACCCACGACGGCCACCCCTCGGGCCAGTCGTCCAGCCCCGCTGTGTGGCTCGAGGGGCGGCCTTCGTGGACGGGCAGAGCTTGGCCAGCTCCGCCAGCGCATGGTGGCTGCCCTCGGGCAACCCGTCAAGCCCCGCCAGGTGGCCCGAGGGGCAGCCGTCATGGATCGGTGGAGCTTGGCTGACCCACGAAAGTCGCCCTTGGGAAAACTAACTCTTATTTCTTTTTTTTTATGATTTTGTTTTTTATTTTGTTTATTTTTTTGTTTTTTAATTTTTTTTAATTTTTAATTTTATTTTTAATTTTATTTTATGTTTTTGTTTTTAATTATTTTTTTAATAAAATTATGTAATTTTCACTTCGTGTTTTAAGATAAGAAAAAAGGCATTAAAAAATAAAAAATAAAAAATTTGTATAATGTGATTTTGACTTCATTCTTTATGTGAATCATTTAATTTTTGGAAAAAATGTTATTATTATTAATATTTGACATTAAATTCATAAAACTTGCTAATTTTTATACTTATTTTGGTTAATCTTTTTCTATAAAAATGGTTTATTTGACATGTCACTTTTAGCAAAAAGACTCAAAATGTGTATTTTTATGTAAATTGTTAAAAATTCTTGTCTTTTTAGTGACAAGTATTTCATGGGAAATGAAATATTATTTAACAATATATAATTAGATAGAAGATTGAAACTTTAAAATTTTGTTTTTTTTGTCTTTTTTGTTTTTTTTTTTTTTTTAACACTACAAAAAATCAAATATCTCACTACAAAAAAAAATGAAAAAAAAAATAAAAAAGAAAAAAAGAAAAAACCTGAAAAACACTTAAAAATTTGTTATATTTAGAAAATAATTATTAGTGTTAAATACATTAGAAAATTTAAAGTAAAAAATAATTCTTCTAAAAAAAACGGAAGATGCTCGCATCGACACTTTTCAAAATCAATATAAAAATCACTAAAATTTTAAAAATAATGTTTATACTTAGGACATTAGAAAATTTAATGTGTAAAAAACATGCTAAAAAAAATTAAGAGTATTCTAAGTTAGCACTTTTCAAAATCAGATGATTTTTTGCTAACTAAAAAAAGCGGTTACTCGTTTCCGTTCCCGTTTCAACGTTTACATTGTTGTATCATGTAATAACAGAGGTTGTGAAAACATATGATGTAACAAATGATGGGGTAGACAGCCATTTCATCTTTCTTTTCAAATCTTTAAATTGGGAAACCAAAGAGCTTTTTATGCCACCCAACACTACACCAGCACTTGGGGTGTTGTAACATTTTCTTGTTACATTGAAAATTTTAAAATTTTGAATAAAATTTTAAAATTTTTGTTTTTATTTCAATTTTTAATAGTTTGCACACAAATATATAATGTCACAATATATTATTTTTAATTTTTTTTAATAAATAAAATATCAAATCATCGCACACTAACTATCCTGGATTTTCTATTGGCGTTAATGGACACTTTGGTGATCAACGACTCTTGTTCTATTACGCGTCCCCCCCGCTACTACAGGTCTGCACTAAAATTGTAAGCCGATTGTTCATTGAGACTTATATAGGGTAGACACTTTCCATGTAGATGATTGTTGCAAACTATTTATGCTTTCCTAACAGTTTGAGAACATATTCAAGGTAGAGTTTTCCAGGGATGGTAATCAGGGGTCAAAGTCAAAATCAAGACAATCCATGGAATCTATGAATTAGCATCAGTCACTTCACAGATTGGGCATGATGAACCTCTATTCACTGGTGAACCTATGGATTTTATATTTTGTAACAATTTTAAACTAAATAAATTGGACTTCCTTATGAAATAACCTCTTATTGATTAATTATAATGTTGGAATCCATTTGGAATTAGGCTTGAAACCTAGTGAAAACATAGTCGATTATGCCCTTTGTTGATCAAGAGCATTGATCAGAACAAATTTTTATTTTGTTCAATTGTATAAAAGTTGAAGTTTGAGCACTGGTTATGTGAATTACAACAATGCATCATGGGTAGGATCCTTTAAATAGCTTGGACAAACAAAGGATGCTTAAACTCAACTTGACAAAGTTCTAGTTTTGTAAATGAATTGCATTGGAAACAATCATTTATTTTTAGAGACATCATTGTTTTCTTTTATATATATTTTCATAATGATCCATGTTGATGAGATAAACAGGCCATAGGCCTACTCTTTATGGATCATGTGTTATCAAAGTAGCTGAATTTGTAGCCTTGAGATGTAGCACATTGAAGAGAAAATTCAGGGGGTAGAAATTCATTTAAGTTACTTTTCAAATATTGAAAGTGGGAAGCCAAAGAGGTGTTTCTGCCACCCAAAACTACACCAGCACTCAGGGGATGAAGAAAAAAAAATTGAGAAGAACAAACATAGGTAACAATTGCTACTATTGAAACTACTAAAACAATGACCATTACAGTGTATCATGTAATAACAGATGTTGTAACAACGAATGTTGTAACAACAGATGATGTAACAAATGATGGGGTAGAAATCCATTTCATATTGATTTTAAAAGCTTGAAAGTGGGAAACCAGATAGGTGTTTTTTCCACCCAACAATACACCAACACTTGGGGTGTTGTAACATTTTCTTCTTACATTGAAAATTTTAAAATTTTTAATAAAATTAAAAAAAAAATTGTTTTTATTGCACTTTTTAATAGTTTTTGCACAAATCTATAATGTCAAAATATATTTTTTTATTTTTATTTTAATAAATAAAATATCAAATTGTTGCACACTAATTATCGTGCATTTTCTATTGGCATTAATGGATGCTTTGGAGATCAACAACTCTTGTTTTATTACGCGTCCCCCTGCTACTACATGTCTGCACTAAAATTGTAAGTATATTTTTCATTGAGACTTCTATAGGGTAAAAAATTTCCATATAAATGATTGTTGCAAACTATTTATGCATTGCTAACAGTTCGAGAACATATTCAAGGTAGATTTTTCCAGGGATAGTAATTAGGGGTCAAAGTCAAAATCAAGATAATCCATGGAATCTATGAATTAACATCAGTCAGTTCATATATTGGTCATGATGAACCTCTATTCACTCATGAACCTATGGATTTTATATGTTGTAAAATTTTTCAACTAAATAAATAAAACTTTCTCATGAAATAGCCTCTTATCGATGAATTATAATGTTGGAATCCATTTGGAATTAGGCTTGAATCCTAGTGAAAAAATAGTCGATTATGCTCTTTGTTGATCAAGAGCATTGATCACAACATATTTTTATTTTGGTAAATTTAATACAAGTTGACGGTTGAGCATTGGTTATGTGAATTACAAAAATGCATCATGGCTAGGATCCTTTAAATTACTTGGACTAACAAAGGATCCTTAAACTTGACTTGACAAAGTTCTGGTTTTGTAAATGAAATGTATTGGAAACAATCATTGATTTTTAGCGATATCGTTATTTTATTTTATATTTATTTTCATAATGATCCACGTTGATGAGATAAACATACCATAGCCCTACTGTTTATGGACCATGTGTTATCAAAATAGTTGAATTTGTAGCCTTGAAGGAGATGTAGCACATTGAGGAGAAAATTCAGGGGGTAGAATGTCATTAGTAAACTTGTTTTTCAAAGCTTGAAAGTGGGAAACCAAATAGGTGTTTTTGTCACCCAACACTACACCAGCACTTGGGGGATAAATAAAACAATTTGAGAAGAACAAACATAGGTAACAACGGATTGAGAAGAAAAAACATAGGTAACAACAAATACTACTGAAACAACTAAAACAATGACCATTATAGTGCATCTTGTAATTACAGATGTTGTAACAAAAAATGATGTAACAAATGAGGGGGTAGAAAGCCATTTCATCTTGGCTTTCAAAGCTTGAAAGTGGAAAACAAAAGAGGTTTTTCTGCCACCCAAAACTACACTAACACTTGGCGTGTTGTAACATTTTCTTATTACATTGAAAATTTAAAAATTTTGATTAAAATTTAAAAAAATATGTTTTTATTGCACTTTTTAATAGTTTGTGCGAAAATATACAATGTAACAATATATTATTTTGTTTTATTTTAATAAATAAAATATAAAATCATTGCACAATAAATATCGTGCATTTTCTATTGGTGTTAATGGACGCTTTGGTGATCAATGATTCTTGTTCTATTACGCATCCCCCCCACTTGGTTGACATTTAACAAAGGGGGTGGGGTTGTGCGCAAAAATATTTTTTTTGAAAAAAAAATTATTCAACGTGAAAACGACCTATGAATTATGCACCCCCCCCCCCCCTCTCATTCATTACCACTTACCTCCTATCCCCCGCACAAAAAACCATTCCCGGTTTTGGTAATAAATATCATTCGTTTCCATTTTATTAACCGTTTGCCTATTAATTATGAATATTATTTTACATTTAATTCTAAATATGCCCCTTATCAGAACATTCATTCCACTGCACTCTCACTTCCGTTAATAATGTAATCTCTCCCACCTTTTTCTGTGTCCTCTCACCTTTCCGTCAATTGTGAGACAAAAACAATCAAAGTGTCAAATTACAGAAATGCCTTAGTGACAACTCATAAATAAAACACACGATACATTTTACAATTAATTCAGCTCCTTGCTACAATGTGATAGTTCAAAAAGAGTTCAACTAAAGGAAAAGTGTCTCGGGTTCAGTTTGAAACCCTCCTAAAAATTGATGAATTGCCCTTAGTTGATATGGAAAGAATAATAGAAGATAAAAACTCAGATTTTGACCTATATGAATTGCAAAATTTGGCTTCCAAAAGTTTTCAAGATAACAAAGATGATTTTTCTCTGTGGGAGTCCTTTTTACCTTAATTTATATTTCCTCAAACTCATCCTTTTCAGGAATTTTTAGTATGGTGTGCGGACGTGTACTTACCCAATTGAAAAACCATAATTGTTGAAAACAGTGAAAACCTATTTTTCTGTAACTTTCGAGTTCATTTTAAAATCCTTATGCATATCTTTTCCCAACTCTTTCCACCCATTCTCTAGTGAAATTATCTTGGAAATATATGAGAAGTTAAATTTTAAAAAAAGAGTGGCTATTTTTGAATTATATCTTCTTCAAATAATAACCCTAATTATAAATTCTACAAATAATTACCGTGGTGCAATTGTTGTATACTTGATATGTACTTAGAATTATGGTGACATATGGTTTGATTTTCCCTATCGAATATTGTCACTAATCTCGAATGAGTTTACTTCCTATGTGAAGTGTTTCTGAGTTCAAAATTGAGAAACTAGTGTATTAAACAATCATTTGGTGGAATCCTAACAACTAATTGATTCAACTTGGTATCCTCTTCATTTTCTATGTTCTTACTTGTAAATTAATTCCATATATTTAAAGTAAAATTTCCACATTTTGAAGAATCTAGAATACAAGGGAAAATCTTAGAAATTTGCCTAATGATAACTAATCCTTCGGGATTGTTAATGTAAATAGTTAGCTTTATATTTTGTTTTATTACCATCCAGAAATAATTGTATGGTACCAAGATTGTGATTGTATAAATATTTGGCTCTTTCAAAAATAAAGAAATGAAGTTATTATTGTGGAGTTTACATGGTCTTGTACATTTGTATTAGAGCACTGGTGAGTTACAAACTCCATGTTTTGGTGTGTTTGAGTTTGATACAAGAGGGATTTTGTGCCAAGATTGAGGGTGTTGATGTTATTCTTGTGTGTGCATCCATGATTGTGATCCATTTTTTCTTGGATGTTTTGTTGATTGTGCAATCACAGCAGTGGAGCTGTTGACGTAGAGAAGTTTGTGATAGAAAGAGGCAGAGAAGTTTGTGACAAACAACAGACGAAGAGTTGTGACAAAGAGCGACATATAAGTTTGTGAGAGACAGCGACCAAGAATTTTGTGACACAAAGTGGAGGAAAATAATTTGTGGACCTACATGTGTGTGTTAAAGTGTTCACAACAATATTCACAATAAAGTAATGTTGCAGTGCCTGTGGACTTAGGCTCCTATTTATCGACGTCCTCCTATGAAAATATGTCATCGTTGGCCAGTATACAAGATATTCAATATTTATTTTAGTAAGGAATTGTTGTTTCCTCTCATATTTCCATGTGTTACATTGAAGGAAATCCGATTGCGAACAATAGTTTCTCTATTGATTGGATTTCAGTAGTTCATTTTGGTCAAAATTTCGTGGTCCTTGGAGATTATGCATATCCATGTACTGTTTTTTGTACCAATCAAGCTTTATGTTGATCATATGGTTAGAATTCACTGTTTTTCCCTAGTTTTAAGGCCTCTCTGTTCAAGAAGGAAATGCCCAAAAGGCCTCCCCTTCCATCTTTTCTCATTCCCATTAAACCTTTGTTCTCCTCACCATTTTCTCCCTCCCTTAATTCCTCATTAACCCTCTAATTCATCCCACTTTCCCCTTGAACCTTACAAATACCCTTTGTTTGGCTTAATAATCCCTTTTCCTCTCTACCGTTACCCCTTTTCGACCTTAAAATCCATTGAAAATAGGCCAAAATACCATATTTTACATTGAAGGCTTTAACCCCTTTCGGCCAGCCCCCTTAACCACTTCCCCATATGCCTCGAGAGCTAAGACCAAGCGCTAAGGCCTGGGCGCTGATCACAATTGCAACTTTCGAAAAGCGCATCTCTGTGTTATACAAAAAATCTCGATGTGATTTGGAAAAGGTCTGTAGACCTCCGCCGCAATCTCCACCGTCAATCCATTTAAGAGATCCGACAGCCAGCGCTAATTCACCGCCAACGCAATCAGAACTCTCGGTATGCGTGTTCCTTTGTTATCATGAAATCCTACGATGTGATGAAGTTTAGTTGTTTGGCCTTCGCTAAGATCTGAGTCGTCGATCTTTGTCAGATTCGACGGTCAGCACTAGTTCCGCCGTGCGCCCGTCCCCGCTCTGTATCCCCTCTGATTAACCAGGGGCCGTCGATTTGGTTCCAGATCGGACGGCTGGCGCGTAATCACATCGCGTAGACTCAAGCATCCCATCCTTCAGTTTCCTCTGATTGCGATCCCCCGATCAGATCATAGCCATTCATCCCGCTTAATCCAACGGCCCTTATGTCTTTCATTTCGCTCATTGCATCAGTCTTCCCCCCCCCCCTCGCCGATTTAATCCCCGCCGTCAATATTGACCCAGATCGGACAGTTGGCGCTCAAGCGCACCATCGCCAATCGCATCACTGCTCCAATCGCAATTGAAAGCTCCCAAACGCGTCTCCCCCTGCCTCTCTCGATTGTGATCCTCTGATTCCATCAAATCCGTCCATTCATCCAAGATCTACGGCCCACATCACATCACGCATTTCGCCCATATTGCTTCATCGCAGCTCCTACTGATTTCATCCTTTGATCCCAACCGTCGAATCTCCTCCTGACATCCAACGGCTCTCAGTTAATCGCCCTCCGCCCACGCCGAGTCCCACATCGTGGTCTTCGTTTCATTCGTTTCCCATGTCGTTCTGTGTATTCGCTCGAAACTTTAAACTCTGGGTTTTTACATTAAAAATCATTCCTCCGCCTATTTTTTACCATTCCTCCACTATAGCTGTTGTTTTCACAATCGCGCTATCATTCCACAGGCCTCCAGAGCATCCTTCTGCCACTCCCTGGATTTCTTGATGAGTGTATCGTATTGTGCAGGGTTATTTCAGAGTGATGAATTCACTCCAGGTTCCAAAATCATGGTCACTATGGTTCGGAACGCAGAGAGGTTATTATAGCAGCAGTCGAAGTATCAACACCGAAGACCTGCCACGGTAGACACAAAAGATTGAAGACAAACTTGGGGATTTCGGCTAACATTGATTATCAATAGCCCATCCTCCAACTTAAATCAGAACTAGATAAAATCGTGAAGATCTATAGGCAGAAAAGCCTCTACTGTCACATTAGGGGCAAATTGATTCCTCTCCGCCAACATTCCGCCATCTAGGATAGCGACCTCCTCAACTCCACCTCATCAGCAAACATTGTCAGCTCATGATTCGGCCCTAGTGGTCTTTTACTTCTATTTTAGTTTGTTTCTTTTACATTGCGAGTGGAATTCACATTCCACTCCTACATTTCACTTTCAGTCAGAAACTGTTATTTGATATTTTTGTTTAAAACGACCGTGAGCTCAACTGTCAATGATGAGATGCCCCAATTCCTCATCATGAATTTTGGTTATTTTTGATGGAGACCTCAAACTAATTTCCAGCACGCGAGGAAGATATTTTTCCCAAAAATATCTTCTCGTGGATGTTTTCTGAGGCTTCTATATAAGCAATAACCGAAGAGAAAAACAGGTTCCAGATTTTCTGAAGAATTTTGCTATGTAAGAATTTTTGCATGCTTGTTGTTGAAATCTTAATAGAAATGTTAAGAGCCCGTTGGGTCTCAATGAAAAGGAGTTCTATCTTCGCTGAGGATTCTGGTCTTGGTGCTTTACAGTGTGTAATTCTCTCCTATGTGTTGTAGATTAGCGGTTCAATTTGTTTACATCCATTCATCTTGTATCATGTTTTGGAACGCGAGTAGCCCACTGGTTTCGGTATGAATTTATCCTAGTTGATACTTATGCCATAACCTGTTTGGCACTTTAAATATGGCTCAGGCGTGATATGTTGTTCCATTTTCACTTCACCTGTACTTCTGCTATATTAGCTGCTATGAGATGTTATTTAAAAATGTTTTTATCATGTGTGGATTCTTAATTTCGTAAGCCCACCGCATGTTGATATATGTTTCTGGATATTGTCTCAATAACAGTTAGTATTCTCTTTATTCTACGTACGCAGTAGATACTTTATAATTATTCATCTCTGTGAAGTATTTAGAATCCAGCCCTCTTTTCAGTAAGCTGCCTTTGAATTGTTTGATACATTCGTGTTAAAGTTTCACATCTTGCCTCTGCAGTATTGCTTTCTCTGTATCAAGCTTCTGAAAGTTTTGGTTCCATTCAAATTAATCTTCTTGTTTACAAGAGATAGCATGAGAGCTTTGTTCTGCTAATTATCCTTGTCATATCATATTGCTCCTTGCTATGTAAGATGTCCTAGGCACTAGTCTTTCACAACTCAAGGCTGTCTCTAGGAATGACAACACTTTCAAAGGCTTAGAAGCTAAAAAAAATTATATCGATACTTTTTTCATCAATTATTTGAAGTATAAGGAGAGTTGACCAAGGGATATGAAAATATGAGTCTTTGAGAGTGGCTTTCCATATCAAATTTTCTTGTTGATGACATAGTAAAATGATTTGTTGCCCACCTTCTGTGATTATTGTTTTTTGAAGAATCGATAATACTGAGTTGTTGTCACATTCAAATTGTATTCACAGTAAATCTCATAGCATGACCATCAATTATTTGGAAACAACTTTTCAAAGTTGTAGAAAAAGGGTATATATTTTTTAAAGGCGTGGTCAAATTTTTTTGTTGATTTAAATAATTTTAAAAGTTGAATAAAATAAAATAAGCAGATACACAGATTTGAACCTAGCTCTTTGCTGAGTTATTTTTGGACCCCACCATCAAATCACTAAGCCAATTCTTATTTAAAACAAAAGGAGAAAGGGATTTATATTTTATTTTAGAGTAGTATTGCACATATTTTAATCTTTGAAAATGATTTGTTAGAAGAGTATTTTTGGTTGCAAACAATCATGACTTCATTGATATCAATAGTTGGCGCTTTGCTTTGCGGAAAGGAGAATGATCAAGAATTGATTAGAAAGCTTAAAAGTGCACTTATTTTTAACGATTTGTGGGAAGGCGTCTGTGAGGGATATAAAGACAAATATGAAAAATAAATTACACTTGAACCACCCGATGATGAAAAGAAACGTGTAATTTGGGAGACAAAATACAAGAAGGCATATGCATTAATTACTGCATCAATGAAAAAGGAAGTAAGAAAATATCTTATTTCTTGTGATACTACATTTGAAGCATTATATAAATTGAACGAACTTTATGATTCACATTCAAAACTTGAAATTATTTAGTCGTTATTGAGACTGTTTAATTTGGAGATGAAATACAATGATCCTTTGAATATGGCCTTTAAAATAAAATATTTTTTTCATGACATAAAAGCCACTACTATTGAATTATATTTGCAAATTACTATTATTAAATTTCTCCACCATATCTATTCACACTACTTGGAATCTCTCCAAGCTAGTGGACAATTGAAATATATTACATTTGATAAACTAGTGAACAAAATTGTTGAGAGAGAAAAGGCCTTTGGGAAGAAAGAGCCTCCATAAAATTCTAACATAGAAAATTTATAACTTTCACAAAAAGATAAAAAGTCTCATGGTGAAGCTTCTAGAGGTCATAAAAGTACTATAGGTAGTGGTAGAATAAATTATATGGGCAGGGGGGCAAACATGATCAGGGAGATAGACAACAAAATGATATACAACAAAGAAAATTTTAATGATAAACTAGTTGTCAAGTGTTTTAGATGTGGTAAAAATTGGTCACACTACTGCTAATTGTAGAATCCCTTGGGATAAAGTTAGTGAAAGGAGAGAACAATGGAATGAAAAGAAAGATTGACCACCACGAGATAAGGGAAAATCGTCTGAGTCTACACATTACATTGTTTTCCATTGCAATTTTAATATTAATGATGTTTTTAGTACTACATTTTATTCATTGAAAGAAATTATGATTTTGGGTTCAGGAACTACATGTCATATCAATTTTAGGAGAGTTGTTTTTGAAACATTCAGTGACCAAGAATTGGATCCATTCATTTGAAGATATCAAATATTTTATACTATGTTCTATAATATGTCCTTTACATTCCATAATTTCAAAGAAATCTAATATCCCTTATACATATTCGACAACAAGGGCATTCCATACATATATTCGATGACATCATTGAGATATCTAGAGCATATGATGATGCAGTCATTATGACCAATGTTGAAGAAGGTACAATTTTAAAACTGAATAGCATGTTATTTAATGTATTGAATTCTCATGATATTTATGCTCTTTTAGCACAACAAATGATACTCTATGTTTCATTTTATTATGGCATGCACGTTTTTGTCACATTAATTATGAATGTATCAGAATTATGAGACAACAGAGTATCAAATGATTTCCTAAAATTCTGCAAAAGATGATGCCATGTGATGCTCGTATTTTCAGAAAACATTGTAAGAAACCTTTTCATACTTCTTCGTCTAGAGATACCAGAAAATTACGTCTCATCCAATCATATTTAATTGGACCTATGCCTATTGAAAATGCCAATGGAAATAAATATGTTCCATTTTTAATTGATGATTATTTGAGACTGTATTGGATATATTTTTTGAAAGATCAGTCACAAGTGTCTAAAGTTATTAAAACTTTCATTTGTTGATAAAAAATGAAACTCAACAGAATATAGACATTCTAAGAACTACTAATGGTGGAAAATATACTTCTCATGATTTTGAATAATATTTTAAGGACAATGGAATCAAACATTAGAATTCCATACCTTATAATCCAAAATATAATGGCATTGCAGAATGTTTGAATTAATATTTTCTTAATATGGTTAGATTTATGATTATTTTTAAGAATGTGAAGTTGATTTTTTGGGGAGAAGCAGTGCTTTGTACAACATATATTAGAAATTTTTGTCTTTATTCTGTTATCAATATAAAAAAAAATTATGAACTTCAGTATAATAGATTCCCAACTGTTCAAAATTTCTTATTTTTTAGATCTAAATATTATTCTTTAATCTTAAGAAATAGCTAAATAAATTTGGTGCAAGAAGCTTGAAAATGTATATTTTTGGGTTATTTTAATGTTTCCAAAGGATACAAGTTGTATGATGAAGAAAATAAGAAGTTCATTCTTTCCAGAATAAAATATTTTTTTCTTGAATCATATAAATATAATTCCACTCTTGACTTTTAACTGACTCATTTGGAGAAATTTGCATCCAAAATGTTCTATTTTGAATCTAATAACGATTTTCCACATACTAAAGGGGGGGTTCCCATTTTGGATTAGCTTGTGGTTCTTCCATATTTGAATCATGAGAATGTTGTTGTTGAATAAAATTTTTATGATAGTAATGTTTCTGCAGGATCCAAAATTTCTCTTGAAGAGCATGTTTTTCAAGATGAGCAACCATCACAACCACTTCAACAACCTGTACGAAGATCCACATGTGTTTGGAGATTTACAAGAAAGTATGATGACTTTGAAATAGGAATATCTTCTAAAGGTGATGTTACTTCAAGTTCAGGTAACATTTATCATGACTATGAATTTAATCATTCCACAATCATTGAACCTAGTTGTTTTGAAGAAGTTTCTAATTTAGATGAAAGAAGGATGCAATGAAAAATGAGTATGATGCAGTTATTCAGAATGGAACTTGGAGGTTAGTGGATCATCCTACTGGCTTCAAACCTATTGGTTTAAAACTGGTGTATAAGATCAAGTATAAGGCATATGGTTTAATTGATAAATACAAGGCAAGGCCTATAGCGAAAGGCTACTCTCAGAAAAAAGGTGTTGACTACACAAGACATTTTCTCCTACAACAAAATGGGGCATAATTAGAACTGTGTTTTCTCTTGCAAATCAAAATAGTTAGAAGATACACCATATGGATGTAAAAATACTTTTTTTGAATGGCGATTTGAAGGAGGATGTTCATATGTTTTAGCCAAAAGGTTTTGTTGTCAAAGGCAAAGAGAAAAAGGTATGTAGGTGAAGTATTTTTATGGATTTCAACAAGCATCTCGCGCATGGTATGAAAGATTAACTTAACACCTTCTCAAGCTAAATTATAAGTTATTTTATCTGGATGATGCAACTCTTTTTTTAAGAAGATTGGAAAGTCATATGTATATTTGGTTGTATATGTATATGATTTGATGATCACAAAAAATAATGATGATTATATAGTGTATGTCAAAAGAGAATTATTGAAAATTTTTGAAATGACATATTTGGGTTTATTGAATTATTATTTAGGGATTGAAGTTGATCAGAAGCCCAAATATATTTTTATTTCTCAGAAAAAGTATAATGGATAGCTATTGGACATATTTTAGATGCAAGATTGTAACCCTATTGCTACTCCTATGGATAAAAATTAGAAGCTTAATTCCACTGAAGGAAGTATACTTCCATTGAAGGAAGTACGTTTGAAGATCCAACAAATTACAAATAACTTGTTGGAAGTTTGAATTTTCTTACTACTACTTGACCTGACATAGCCTTTTCTATAGGTATACTTTCCTGGTTCATTGAAGGTCATTGGAATACAACAAAGTGAGTGCTCAAGTATTTGAAATCAAATCGAACATTTGGCATCAAATATTGCAAGGTTATATATTTACATCTCACTGGCTATTTAGATTCTAATTTTGATGGACATAAGGAGAATGGGGTATCTACTTTTGGTTATTTGATGAATCTTGGATAAAAAACCATCAGTTGGAGATCATGAAAGTAACTTGTTCCTATTTATTCTACCATCGAAGTCGAATATGTTGCAACAACTCAAACTACAAAATAAATTATATGGCTTTGCAAAATACTTGATCTCTTGCAAGAGAAACAAAAATATTCAACTCCACTACTTATTGAGAAATATTTTGAAATTCAGTTGGAAAATAATCCCAAGTTTCATTATCGAAGCAAGGATATTAACACCAAATATCTATTGATTTTCCACTATGTAGATGCCAAAGTTATTGATCTGATACATTATCCTGCTTCAAAGCAGATCAAAGACATATTTACAAAGGCACTCAGACGTGAAAAGTTTGAAAAGTTCAGGATGTTACTTGGCACGTCAAGTGTTCCTTCGAATTAAGGGGGGAATGTTAACTAATCGTTTGGGAGTGTTAATGTAAATAGTGAGTTTTAGATTTCATTTCATTATTGTCCAAAGATAATTGTATGGTACCGAGATTATGATTGTATAAATATTTGTCTCTTTCATCAATAAAGAAATGAAGTTATTATTGTGGAGTTTACACGGGCTTGTATAGGTGCCAGAAAATGATGGAAATAGGCTTTAAGATGTAATAAGAAGAAAGACATCCAAACAAAAAATATAATATTAATACTTATCCAAACATACTTACCTCTATTTTTTCACTTAGTAATGAGCTCCTGCAATTTATTATCACCTTCTCCTAATATTTCGTGTGCATGGACAAAGATTAAGTGATTGAGAGATTGTTGTATGGTTTATATTTATATTTTTAGTTTTGATGTTACAACATACATTAAATTGTGGTTTTTTTTAAAGTTATTATTATTATGAGTTATAATAGATCCAACATTAAAAATGTTGAGATATAATCTTTCTTATATTACATCTAACACTTAGACATCTACCCTATGCTAGGCTAGGCTGTAGAGAGCCTCTTCGTGCAACAAGATGATATAAGGTATGAAAAACACTCCATTGACTCAATTAATAGAAAGAAAGTCTTGTTTGAATCTTCCTCATAACTCGGTATCCGATCCAATTAATGTGAGATTCATAGTCATAGAGTATGAGTTAACTAACCCATTTTGGATCATTGTCTTGGAGTTACTAAAACTTACAATTAATGCACCCACATCACTCCATAGAAGTCAAGGTGTTTGATCGTTTATCGAAAATTTTTGCAGTGAACTTTTGGAAACAAATAGATTTATGAAATTTCATATATAACAACAAAGATAAGATATCGCAATGCAAATTTTATAGCTTTCCTTTCAATCATTATTTCTATATTTCCACAATTAGTATTCGAGCAGAAATATTGGAATTGGAAACACAGTTTTGTACACAACCATTGCCTACACTACCAAATTCCAAAGTTGAGCATTGAGTGAATAATACGCATAATGAAAATGTTATATTTATATGAAAAGAAAATCAAAGAAACATCGAAATATCAAGAAACCAACCATGGCTTTCTTCTTCTTGCACCTCTGATCCTCCAGATCCATATTATTCTGCTTCTTCATTTTCAATCTCTTGCAAATTGTAATTTAGTGCAATGCCCTGAATGAGGAAGAAACAATTGTTGTTGCGGAGATGAGAATGATTGATTGGAATTATGGAAATAATTCTTTGAGCAACTGTAACGCATCTCATGATACTCTGTATAGTTTGAATGGAGTATTTTTTGATACTCAATTCAATGTAGTTAATAAAATTAATCTCTCCAACACTAACATTTCAAGAAGCCTGAATTCTACTATATGTGATCTTCAATATCTAAAGGAATTGAATATATAAGGGATTAATACCGAATGGAAACCATTTCGTAGGTCCATTCGCCTAGGGATTGTTGGCTTCAAAGTGTTTGAAGATGTTGGACTTATCAAAGAACCTATTCCTGGGAAGTTTTCTGCATCGCATCCATGAATTGTTTGAGTTGTGCCATCTGAAATTGGAGTCTAACAATTTCTCTAGAGATATTACTCCAATATTGCACATTTTGCACAACCTCAAGACATGTTCGTTCAAAATTCGACATGTTATACAACCTCAAGACATGGTCATTCAAATATAATAAGTTGAGCAGATTGGTTCATGATGAATTGCAGTATGGAAGGAGAAATACCTTCTTCATTGGGTAATTTGACGGAGCTAGAGGGATTGGATCTCTCTAACAATCATCTCCCGGGTAACATTCCCACCAATGATGAGGTTATCCAAGGGTACATAAATCTATCTATGGGAAAACCAACTCTTTGGAAAATTCCTACACAATATTGATGAGTTGAGGAGCATATGACATATCGATTTTTCAACAAATCAACTTAATGCAACAATTCCTGAAACAATTGCAACTTTGGACGTGTACTTAGAAATCTTTTGTTTGTGGGAAAAAAAGCTCACGGGGCATTATCCTGAACAACTAGGAGTACTTGTTCACCTATCAAACTTGAATATTTCCAGCAATAAGCTGAATGGGTGGCTGCAACAAAATTTGGGTACAAATTCTGATATTTCATTGATCGGTGTTTCAGACAACAATCTTGAGGACCCTATGCCTAGAAATCTATGCAAGGGAGGAATTCTTTATGCCTTGGTTATATTTTCCAACAATTTTAGTGGAAATTTTGTTTCCCTTCGACTCTTGTAGTTATCTACAATACACACAACTATATAATAACCAGTTAAGTGAGGTTCCTTCGAATTTATGGAGTTGTCAAACTATTGTAGAATTGAAGCTTTATAATAAAATTTTTGAGGATCGTATTATCGTAGAGATTGGCAGAGGTTTTTTTTTTTAAATGGTTAAAGTTGGGGAAAAATATGTTCAGTGGAATGATTCCTCCAAATATCAGACAACATAGGAATCTCATCAACTTCAGTTCATGCAATAACTGGTTGTTCGAGCCTCTTCTTGACGAGCTTGCAGGCTTGAGTTCAATCAATTACCTACAACTTGATCACATTTCATTTTTTGTGGGATTCCAAACAGAATAATTTCATTACCAGATCTCTCTCATCTCAATCCTTCCAGCAACTAGTTAACAGGTAAAATATCTCCAAGGTTAGGCTCCATGTTAACTTTAAACCTTCTAGACCTATCAAACAAATTTCTTACAGGGGAAATTCCTCCTGAATTGGGGCATCTCAAGTTATACGTTTTCAAGGTTTCTAGAAATCAGTTGTCCAGGTCAATTCCGACCATTTTCAAGGCTTTGGATTATAACGATAGTTTTCTTTGCAACCCCAACCTATGCGAGGATACAATTTTCTGGTTTAAGGTTAGATAATTTTCTTCAAATAGAAGAGACTTATTGTCATATCATTATTTTCCCACAATTCCAGTCCCAATTCTGGTGCTATCAATGGAAATTATGTTATTTTTGTGTTTGATTTGTGTTGGTTGCTTCAATATCAATAACGACATAGTGAGAAATTTGTTTGTGGGAAAACCAAGAAGCTCAATGTCATAGGAATGTGAAGTAACACCCTTTCACTCAGGCTTCGAAGTCGATGAGTCATACAGCCTCCAGTAGTTGATAGAGGGAAATGTGATTGGATCAAGAGGCATTGGAAAAGTGTACAAGGCGGGGAATGACCAAGAGGTGATCGTTAATAATATGTCGAAGAGGATAAATGAATTTGAGGTAGATTTGGAGACCACAGGCATGATTAGGCATGCAAGCATCCTAAATCTCCTTATGTGCGCATATTGATCGAACCAGCCTAGATCCATCCTAACTTTCTGGATCTATCATGCGGCGAGAGGATCTATCATGCCGCGAGAGGGATCCTACCACAGTGCAAAACTTGAGGAAAGGTTTGCACCTCGAGAGATTTGATCCCTCTCGGTGCATGATAGATCCAGAGTTAGATGGATCTAGGCTGGTTCCAATCGGAGGCATCAACATCACATTTTTTAGATTATTAAAATTTTTGTATATTTTTGAGATGTAAGATGGATCTAGACTAGTTTCAGTCGTGTGCTGCCAAGGAAAATCTATCAAAGATATGATTAATTTTATCAGTAATATGTAAATATATCAAATATTAATATAATCATTTTAAATATGCTAAATATTTCTGAGATTAACTTGGTCATTTAAATTTTAAATTTTCTTAGTTACCTCAGTTCGTTGAGATGATAATTATTGTTAATAACTATAATGATGAAAAATGATGAAATGTTTTTTTTAAATGAAAAGTGACAATAATAGTGTTGAAAGATAGAAAATGTGAATAATAAGAACGTACTCATGTTACAATCAATCTCAAACTATTTTCTTCTACTATTCTTATTTCCTCCCTTGTTAGTTTTGTTATTTTTTCATATCGATTATATGAAAAAGAAAATTTAAATCGTAAACCATTTAAATATTTAGCTCGATCTGTTGTAGTAAACATGATACCTTGTCTCTCTTGCTCTCCAATATTAATAGCTTAAATTACTATAACACAAAAATCAATCTACATTGTTAAAAAAATTTTGTGCTTACACTAAAATCAATGCATATTGTTAATCCAATCACTTTAATATTAATGTACCATCATATATCCAATTACATCAAATCATAAATCAACATATACATTGAAATCAATGCATTTAATGAAAGCAATCAAATAAGATTAGAAAATAACTTCTACATTGAAATCAATGCACCTAATGCAATCAATCAAATAAGATTAGAAACCAACATCTACACTTAAATCAATGCATTTACTCAAAGCAATCAAATAGGATTAGAAATCGCCATCTACACTGAAATCAATGCATTTAGCGCAAACAATCAAATAGTATTAGGAATAATCTACATTGAAATCAATGCATCTAGTGCGAGCAATCAAATATAATTATAAATTGACATCTAAATTGAAATCAACACATCTAGTGCAAGTAATCAAATAGTATTAGGAATCATCACCTACACTGAAATCAATGCATCTAGTGCAAGTAATCATATATCATTAGAAATAAATATCTACACTAAAATCGATGCATCTAGTGCAAATAATCAAATAGGATTATAAATCACCATCTCCACTTAAATAAATCCATCTAGTGCAAGAAATATTCTTCCCTCTCTCCACCCTCCATCCATATCTATATCCCCATCCATCTCTTTTTTTTTGTCTCTATCTCACCCCCCTAAACACACACACTCTCGCACTCCATATATATCATTCTCTTTGTCGATCACCCTCTCTCCCCATCTCTCTCTTCTTCCC
This sequence comes from Pinus albicaulis, assembly GCA_034641835.2. Lineage (NCBI taxonomy): Eukaryota > Viridiplantae > Streptophyta > Pinopsida > Pinales > Pinaceae > Pinus > Pinus albicaulis. The sequence continues at coordinate 1,077,214,731 of CM076578.1, forward strand.
TCTCTTCCCCTTCTCTCCCTCTCCCCCGCTAATACCTCTCTTTCCTCCTTTTTTCCTCTCTCTCTCTCTCCATCTTCCTTATCACTCACTCTCTCTCTCTCTAGGAACCAACATCTACACTAAAATCAATGCATTTACTCAAACAATCAAATAGGATTAGAAATAATCTACATTCAAATTAATTCATATAGTGCAAGTAATCAAATATAATTATAAATCGACATCTAAATTGAAATCAACACATTCAGTGCAAGCAATCAAATTGTATTATAAATCACCACCTACACTGAAATCAATGCATCTAGTGCAAGTAATCAAATATCATTAGAAATAAATATCTACACTAAAATAGATGCATCTAGTGCAAATAATCAAATAGGATTAGAAATCACCATCTCCACTTATATCAATCCATCTAGTGTGAAAAATATTCCTCCCTCTCTCCACCCTCCATCCATATCTATATCCCCCTCCATATATTCTTTTTTGTCTCTCTATCTCACTCCCCTAAACACACGTGCTCTCGTAGTCCATATATATCAATCTCTTTTTCAATCACCCCCTCTCCACATCTCTCTCTTCGTCCCTCTCTTCACCTTCCATCTATATCTCTATCTTCCCCTTCTCTCCCTCTCCCCGATTAATATCTCTCTTTCCTCCTTTTGTCCTCTCTCCCTCTCTCTCCATCTTCCTTATCACTCTCTCTCTCTCTCTCTCTAGAAACCAACATCTACACTGAAATCAATGCATTTACTCAAATAAATCAAATAGGATTAGAAATCGTCATCTACACTGAAATCAATGCATTTAGTGCAAACAATCAAATAGGATTAGAAATAATCTACATTGAAACCAATTCATCTAGTGCAAGTAATCAAATATAATTATAAATCGACATCTAAATTGAAATCAACAAATTCTGTGCAAGCAATCAAATTGTATTATAAATCACCACCTACACTGAAATCAATGCATCTAGTGCAAGTAATCAAATATCATTAGAAATAAATATTTACACTAAAATCGATGCATATATTGCAAATAATCAAATAGGATTATAAATCACCATCTCCACTTATATCAATCCATCTAGTGTGAGAAATATTCCTCCCTCTCTCCACCCTCCATCCATATCTATATCCCCCTCCATCTCTTCTTTTTTGTCTCTCTATCTCACCCCCCTAAACACACACACTCTCGCAATCCATATATATCAATCTCTTTGTCAATCCCCTCCTCTCCCCATCTCTCTCTTCTTCCCTCTCTTCACCTTCCATCTATATCTCTATATTCCCCCTCTCTCCCTCTCTCTCCATCTTCCTCATCACTCACTCACTCTTTCTCTCTCTATTTCTTTCTCTATTTCTTTCTTTCTCTCTACCTCTCCCTCCTCCCCAATAAGTCCATCTCTTTCCCTCCCCTCCTCTATCCACTCCCTCACATCCCCTCTCTCTTCCTTCCTCTATTTCCCTTCTCTCTCCCATCTCTCTCTCCCTCTATTTCTCTCTTCACCCACCAACTATGTTACTATATCCCTCCCTCTCTCCTTATATCTCCTTCTCCCCCCTTATCTCCATCTCTCCTTATTTGTCTCTTTTATCTTAACCCCAAACATACACGCTCTCTCTCTCGTCTCTCCCTTGTCACCTCTTCTCTCTCTTCACTTCTCACTGTCTATATTTCTTATTTCCTACATCTCTCCCCCTCCAACTCCATGTCTCTATCGATCCCTCTCTCCTCCTCTCTCTCGTCCTGCCTCTCTCTCTCTCTCTCTCTCTCTCTCTCCTAACTCCCTCTCTCTTCCCTGATCTCTCTCTCTCTCTCTCTCCAATACTCTCTCTTCCCCATCACTCTCCTCCTGTCTCTCATCCTTTCTCTCTCTCCCTTTCTCTCCTACCTTCCTCTATCTGTTCCCTCCAATCCTCTCTCTTCCCCCATTTCTCTCTCTCTCTCTCTCTCTCTCTCTAATCCTCTCTCTTCCCCCATCTCCCTTTCTTTCTCTCTCTCTTTCCGCTCCTCTCTCTCTCCAACTAGATTACTATATCCCTCCCTCTCTCCTTCTCTCTTCTTCTCTCCCCCCTTCTTTCCATACATCGTACTTTGTCTCTTTATGTCACCCCTAAACATACACACTCTCTCTCTATCTCTCCCTTATCACACTCTCTCTCTCTCTCTCTCTCTTTCTTCTTAGTTATGTAAACTAATGAACATAAATATTCGTAAATATAAAGCACATTATGGAGTAAATATGAACAAAGGTTTTATTTACTTACCATACCTCTGATTTATTTATATTTTTATTTATTTACCATACCTCTTTTATTTACTATGGTATTTGGCCCATAGGCTTGTTATATAATTAGATTTTTATTTATAATCCTATTTGATATATTGTTATTTATTTACCTTACCTCTTTATGCCTCTTTTATATTTATTTATTTACCATACCTCTTTATATCTATTTTATATTTATTTATTTATTTATTTATCATACTTGTTTATACCTATTTTATATTTATTTATTTACCCATGGTATTTGGTCCATGGTATCAATATTAATTTGTCCCATGGTATTCATCCCATAGGTTTCATCTAAATAAAACCTCTTTTTAAAGTTTTTTTAAATATAAAAAGGTTTATGGAATAAATATAAAAAGAATTTTTATTTATGTACCATACATCTAGTTTATATATTTTTTTATTTATTTACCATAGCTCTGGAGTAAGTATAAATTCATTTTACAAATATTTAATTAAAAGAAATATTAAAAGATCCTGGATTTTGATTGTTTGTGTTGAATTAACTCTTTTCCTTTGATTTAGGAAATGGTATTGACTTTAGTAAAGAGTAAAGATGTTTAAAATTTTACTTAATTTGGAAATTCAATGTAGTAATTTTTTTTGTTAAAGGTAAATTTATGATCCATTCAAATTCACGTATATAATTTACTATCCATTCAAATTATATAAATAATACATAATTGTATTAGAAATTGATATATGTTCTAGCACAATGGATTTTTTTTTTTTTTTTTTTTAATTTAAAACTTAAGCCAACATTTTGTATGAGAACGTGACCCACCTGGTCGGGGTCATATTGTCAGAGATGCCTCTCAAGACAAAAATTCTGGTGCTATCAATGGAAATTATGTTATTTTTGTGTTTGATTTGTGTTGGTTGCTTCAATATCAATAACGACATAGTGAGAAATTTGTTTGTGGGAAAACCAAGAAGCTCAATGTCATAGGAATGTGAAGTAACACCCTTTCACTCAGGCTTCGAAGTCGATGAGTCATACAGCCTCCAGTAGTTGATAGAGGGAAATGTGATTGGATCAAGAGGCATTGGAAAAGTGTACAAGGCCAGTCTCTGGAATGGCCAAGAGGTGGTCGTTAATAATATGTCGAAGAGGATAAATGAATTTGAGGTAGAGTTGGAGACCCTGGGCGTGATTAGGCATGCAAGCATCCTAAATCTCTTGTGCTGCATATTGAGTGAAAAATCATATTTAAAGTTATTGGTATTTGAATACATAGAAAAGGGAAGTATTTTTTAGTGTCTTCATGGAGGATCGAAATCAACGAAGGTGTTGGGGTGGCCAGTCTGGCATAATATTGCAGTTGGTGTAGCTGGTGGGTTGTGATATTTGCATCATTATTGTAGGCCTCCAATATTTCATAGAGGCATGAAATCAAGAAATATCTTGCTGGACCCAATTTTTTAAGCCAAGATTATTGATTTTTTTGTATCTAAGAAACTACTATCTCATCATCATCTAGAGTCGGAACAACACAGACTAACAATATCTTGATTCACTGAATCTCATGGCTACATTGGCACAAGTATTGTATGCCAAACTAATTTAATTGATGTACCTTGTATGGATTGATTAAAAAACATGGGCATGCCAACTCATCGATTTTCTTATTCAATATGCATAGAGTATGCATATGGGAGGATGAAGGTGAGTGGGAAGAGCAACGTAAACAACTTTGAGGTGGTTTTGTTGGAGCTTGTAACTGGAAAGAGAGCCACAAGGGATATAGAATATGGGAAAAACCTTGACATTTTGGGATGGATCCTCAGCAAAATAACCTAGAGAGGGGAGGAGGAAGAACAAGAGATGCAATTGTTGGGTGTATTGGATTTGAGAATTATAGAAGGTGAAAATGAGAGTACCCATGGTTATACAAAGTAAATGTTGGGTCTGTTAGAAATTGGTTTGTGTTGCACCAACAACATGCCAAATCGTCAAAATTATATCAAACAAGTGTTAGACATGTTATAATGGTTATGATTGAGAAGAATCAATAAATGCGATGTTAGTTGGGGGGAGGAAGCTGTCAATGAAGGCGTGGGGACATTACAGATACTAATTCATTTACCATTTCAAAGTTTTTTTTTCCCTCCAATGGTCGTTCTCGATTCCCCTCTTCCTTGTTTGCTCCCCCAAATGGAATTTCTCTCAACATGAGGGACACATAATCTCTAAGTGCCCGAATTCAATAAAGGTGTTGGTGGGGGCTTAGGGTGAGTCTCCACAACTGCACCAAACACTATGCACGGTGGGGAAAATGTATGAGGCGATAGAGGGTGTTAGACAAAATAGTTTATCCATGATTCATCCCACCTTCTTCACCTGCAACTATGTCGTCGGCGACCTACCCCAAGCAGGTGAACATGCTAATGTGGTTTCCCTATTTAGTTTAGTGAATCAAACACCTGTTTATTCAGATATTCCCGGTCCACTTATTTTGACGCGCGGTCATGGGCTATTGTTGATGCCTCTAAAAACCTAAACAAATTAAAGTGAAGCAAGTTATTACTCTATTTTTTTCTGTCAGTGGCCAGTGAATATAAAATCATAATTATGTATTTTGAGGTATAAAATCGAGACATGATGTCATCTAGTTTTATTTATTTCCAAGTACAATTTAGTTTTTTTCTTGATAGATCAAGCCTCAAGGGATGTTTATGTATGGTGCCCTGCTTTAATTACCTTTGTAGGTTATTCCAGGTGTGCCTAAGGTCAATAACAATAATACTCATATAATATGGATGGTAGAGGTACTTGGAGATTTAAATCATACTTGTATTATGCACATTGAATGATATTCCCCATCATAACTGTAATTTGGTTAATTGTTAATTAGTTGGATCTGATATATTTAGTCCAACTAAAATTGTTCTAGTTTAGTCTTTGGTTGAGATATTTTCTCAACTAAGCAGTTGTGTGGTTAAGATAGAATTTCTATTTTCAACCAATAATTGATGTATTTATATGTGTGTTTATCATAATGTAAATAATTTTTTGGTGTACAATTGGTTTCTTAACTTCATGGAAATGTTTAGAGGCTAATATTGGCAAGTGGGCTATTTTTCCATGGTTTTTCCAAAAAAACTATTTGCCAATTTCCATTTTCTCCTAAAAATGATTCATCTAATTTTTATAGTATAACATTATTTTAGCCTAAAATTGCCAAAATTGTACAAAGAATATATATATATATATATATATATATATTTGCATGTTTCTACAAAGATATCAATAAACATTTTATAATTTCCAATTTGGGAACTAGTAAGATTTGCCAAGATTTCTAAACTTTAAGACAAATTTTCATTCTTAAAACTTTCCCTGCTTAACTTGATATCACAGCTAGTGACTCTGGGTTAACTCCCTTAATGGAGGGCCCGAGTATCTCTCTGAAATATGTGAGAGATAGTAAAATATATATTTTAAATATGTAGGTACATGTGACATAATTGATTGTTGTGTGGTGTATTGTACATTTTTGTTGTACGTTATTGTTGTTAGAAATTGAGTCATTAGTATCGCATGTGCTTGAAGCCGCCACAAGGATAAGATCAAAGATCCGCTACTAAATTTGATCAACAAGACGTTGTAGTCTATGAGTAATTTATCCTTTGCAAATTGGAACACACAATTTTCATTGGTATATATTACGTTGAACCATAACGTCTACCATTGTTGTAGTAATGCTGCAATATCCTCGTTGTTGGGACAACATGTGGCCAATGATGACTTATGTTGAGTTAAAAAACCATTATAGGTTAATGTGACCGAATCAGGGCAAAGGAGGATCTCGAGTTTTAGGATTGGAACAAGGTTGTTCACTAGCAGATCATGTCGATCCAGTCAAGGTACTTAGTGTTATGTTGGAAATTGCACGTGTTAACTCAGCTTCCCAGTTCTCCATCAAAGCCCTGAAATAAGCGGACTTGACTCTAATGGCTTAGTTAACCAGCTTGGGCCGTTGGTGGTGAAATTGGACACTGGATATAAGTTATGTAAGCAATGCAATTCTCTGATGTTATCAACAATGCCTGTTTGAATGAGTACTTCTAAAGTTTTAAAATCATTCCGAGGCTTAGGAACAAATCGTTTTGCCTCGGATGATATTGATAATGATTGTATGAATAAACGTGAAAATGTTGGAGAAGATCTTCACACCACTATTCAAATGACATAAAGTGTACTTCTTCCAAATCTAATATTCAATTGTGTTTGTGCAAATGAGGGTCTTTGTTAGCATGAACCTCTCAAAAATATTCAACTTCATCCCTCAAAGTTCACAGTTGCTGCCACATGGGAAATTAATGTTGGAAATTTGTCTAACAACATAAACTTTGAAACGGGAACTCTAGCTAAAAAAACCCCCAAAAACATGAAAAACAACCCAAAAAGAAAAGTGTGTATTCGAGAACGAGGTTTTATTTTTTTCAAGGTTAATTTGCAACATTTTTTAAAAAATGGCAGTAAAACCAATTTTCATGTGCCAAATAAATGGAAAAAACACACAATGGTTAGTGCTAAAATATCATTTTTATTTTCCGGGTACAATTTCAACATATTTTTAGTAATGACATTAAATATAAAATTATGAGATTTTAAACACATTAAAATTCTAATAATTTTTATACATGTCATTTGACATATAATGTCATGACACGAACAATCCTTAAAATTCTAATTGTTTTCAACGATAATGTTAAAGATAAAACATATTTCACAATTTTTCACCCATAGAATTAAAAAATATTAACTTTTCAACATATTTCAACCATGATATAATGAAAAAATTATATGACTAAAATAACCCAATCAAACATAAATTATTTATCCAAGTTATTGTTACATTGTGAATATTTTAGACAAATGAATTCATCGTAATTAAAACATATAATCCAAAAAACATAAAAATTACTCTTAACTTCATGTAAGATCATAGGGAAGTTAAAATATCATTTTCATTTCTCAATGCAAACATCATTTATATCAATTGTCTTACAAAATTATTCAAAATCACTGATATTTACTTACATACCATCGGAATTCACATCTCTTCAGATGAATGGCTTGATGCACATGAAGATGTTCCATATTCTTTTATTTCATCAACTAGTGCCCCATATGAGTCAACATGCATGCCCACCACTTGAGCTTTCAAAATTATTCTAGATCTACGACTAGGTTCAACAGACTGCCATCTCAAAAAAAAATCTTGTGGTAGCAACCTCTTAAGAATCTATATCTTCTTGGAACGAAGAGTTTTTGTCTTTGTTAAATTGAAGTCATAAATAAGTATGTCAACTTCCTCCAATTTTAGGAGGTCTATGCGGCGATGATTTATATTTGTGCCCTTTCTTTTTCTCTTTCCGCAAATTTTTTTATCAACTACCATCTCTGACTTGTACACACCATTGAATGGGTGTGTGTTTGTGGTATACCACTATACTTCAACAAATGTAACATCCTCATTTTCTGTAATCACCTTTATAACCTTGGCAACCCAGAATGGATAGCCATGTGGATCTTCATGTGCTAAGACTGCATTCATGCAACCCTCCTTAATATCTTATACTGAACCCCTGTAAACGTCTTTCATGGCTTCACATTGTGCACGAGATCTTCTGGAACCAATATACATTTCTATTTCCTCCACCTGTGTAGAATTAATAATATCGTGTAATTGTTGTTGTTCAAGAATGTTTTTTTCCTCTTGTTCATTTGACACATTTTGTGGCCAAATAAATGTATTCTTTAGAAGCATATCTTAATTTGCTGGTCTTGAAAGGATATCACTCTGATCATTGAAAAAGGACTCCTACCAAACTGAATCAAAAACATCAAAGTACTTATATGTATATCTAATGGTTTTTTTAATTTCTTCCAGGAATTCTGAATAATCTATATATCTCTTTTGCCTTCGTGCATTATGAACTTCACCAACTGATTGTAATAATGATATATTTGACCCAAATATTAGATAATTTGGAATGAACTTCAAAAATTCAAAACTTGATGATGGCACCCATTCCTTGATAGATGGCACCCATTCAAAACTTGATAATTTTGATAGTTTTAAATTTTTGATGATGGCACCCATAGGATTAGGACTATGTGGAAATTTTGAATCTCGATTTATTGGAAATTCTTCATTCTGAACTTAGTCACTGTTGCTCCCATAGTCGATATAATGATTTGGAGTAAGTGGAAACTGAAACTCTCGACTTATTGGAAATTCTTCATCCTTCCCTTCATCACTGGTGTTATCACTCAAAAAGTTTTGAAACATTTCTTGATAAGGTCATATAGGTCACTCACCAAATGGATAAGGTCTCCTAAGCCATTTCAAAGTGGTATAGGAAAAATGTTTACATTTTTAGCCTATCCTAAGTTTCATGATCACCATTTATGTCATTTCATGTCAAATCAGTCCTCATATGGTGTCAGTTGTCATTTCCCATACATTAAAAATAAAAAATGTGCATCTGTCACTTTTTCATTTTTTCGTAGCATTTTACACAGGAAAATAACAGATTTCTCTAGGAAAATGCCTAATAGTTTCGTAGAGAATCTGTCAGAGGCTTAACTAATTTCGCTACAAAAATCCGTTTTTCAACCTCCCTTGTCAAATTTGTATGAGGTGTCATTTTATGATTAGAGGAGTTAGGGTGGAGGTCATTCAATTATTTTATGATAAATTCAAATGTGCATAGCCGTGTTTGATGTCATCATTACCTTCTTTGGCTTGTATGTGTCATGATTGAAGCTTGAGCTATCAGTTAAACCATAAAAACTTACCTTAATTATCCTTTTTTCATATTGTTCTTTATCCTTGCATGTCAGTCGATTTCTAGAGAGCTGCTTCATCGAGCCAAGCAGGTGGCTGGTAAGTTCAAATTTTGCAGGTGTCATCAAGCAAGCAAAGTTGTCAAGACTATAATACATTCATGGATACAAGAATAAAAACAAATAAGGGTGGCCATTGTCATAGGTATGAGCCCATGGAAACGAATTTACTCAATGAAGACCCTATTGCCATGGAGGTTTTTAGAAGGACTCGCTACTTACAGTTATATCAAAGGTTGCAGGGGTTTCATTTACAAGTTTCAAAATATTTTGCTACTAGCTTCATAGGAACAACTTCAAAGGTTGGAATTTTGAACCTTACAGTGATACCAAAGAGCATATCATCAGCTACAGGAATACGTAGAGGAGGGGAATAGTGGCTTGAAGGTATCAAATTCACATTGCATGATTGCAAAGAGTTCATCAAGCAAGAACATAGTGAAATTGACTTGACAAATTCTATCCCTAGGAGTTTCATGAAGGACAATTATTCAAATATGTTGATGGTCATTCAAAAGTATTTTACCCGTGAAGGAAGGTTTCACATGGTCTACTCCTATCATCTCAGACTTCTTCTGCATTTTGTAGGTAAGAGGTCACTTGACTCTCCTTTTTATTTATACATAATTCCAGGGAAAAAGTCAGATAAGGTTCAAATCAAGATAGAGGGCAATGCAACTTCTCGTTTTCATCATGGTTTAATTAAGCTTTTAGTGTTAGAGGAATTGAGGAGGTTAGATAGAGATTGGAATTCATTCTTGTTCATGAGTGGCTATGAAATTGATGTGGTTACTCCTAAGCAAGCCTCGAAACCTAGAACTACTTCATCACCAGTTGTGGTAGAGGAAGTTGAAGAAGAAAATAGATCATCTCCTCCAGAACCAATGAGCATGGAAGCATAACCTTTGCAAAAGACTAACACACCTCAAACAACACTTATAAAACAGAACAGACAATCAGCAAACAAGGCAGCAAGAGAGTCACTAGGAGCCAGACAGTGGCTAAAGGAAATTTGGAGGATATCCTGCATGCAATTGAGATTTAAGAGTCACCCATTATGCAAGCTAAATACATTGAAGATGGAGGAAGAAAGTTGAAGAAAGGTAAGACTGCTAAAAAACTAGATTTTTTAGGTGATGATGTTGGTTTCATTTTTCAACCTAGGAAGCCAAAGATCAGACATGCAAGAAAGGTCATAGAAAGAAAAGAGACTGAGAAAATAAATGAAGCTACCCAGCCAACTAGCATCATATATTTGTCTTCACCAACAAAGGAGGAATTGGTTATCAAGCAAAGAAAGGGCAAGAGAAATTGATTGAAAAATCAGAAATAGAAACCCTCAAAGAGCAGTTGAAGGAAGCAGGTAAAGAGATATAAGTTTTAAATATGGACAGAGCTGAGAAGGTTCAATTTGAACAAATGAGGAAAATATGGGAAGAAAAAGTGACAAGTGTTTCAAAAACCTTGGACAATACATAAAATTTGATAAAATGGACTCAACCACTAAGAGGGGAGGTTAAAAATTATAGGAAGATGAACTTGCATTTACAATCCAAAAACAGAGCATTAAAAGACCAGGTGGAAGATCTTCGGGAGAAGATGGATTTAATTCAGGTGGAGTTGGAAAAGAAAGGACTGAAGATGAAAGTGATAGAAGAACCCATTATCCAATTGATTGTAAATGAAGATGAAACACCACCAGAGTAAAAATTGAGTTGGAATATGTTTTATGAGGTTCATCACTGACAAGGAACCTAAATTTTACCCCTCGATATAAATTTTTGAAGATAATCTTGAACTCAAAAAATTCTGGTTTTTTGCACAGTTTCGTAGCGTACCTTAGGCTTGAGGAAAGAAAAATGTTATGAAAATTCCTATAGGTGTATTTTTTCCTTAAAATTCAGTTTTTTCAATTTTTATGGAGGGAGATTGATGGCTTTCAAAGTTTCATGTAATATTAAAGGTATTGGAACACCAAAGGTGTCAAAAAGATAGATTGAAAAGCAATTTTTCATACGCTACTAAAACTCACTATGAAACTGCCTAAACTGCCCTGTTTCGTAGCGAGGATATTTTTGAAGAATTTGAGCATATCAACAACACATTTTATAGCTGGAGACCTCCAGCATGTCAGTGGACCATACCAGCAGAGATTCATGGCTCGATAGGAGTGCCACATAGCCAGTTCATTAGTCAAAATAATGTTTAAAGTGGAGGTCATCCATACCTAAACAATAGGATTATGTTCCACAGATCTAGAGGTGTTTTGAAGATGTAAAGTGGTGGTGAATTATGGTGATTTTTCCTTCGATCATGTGACATGCATTATGTAACAATTATTTAATTGTTTCACTGATAAGATAAACGAATGTAATAAATAACAGATAGAGTCCTATTAGGAGTTTTTTTTTGTTTAAAGTATAGCTGTCATTTTTCTATTTCTAGTTAGTGGTTTCAGTTATGATAGGTGTCAGAGTGGAATTCGAAGATCTAGCCAGCTAGGCAGATCATCTACATTGTAAAGAATGTCTATTTATAGAAAAAACATCAAAGATCAAGGGGTTGGATAATATTGCACCAAATTGCTGCTTGTATGTTTTATCCATTATCAGTAATACAAAGTGACATTCTACTTCCAGACCTGAGATTCTCATGAGTTTTTTGATGTGTTGTTGCTATGCATCTTTATGTTTAATCACTTGGAGTAGATTTCATCTCTAATTACTCAGAATTCATAATATTATGCTTTGACTTCCTTTAGGGGTGAAATGACTGTGTTTTCCTATGTTGTGTGTGTGAATTATCTTTGTTAAAAACCTCTATCTTCCTCAGCTTCCATGTGAAGAACCACTGTCACTAAGAATACTGTTGTTGACTCCATATGCCCAGTGGTAGAAAGCCTTCATTTTTCAACCTGCAAACATACAAAAACAAGTTACAATTCATAGAGTTATCCATCTAGTATTATCCTTATTCAAAATCATAAACCCCCTTTGAGAGAGCTCTCTCAAACTGAAGAGGCTAATATTTAGTTAGAAGTGGTTTGAAAGAGTTACGTTAAGTTGATTGATGAGAAACCAATCAAGATCAATTTGGTGATAACAACCGCTACTCTCAAAGTCCATAGGGTTAGGAGTAACTGTAAAATGTGACGCTTTATTTACTGAAATTTTTTCATCCTGCCATTCATCACTATTGCTCTCATAATCCTTAGGATTAGGAGTAAGTGGAAATTGTGACTCTCTATCCACTAAAAATTTTTCATCCTCCCATTCATCACTATTACTCTCATAGTATTTAGGGTTAGTTCTAAGTGGCAAATGTGACTCTCTATCCACTGAACATTCGTTATCCGACCATTCATCACTATTTCTCTCATAGTCCTTAGGATTAGGACTAAGGGGAAAATGTGACTCTCTATCCACTAAAAATTTTACATCTTGCAATTCATCACTATTGCTCTCAAAGTCCTCAGGATTAGGAATAAGTGGAAATTGTGAGTCTCTAATTTTTGGAAATTCTTCATCTTGCCATTCATCATTTTTTCCCTTATAGTACATAGGATTAGGAATAAGTGGACAATTAGACTCCCTATTCATTTGAAAATATTCATCTTTAATTTTTTAACTACTTCTCTCGTTATATACATCAATATGAATATAGTTATTACATGACGAAGTTGTTGATGCTTCACAAAACGAAACTTCAGTATCAGAGATTCCATAGCACTCAAACAAGAAATGTTGAATGATGCAAATGATCTCTCTCCCAATGATAATATATAGCTGAAACAATGAAAATTTCCCTCCAAAATTTTTCGCCGCAATTTTTTTCTTGAAGTATGTCCCTCCAAATTTTATTTATACAATTTATTTGAAAATTAGTTACTAAAATATTCTCTTAATATGGACCCTAATTTCGAATTAAATTCGCTACACATTTTTATTTTAAGAATTTTTTTCAAACTCAAATAATTTTAATTAAATTATATAATTTTTGTTGAGATTGCAACAAGATGATGAGCTTAGTGGAAAGAAGTCGCCTTCACTAAGTGGGCCCGCAGGCTATTTTTGGCACAAAGTCTATTTTTAGACCATGTCTATTTTTAGACATATGAATCATGTTCTATGAGTTGCAGGATGCTATTTGTGGATGGTTGGTCAAGTTGGAAAAATAGATGGACTTCTATTTTTTAGACATATTGGGCGGAATCTATTTTTAGATTGCCAGTCTAAAAATAGATATGTCGAATATTATTAGCTCTTAATAATATTTGGACTATAAACATTATCTTATTCTCTTGGAGCACTTCGATTAAGTGCACGAGATGTGGCAGCACAAGTTGCACAAGAGATGACGGAAGGAATTACGCTATTCCTGAGGGTTAAGTTAGGAGCTATTGCATGGATACTTTAGTTATAACTCATGTGACAGAGTTTGGTGGAGTTATTGAGGTAGTTGGTGGAGTTGTGTTTAGTTTAACTGAGTTAAACATAGTTGAGATAGTTGTATCTAGGCTAACTGATTGATACACTAGTGAGAGTAGTGTGAATTAATTGTTAATTGATTCACTAATTATTAACTCATTAATCAACTAAAGAATACATCAGTTAAATACAATGCATGGACAGTTTCAGTGGAGACCAGTGAAGAGGTAGATGAAAGAGCAGTGTGACTATCAGTTGTGACTATATTGTTGCATGATTTGCAACACACAGTGGTTGGAGATGCTAATGAGGATTGCAGTAAAATCCGAGTGGTTGAAGTTATTTGGGCCATTCTATAGCATTGATTACACGGTAGGCGAGGACTATCGGTTAGGCGAGAGATTGCAACATGTGTTTTGGTAGATCTAGCTTGATTAGTGTGTAGCAAGTGGAGATTATACTGAGAGCTTGTGAGGAGCTTTGTATGATGATTGTTACATGATCTCTATGACATATATAATATACAGATAGTTGGGGGTTTCCAGCTTAAATCTTTCCCATTACATACAGTGTTCATATGTGTGAATTTTTATGGCTTTAATGTGTGCATGCAATTGATTTTATTTCCGCATGTGATGATCAATGGTAGAAGATATTCTATATTTTGCATGAAGATAAAATAGTGTGTGATCAGGAGAATCTCGGTGGATAAAATATACGATTATTCAAATTTCTGCATGGTATCGGAGCGATATTGATCATTGGAGCAATTGCAAAACATTGAAGCGTTTGAGTTTTGTGCTGGTGGAATTCGAATTTGCAGTAGTGTTTTCTTGGTGTCGAAGTTGAGATGTCTTTCAACGGATTGTGATTGGAGTATGCCCTTGAGGGCAGCTCAAATTATATTGCATGGAAGGACGGGATGGAGGCGGTGCTGGATGACAATGGGTTGAAGGAGTTCATAGATGCAGAAATTCTAAAACCTACTTCTAGTGATGCTGCCATACTTGACGCATGGAAAATGAAGATAGCAAAGTGTCGAAGGATTCTGTTGGAAGGTGTGAAGGATCACATAGTGTCCAACCTTCATGGTAAGGCTTCTCCATTCTTGATGTGGAAAGCTTTGACATATTTATTTCAAAGCAAGAGTGACCAGAAGAAGTTGGCGCTCAAGGATAAACTCAGAAACATAAAAATGGAGAAAGGTGACAGTATGCCCAAGTAACCCACGAAGTTCATCCAATGCAGGGATGAGCTGGGAAGTGTGGGGTTTACTGTTGATGATGAGGACTTGGTGATATTGGCTCTCCTTGGGCTTCCGAAGAGTTGGCATTCCTATCAGGACTCTGTCCATGGTCGGGAGAAATTGCCAGGATGGGAGCAACTTTGGTCGGATCTTGTGCAAGAGGAGATAAGGCGAAGTACCAGGGACAGATCTTCATCAAATAACTCTGATGAAGAAAATTTCGCTTTGGCTGCCAAAGCATAGAAGGGGAAGAGCAAGAAGCATGCTTCTCAATCCGGTGTGAAAGGAAAGAAGCAGGACATGTCCAAGGTGAAGTGCTTTCACTGTCACCAACACGGACATTACGCCACTAGTTGTCCATAGAAGAAGAAAAATAAGCAGGTTGTTGGATCTACAGTTGGAGAGGCCTTAGCCTCGCAGTTTGAGCTGGATTTTTCACTGATCGCATGATTGGTCTCAAATGTGATGGGTTCAGTGTGGTTTCTTGACAATGGTGCGTCTTTTCATGCGACGGGAGATCGAGATTTTTTTACTGATTTGGATGAGAAAGATCTTGGAGTGCACATCAAGATGGGTGATAATGGTAGATATGATGTGACCATTTCCTTTGAGAGGGAGTACGGTAAACCCTTCGTATTGAAGGAAGTGATGCATGTTCCAGGATTGAAGAAGAATCTTATCTCAGTGGCCATGTTAGAAGACAAGGGATATGATGTTGTCTTTAGCGAGGGAAAGGCTTTCTTGCGCAGTAAGGCAACTGGTGAGACCCGGAGGATAGGGATTCGAGTTAAGAACCTTTATCAATTGCAGGTAGATGGTTGCGCAGCAATGGCAGGCAAGGCAAAAGGAGTGGTGAGCCGGGATGATGGCGAGTTGTGGCACCGGAGATTGGGCCACCTTCACCATGGAGCTTTGAAGATACTGCAGCAGATTTCTACTGGGCTTCCCAAAGGTACACTTGCGCAGTCAGATCAGTGCAAGGGATGTACTTTGGGAAAATTTGTGAAGGCCACCTTTCACGAGAAGGATAGTCGTGCCACGACCTTGAGAGAATTCACACGGACGTGTGTGGACCTTGCTCAGTAGCTTCAACGGCCAAAGCATAGGTACTATGTGATATTTGTTAATGATTTTTCTCGTAAGTGCTGGATCTTCTTCATGCAGAAGAAGAGCGAGACATACTCAAAGTTCTGTGAGTTCAAGGCACTGGTTGAGAAAGAATCAGGGAAGCAGGTGAAGGCTCTTAGTAGCGACAATGGTGGTGAATTCATCTTTGGCGAATTCAAGGACTTTTGCAGCACAGAAGGAATTCGAAGAGAGCTCATAGCACCTCATAACCCACGGCGAGAATGGGGTTGCGGAGCGAAAGGACAGAATTATTGTGCGTGTTGCACGGGCGATGTTGCATGATCGGGGCCTTCCCATACACTTGTGGGATGAGGCATGCAACACTGCGGTTTATGTACAAAATCGTTGTCCTCGTAGAGTACTTGGCATGAGTACACCCGAAGAGGCGTTTTCTGGTAAGAAGCCTGATATTTATCATTTGAAGATTTTTGGCTCACCTGTTTACATTCATGTGATGAAGGATGCCAGGAAGAAGCTGGAGCTGACTGTAGAGGTTGGGATATTTGTGGGCTACACAGAAACATCGCACAATTATCATGTGTATTTTCTAGACAGTCGGATGACTGTCGTGCGACGGGATATCAAATTTAATGAGGAGAAAGCCATGAAGTTGTCGCTTGAGAGGGAGCTACACTTACATGTAGAGGAGGAGCTGCTTTTTCCTAAATATGAGCCTCAAGATGTGGATCAGCCATAAGAGGAGGTTCATGGAGTGGAAGAAACCACTCATGCAGTGCCAAACATCAGAGGGTGGAAGCGCACTACGAGAAGGCTGACGACTAGCTCAAGACGCGAGTGTTGTAGGAGCACCTACATCACAGCGCAGACAGAGACAATCACCTGACCGATATACTGGATACATGGCTCTCATGAGCAAGTGTATCGTGATGGATCCATCCTCTTTTGAGGAAGCTCTAGAGGACCCCGCATGGGTAGATTCCATGGTGGAAGAGTACGATTCGATTGTCAGAAACAGTGCATGGGAGATTGTCCTAAGGCCGGAAGGGAAATCAGTGGTAGGTTCGAGATGGATCTAAAAAGTGAAGCAAGCAGCTTACAGGAGCGTCGAGAAGTACAAGGCAAGATGTTTTGCCCGGGGCTTCTCACAGATTGAGGGGATCGATTATGAGGAGACCTTTGCACCTGTCACAAGGTATTCTTCCATACAGACGATTCTTTCTCTCTCAGTGCAGATGGGGTGGCACATTCATCAGATGGATGTGAAGGTTGCGTTCCTCAATGGAGTCATTGAGGAGGAGGTGTACATAGAGCATCTCGAAGGTTTCGAGATCTTCAGCAGCGAGTCACATGTGTGCAGGCTCAAGAGAGTGTTGTATGGGTTGAAACAAGCACCTCGTGCTTGGTACACATGGATAGACAGTTATTTCACCAGAATTGGATTCTCCAAGAGTGAGGCGGATCTGAACCTATACCAGATTGTGGTGGAGGGTAAGTTGTTGATCATTGTACTTTATGTAGATGATTTGATTTTGACGGGTGATGAACTATTGATACTCTCATGCAAGGCTGATCTTGCAAAAGAGTTTGAGATGAAGGACTTGGGCCTCCTTCATTATTTCCTGGGATTGGAAATTTGGCAGCGCAGTGATGGACTGTTTGTTTCTCAGGGTAAGTATTCCCAGGAGATACTGGAGAAGTTCAACATGCATGGTTGCAAGCCTATTGATACTCCTCTTCCTGGAGGTTCGAGGAAGGAGGATGCTACTTCGGTGGAGGTAGTGGATGCCACTATTTATCGACAGTTGGTGGGGTCACTTATGTATCTGGTCAATACACGACTCGACATATGCTATGCTGTTAACCATATTTCACAAGCTATGGTTAAGCCAACCAAGCTCTTCTGGAAGGTAGGCAAGCATGTATTGCGTTATCTCAGAGGCACATCGGGATATGGATTGTGGTACAGACAGGAGGATGAGGTGAGGCTATGTGGCTTCACGGATGTAGATTGGGCAGGGAGCCCAACGGATAGAAAGAGCACATCTGGAGGGATTTTTAGTATCGGGTCGACAGCAGTTTCTTGGTACAACAGGAAGCAGAGATCCGTGGCACTCAGTTCAGCAGAGGCCGAGTATATGGCAGCAAGTTTGGCTGCATGCGAGGCTATATGGGTGAGGAAGATCCTGGTCGGGTTGTTCAGTTCACACTTGGATCCTACTGTGATTTATTGTGATAATCATAGTTGCATCAAACTCTCGGTTAATCCAGTATTTCATGATAGATCCAAACACATTGACATCTGGTATCATCATATCAAAGATTTTTTGTGTGCGGCGGAAGATCATGTTACTTTCGCTATATTCCCACGGAGGATCGGGATGCGATATCTTGATGAAGGCTCTCCCGAGGAGAATGTTCGAATGCCACGGGCGGGGATAGGGGTGGCGGATAATCCTTATCTTGTTGAGAGGGAGTGTTGAGATTGCAACAAGATGATGAGCTTAGTGGAAGAATTCGCCTTCACTAAGTGGGCGTGCGAGCTATTTTTGAGGCGCAAAGTCTATTTTTAGACATATGGATCACATTCTATGAGTTGCAGGATGCTATTTGTGGATGGTTGGTCAAGTTGGAAAAAATAGATGGACTTATATTTTTAGACATATTGGGAGGAATCTATTTTTAGATTGCCAGTCTAAAAGTAGATATGTCAAATATTATTAGCTCTTAATAATAGTTAGACTCTAAACATTATCTTATTCTCTTGGAGCACTTCAGTTAAGTGCACAGATGTGGCACAGGAGCTGACAGAAGGAATTATGCTATTCATAAGGGTTAAGTGGATCTATTGCATGGATACTTCAATTAGAACTCATGTGACAAAGTTTGGTGGAGTTGATTGAGGAAGTTAGTGGAGTTGTATTCAGTTTAACTAATCTAAACATAGTTGAGCTAGTTGTATCTAGTCTAACTGATTGATACACTAGTGTGAGTGGTGTGAATTAATTAATAATTAATTCACTAATTATAAACTCATTAATCAACTAAATAATACATGAGTTAACTTCAGTGCATGGACAGTTTCAGTGGAGACCAGTGGAGAGATAGGTGAAAGAGCAGTGTGACTATCGGTTGTGACTATATTGTTGCATGATTTGCAACAACCAGTGATTGGAGATGCCAACGAGGATTTCGCAGTACAAGCTAGGTGGTTCGAATTTATTTATGAGCCATTCTCAAGCCTTGATTACACAGTAGAGACAGGCTAACAGGTGGCAGAGATTGGAGCATGTGTTTTGCTAGATCTAGCTTGATTAGTGTGTAGAAATTGGAGATTGTATTGAGAGCTTGTGAGGAGCTTTGTATAATGATTGTTACATGATCTCTATGACATATAATATATAAATATTTGGGGTTTTCAGCTTTAAGCTTTCCCATGAAATATTGTGTTCATATGTGTGATTGTTTATGGTTTTAATGTGCGCATGCGATTGTTTATATTTCCACAATTAATGATCAATAGTAGAAGAGGTTATGTATTATGCATGAAGCTCAAATAGTGTGTGATCAGGATAATCTCAGTGAATATTTTAACAATTATTCAAATTTCTACATGGTATCAAAGAAATATTGATCATTGAAGCAATTGCAAAACATTGAAGCGATTGAGTTTTGTGCTGGTGGAATTCGAATTCGTAGTAGTGTTTTCTTGGTGTCGAAGTTGAGATGCCTTTCAATGGATTGCGATTGGAGTATTCCCTTGAGGGCAGCTCGAATTATATTGCATGGAAGGACAGGATGGAGGTGGTGCTAGATGACAATGGGTTGAAGGAGTTCATAGATGCTGATGTCCCAAAGCCTACTTCTACTAATGCTGCCGTACTTGACGCATGGAAAAAGAAGACAACAAAGTGTTGAAGGATTCTGTTGGAAGGTGTGAAGGATCACTTAGTGTCCAGCCTTCATGGTAAGGCTTCTCCATTCTTGATGTGGAAATATTTGATAGATTTATTTCAAAGCAAGAGCGACCAGAGGAAGTTGGCACTCAAGGATGAACTCAGGAACATAAAAATGGAGAAAGGCGACAGTATGCCCAAGTACCTCACGAAGTTCATCCAATGCAAGGATGAGCTAGGAAGTGTGGGGGTTATTTTTTATGACGAGGACTTGGTGAGCTTGGATCTCCTTGGGCTTCCAAAGAGTTGGCATTCCTATCAGGACTATGTCAATGGTCGGGAGAAATTGCCAGGATGGGAGCGACTTTGGTCAGATCTTGTGCAAGAGGATATCAGGTGAAGTACCAAGGACGAATCTTCATCAAAGAACTCAGATGAAGAAAATTGTGCTTTGGTTGCCAAAGCAAAGAAGGGGAAGAGAAAGAAGCATGCTTCTCAATCTGGTGTGAAAGGCAATAAGTAGGACATGTCCAAGGTGAAGTGCTTTCACTGTCACCAACACGGACATTATGCCACTAATTGTCCATAGAAGAAGAAAAATAAGCAGGCTGATAGATCTGCAACTGGAGAGGCCTTAGCCTCATAGTTTGAGCTGGATTTTTCGTTGATCGCATGCTTGGTCTCAAGTGTGATGGGTTCAGTGTGGTTTCTTGACAGTGGTTCATCTTTTCACATGACAGGAGATCGAGATTTGTTTACTGACTGGATGAGAAATATCTTGGAGTGCACATCGAGATGGGCGATGATGGTAGATACAGTGCGACCGGTATCAGTACCATTTCCTTTGAGAGGGAGTCTGGTAAACCCTTCGTATTGAAGGAAGTGATGCATGTTCCGGGATTGAAGAAGAATCTGATCTCTGTGGCGATGTTAGAAGACAAGGGATATGATTTTATCTTTAGCGAGGGAAAGGATTTCCTGCATAGTAAGGCAATTGGTGAGACCCGGAGGATAGGGGTTTGAGTTAAGAACCTTTATCAATTGCAGGTAGATGGCTACACAGCAATGGCAGGCAAGGCAGAAGGATTGGTGAGTCGAGATGATGGCGAGCTGTGGCACCGGAGATTGGGCCACCTTCACCATGGAGCTTTGAAGATACTGCAGCAGATTTCTACTGGGCTTCCCAAAGGTACACTTGCGCAGTCAAATCAGTGAAAGGGATGTAATTTGGGAAAATTTGTGAAATTCACCTTTCATGAGAAGGATAGTCGCGCCACGACGATCCTTGAGAGAATTCACACAGACGTGTGTGAACCTTTCTCAGTAGCTTCGACAGCAAAACATAGGTACTATGTGATATTTGTTGATGATTTTTCTCGTAAGTGATGGATCTTCTTCATGTAGAAGAAGAGCGAGACATACTCAAAGTTCTGTGAGTTCAAGGCACTGGTTGAGAAAGAATTGGGGAAGTAGGTGAAGGCTCTTAGGAGTGACAATGGTGGTGAATTCATCTCTGGCGAATTCAAGGACTTTTGTAGCATAGAAGGAATTCGAAGAGAGCTCATAGCACCTCATAACCCACAGCAGAATGGGGTTGCGGAGCGAAAGAATAGAACAATTGTGGGTGCTGCACAGGCGATGTTGCATGATCAGGGCATTCCCATACACTTGTGGGCTGAGGCATGCAATACTGCAGTATATGTGCAGAACCATTGTCCTCATAGGATACTTGGCATGAGTACATCCGAGGAGGCATTTTCTAGTAAGAGGCCTGATATTTCCCATTTGAGGATTTTTGGTTCACCTGTTTACATTCATGTGACAAAGGATGCCAGGAAGAAGCTGGAGCCGACTGTAGAGGTTGGGATATTTGTGGGGTACACTGATACACCCCACAACTATCGTGTGTATTTTCCAGACAGTCGCAAGACTGTTGTGTGACCGGATATCAAATTTCATGAGGAGAAAGCCATGAAGTGTTCGCTTGAGAGGGAGCCACACTTGCATGCAGATGAGGAGCTATTAGTTCCTAAGGATGAGTCTCTAGATTTGGATCAGCCACAAGAGGAGGTTCATGGACTGGAAGAGACCACTCATGCAGTGCCAACCATCAGAGGGCGGAAGCGCATTACAGAAGCTGAGAAACTGTCTCAAGATGCACAGAGGGTTGTAGGAGCACCTACATCACATCGCAGACAGAGACAGCCGCCTGACCGGTATACTGGATACATGGCTCTTATGAGCAAGTGTATCGTGACAGAGCCATCCTCTTTCAAGGAAGCTGTGGAGGATCCCACATGGGTAGATGCCATGGTGGAAGAGTATGATTCGATTGTCAGAAACAGTGCATGGGAGATTGTCCCAAGGCCGGAAGGGAAATCAATGGTGGGTTCGAGATGGATCTACAAATTGAAGCAAGCAGCTGACAGGATTTTGGAGAAGTACAAGGCAAGATTTTTTTCTCAAGGCTTCTCACAGATTGAGGGGATCGATTATGAGGAAACCTTTGCACATGTCGCAAGGTATTCTTCCATACGGACAATTCTTTCTCTCTCAGCGCAGATGGGGTGGCACATTCATCAAATGGATGTGAAGACTGTGTTCCTCAATGGGGTGATTGAGGAGGAGGTGTACATAGAACAGCCTAAAGGTTTCAAGATCTTCAGCAGCGAGTCGCATGTGTGCAGGCTCAAGAGAGCGTTGTATGGGTTGAAACAAGAACCTCGTGCTTGGTACACATGGATAGATAGTTATTTCACTGGAATTGGATTCTCCAAGAGTGAGGCGGATCCGAACCTATACCAGATAGTGGTGGAGGGTAAGTTGCTGATCATTGTACTTTTTGTAGATGATTTGATTTTGACGGGTGATGAACTGTTGATACACTCATGCAAGGTTGATCTTGCAAAGGAGTTTGAGATGAAGGACTTGGGCCTCCTCTATTATCTCCTGGGATTGGAAATTTGGCAGCGCAGTGATGGACTGTTTGTTTCTCAAGGCAAGTATGCCCGGGAGATACTGGAGAAGTTCAACATGCATGGCTGCAAGCTTGTTGATACTCCTCTTCCTGGTGGATGGAGGAAGGAGGATGCTACTTCGGCAGAGGGAGTGGATTCCACTGTTTATCGACAGTTGGTGGGGTCGCTTATGTATCTGGTCAATACACAACCGACATATGCTATGCTTTTAACCAGCTTTCACAAGATATGGTTAAGCCTACCAAGCTCTTTTGGAAGGCAGGAAAGCATGTATTGAGATATCTCAGAGGCACATCGAGATATGGATTATGGTACAGATAGTTGGATGAGGTGAAGCTATGTGGCTTCACGGATGCAGATTGGGCAGGGAGCCCAACGGACAGAAAGAGCACATCTGGAGGGATTTTTAGCTTTAATTTTTCCCATGAAATATTGTGTTCATATGTGTGATTGTTTATGGTTTTAATGTGCGCATGCAATTGATTTTATTTCCGCATGTAATGATAAATGATAGAAGAGATTCTGTATTGTGCATGAAGATAAAATAGTGTGTGATCAGGAGAATCTCGGTGGGTAACATATCAGTTATTCAAATTTCTACAATTTTACTTCATTATAGATTTTATTTTGTTAATATTCATCATAGTTTTTTATCCCACATTTACCTCGTCGAAAAGCAATTATGTTATTTCCGCTTTATAAGAAACTTCATTGTCACTATCCCACACATCACTTTAAGATTTCTTGAGGTTTGTTTAAAAGCTTGGAACAATTTTCTAGAGCAACAACATTGTCAACAAGAGATTCTCACTTTTGAAACGTTAGTTTTCTTTCTGATTATTCTGGAAAATTGTAAATTGTTAAAATTAATGAAAGTTAAGTTCAAAGCCACAATAGTAAATATTTTAAGCCCTTAAAAAATTACCAACTTTTACCATTAAATTTTTTTGGTAGAAAACAAAATAAATTTTTTTTTTAATCTAAAATTAAAAATAATTTTAACATGTACATTGTGGGTGGGCTCACTTGGGGTAGCACATGGTCGTTCTGGCCCAAGTGGGCACGCTCACTGACCCCCTGGGCAAGAAAGGGGGCCAATTCTGGGAATCATCCCCCCTGCTTTCCTAGGGGGGCGGTGGGCACACCCACTCGGATCAGGGCACCTATGTTGTGAGCGGACATGCCCACGGGGTGACATCTACCCAGGCCCAAGTGCTGCCCTCGGCCTCGGGCGCCCTTGCGTTTCCCTCGAAATCGAGCGGACGTTGCCCCGTGGGAACATCCGCTCGAGCCCCGGGAATCGGCCGTCGTGCTTGGCAGGGGGCGGATTCTTAGAATCAGCCCCAAGCGGACACGCCCATGGGGCGATGTCCGCCGAAGCTCGAGGATGCCCAAAGCAGGGAGGTCGATTCTAAGAATCAGCCTCGACTCTCAGAATCGACCCCTTGGGTAACTTTTTTTATATGCCCAAGGGGTTGATTCTCATAATTGGGGCTGATTCTCAGAATCAACCCCTTGGGCATATAAAAAAAAAAATAGTGGGGCTAGGGAGAAAATGTAAAAAAAATATATATATATTTTTTAAAGGAACTTGTTTTAAATTTAGGACCGATTTTGAGAATCGACCCCACCCCCCCCCCCCTCCCCCACAAAAAAAAAAGAAAAATAAAAAGAAATTAGCGGGATTACGGAGATGACATGTAAAAAAAAAATTGTTTTACAGTTTTTGTCGAGGAAAAAATGAAACAAAAATATCATTTTTGTAAAAGAACTAGTTTTCTATTTTGTTTATGTAGGATATTTATTTTTTGTGATTTACTAATTTATATGTAGATCTATATGTTTGCGGGAAAATGGCATCAAGGAAGGTTTTTGTCAATATTTTTGGACCAAATTCAACATTTCCATCATCTAAAGCTATAGGTGGGCCTTCAAAAATCACTATTGGATGAATTGCACCTCAGTTAATTACGGAAAATGTGGGAGATGCATCCACAAAAGAAAATAAGTTGGTTTCCGACCAGAAGAAATTAACAAAAGTGAATCATTAAAAATATGCATGGTTTCTGAAAGATATAGAAGACGAATCTTTGCTATTATATCTATATGCTATTAAGAATTTTGATGCTAAAAGTTATGACTTGGTGGGAGAAGTATTAGACCTATATATTCTTCCAAATACTGAAAGTGTTTATATACTTTCAAAACAAACCAAGTCACATGATAAACTTAGATAATATTTTATATTTTTGATGTATAACAGAGGGGAATAATCTTCAAAGATATGCAAAAAAATCATACAAAATATTGCATAGAAGATCGTAAGTATTTTTATTTACACTTATTTGTTTTGTCTTATTCAAACTATATTAGTGTATTTTTAATAACATAGTTAATATTGACATATTATATTTTGTTTTATAGGATTTTACTGAGGTAATTTCAATTATGTTGGGGGGAATATATTATATAGAGTGAGATATTATGAATTTTTTCTCCATTTTCCATGAACATTAAGAAGAAGATATGGGAAAGAAGCAAAAAAAAATACTTCAAGATGCTACAAGATTTTATCAAAGGGATCAATCTAGTAAAGGTAGACATGTTATTATTAAAAATGAGGAAGTTGAAGTTGAAGCTGAAGCTGAAGATGAATAATGTGTTGTTATGTCTGAGGATCATATTATAACTGATGTTAGAAAGGAGAAGAGCCATAAAAAAATGAAAGAAAAAATGTATAAGAATGTCTCCCTTATATTTGATGATGAGGATATTGTTTCAGTTCAAGAAAATATCATAACCAATAGGAGGAAGAAACAAAAAAATTATCATTCTAAAAAAATCATGGACAGCAGTCAAGGGCCTAGTGAAAACTCAAAAGCAAGCAGGGAAATCGTTGCACGAGGAGCACCTGATTTAGAGGATGGCTTTATGCAAACAAACAAAATTAAATTCAACATCATTGGGAGAAGACTAATTTAATGGAGGGTGGCCAGTCATTTCAACTTAATGTCATTCAAGTCTACGAGCCAGATGAAGGACATTTCAAATACCAAATTAGAAAGCCACGCCACTTGCATGTTCACAATTTGAAAATATTGATGAGGTACAACCCTTTTTCACATTTGGTTGATTATTTTCTTCTTTTTTATCCAAGTCAGGTTCTTTTCAAAAAATTATTTGAGAAGTCAAAATGTTTTGAATACAAATATTATGCACTTGGGGGCAACCATTCTGTAGAAGATCAAAGGAAATGATGGAGGAATATCCCAATGGCCCACGTTTCGATACAATGAAATGTATCATTTATGATGGTTTAACAGATACAGAAGAAAATTTATTGGCATGGGATCATAATTTAGAGAATGAGTATAGGATGTCTATGAATTTCATCCAAAGGGTCAGATTTATTCATAGTGAATTTGAAGAAAAATGTGGTGGTGATAAGACAAAGGTTGATCATGCATTCCGAAAGGAATGTCATGGAAATTGGTTATAAAAAATAAGTTCAAAAGGTAGCAAAGTAAATTATGAAATGTTCATAGGTATGGATAACATTTTCCAGTTGGCATTTAGAACTCGAGAGATATGGGAATTGATTGATCAGATTTTTGGAGTTGTGGGAGAACGCTGGCATCAAAAGTCAAAAGGTAAAAAATGTTAAACCATTGATATGTACCAGTAGTAATTCAAGTCCTGAAATGAAGCTCCTTCAAGAAGATATGACTATCACACCTCGGAGATCAATGTAAGGGTTGAAGGATTAAAATCTTGTCAAAACAATATTATCTCATGTAAAGTTAGGAGAATTATCAATGGAGCAAATGTCTGAGGAATTTCTAAAGTAAGTTTGTTATTTTTACTTATTTTTGCATTATAAGTTTTTGTTAAATATAATATATTTTTGTTGGTATTATTTTTTATACATATCACTATATTAACATTGTTTAATTTATTTATCAAGCCACAAGGTTTATTTGAGAATACAAGAACAAAAGGCTAAATTGTTGAATGAAGATAATTGGGATGATGTTGTACCCAACTACCCAGATTCAAGTTCTATATCAGCGCTATTTGTTTTTTTTTAATCTTGCATTTAAAAAGGTATGTTCATTCATACATTCATTTTTATTCATATGTATATTATTTTTATTTTATAACTTATACATGTATTTGTTTATTTTATTAAAGATGAATAAGGATGAAAATGTAGCACCGGATAGTTTCAGAAGCTTTACTGAAAAAAATAATACAAAAATGATGAGAAAACAACGTCTTAATGATGTTGAACTTGATCCCAGTCTTGAATCATTTCATTTGGAATGGGCTCCACACTATCCAATATCAAATAATATTAGGCAATTGTGAAGACATTACCAAACTCATTGCTAAAAGGGATTATTCCCTAATTATTGCAGATATTCCTCATGGTTTCACTATCCCAAAAATTGAATATGATGGTGACCCTTATACGTATCAAGCATTTAGTAAAGTGGTTGTGCGATTTCTAGAAGTCACAACATCACCATTTTGGAGATTTGTAAAATTTCATTCATACACATAATTGGGGTTGTTATTATCAAGCTTCAAGGTAAAAGCAAAGTCAAGGATGCAACTTACATGGTAAGATGTTGAAATTGTATGTTTGATTAATGTTAAAAAAATCATTTATGTACAAGTTAATTGAACTTTTACTATTTCATGTTACATGTAAAATCCAAATCTTATTTGTGGCAGAAATCAACCAACTATAAGTGACTGTGAGTTCATTCACGTTGAAATTTGGACAAAGGATGATAGCTATAAGCATATTATTTTCAATCGAGTAGATGGAAAGAATCATAGCCCAGTACTAGTCCACGATGTTGTTATAAAAAAACTAACATATGAAATAAAGAAGCAAAAGGAGAGATCGTTAACATATATCAAAAACCACAATCATTAATTAACTATCTTTTAGATTTATGTTCAAATGAAAGAGATTGAGTTTTGGATTTATTTTCAGGCTCGGGTAAGTTTTATTATAAAAGAATGAATTTCACTATTTTATTTTTTAAATTTTTTGTGTTATACTAATTTACTAAAAAATCTCTTTTGTACTTTATGATTAGGTACAAAACTAGAATGTTTCTTACAAAAAGGAATAAATTGCATTTCCATTGAAAAATACCTAGTACAATGCAAATTTATTCAACAAAGAATCAATGCTCTTCAATTTCTTCCAGATGAAATGCAAGAAGTTGGTTTTAGAAAAGGGGGTTTTAATGAATCTCGTGTAGAAAAAAGAACAAATATCCACCATTAGATGGAATGATTGGAAAGGCATACTTTGGGACATTCGCAGACATCAAATATCCATCAGAAGAGGAAAATGATGAAACTGAAGCCAATAATGAAAATATTGTAGAAGTGGACAATAATGAAACTCTTGAAGATGAAGAGTTTGGGTTATGTGATATTATTGATTATTGATTAAGTTAAGCTTCCAAATGAAGCTCATTTTTTGTAACTATTAATAAGTTATACTTGTAATGTTTTGACTTGACATTTTATGAGAAGAAATAAATATTAAAATGTTTTTATATGTTAGTATTTGTATAATGTAATTTTCACTTCATTTTTATGTGAATTATGTAAGTTTTGGAAAAAAACTTTAATTATTATTAACTTTTGACATAAAATTCACAAAAATTGATAATTGTAATATTTTTTTGTGAATTGTTTCCTATAAAAATGGTTTATTTCACATGTCACTTTTAGCAACAAAGACTCAAAATGTGTATTTTTTCAGTTATTTCTAAATTCAAAATGTGTTTTTTTATGTAAATTGTTAAAAATTATTTCTTTTTAGTGAAAATTATTTCATGTGCAATGTGTTATCACTCATTAGTTGTAAAAAATTCCTTGATAAGCTCATGTAGGTCATTCACCAAATTGATGAGGTCTCCTAAGTCAATCAATGTGATGTATGAATTTTTTTGCATGTTTATGAAGCCTACCCTAAGTTTAAAGTTCACCTTCATCCATGCCACTTCAGTCAAATAAATCTCACATCATATCATTTGTCATCCCCATGCATTTAATCCACACATTTAGTGAAATCCGTAGATTTCTCTACAAAACTGCCTAATAGTTCCGTAGAGAATCTGTCAGCACCCTAATTGTCTTCCCTACGAAACTGCATTTTTTCAGACAAGGTTGTCAGACCGATGTGAGGTGTCATTTTATGATAAGATGAGTAAAGGTTGAGGTCTTTCAAGGTTTTTATGATAAGTTACAAATGTACATAGCCGCATTTGATGTAATCATGATTTTTTTTGGTTGCATGTACTATTATTAAAACACGAGCTTTCAATTAACCTTTTAAAAATTACCCCAAACCAACCTTTTGACATACTATTGTTTACCCTTGCATGTAAATCAATTTCTGGAGAGCTGCTTCATCACTCCAAGTAGGTTTCTGTCAAATTCAAATTCTATAGGTGTCACCAGCAAGCAAGGCAGTGAAGAATATAAAGCATCCATGGCATCAAAAAAGAAAACAAACAAGGGTGGCCATTGTCTCAAGTATGAACCCATGGATCTAAAATTACTGAATGAAGAGCCTACTGCTATGGAAGTTTTCAGGAGGACGAGCTGCCTGCAATTCTGCCAAAATTTGTAGGGTTTCCATGCACAAGTTTTAAGGGATTTTTCCACTAATTTTACAGGGACAACATCAAAGGTTGGGATTTTTAATCTCACAGTAACACCAGAGATCATATCAAAAGCTAGAGGAATCCCTAGAGGTGGTGAAGAATGGTTTAAGGGCACAAAATTTATAATCCAGAGTTCTGAGGAGTTTCTCAAGAAAGAGAAAAGAGGATCTGATTTAACTAATGGCATTCCTAGGAGTTATATGGATTAAAATTATGCAAAGATGTTGATGATCATTCAAGAATATTTCACCTATGAGGGAAGATTCCAAATGGTTTACTCTTACCATCTCAGACTCCTTCTGCACTTTGTAGGTAAGAGATCACTTGACTTACCTTTCTATTTATACAGGAGTTTGAGAAAGATGTCAGATAGAGTTCAAGTTAAATTAGAAGGAAATGAGACATCTTTGTTTCACCATGGTTTGATAAAGATGTTAGTGTTGGAATAATTGAGAAGGTTAAACAGAGATTGGACTTATTTTTTGTTTATGAGTGGATATGAAATAGATGTAGGCACTCTAAAGAAAATATTAAAACCTATAAATACTACATCACGAGCTGTAATAGAGGAAGTTGAAGAAGAAAGAAGACAATCCCTTACACAATGAATGGACATAGGAGCAGAACCTCTGCAAGAAACTGACACCCCTCAGCTAATACCTGAAAAACAGAAATATAAGATGAGCAAACAAGGTAGTAAGAGGATAAATAGAAGCCAGACATTAGCCAAAGGAAATATAGAAGATATACTTCATGCAATTGACATTGAAGAGTCCCCAATAGTGCAAGAAGAAGATATTGAAGGTGGTGGAAGGAAACAGAAGAAGGGTAAGACTACCGAGAAATTAGATTTTGCAGGGGAAGATGTTGGTTTTATATTTCAGCCAAGGAAGCCAATGACCAGGTTTGCAAAGAAGACCATGGAGAGAAAAAAGACAAAGAAAATAAATGAAGTTGTACATCCAGTGAGCATCATATATTTATCTTCAGTAGCAGAAGAAGAAGTTGTCATCAGGCAGAGAAAGGGAAAAGAGAAGATAATTGAAAAATCATAAATAGAATCCCTCAAAGAACAACTAAAGGAAGCATGTAAATAAATATTGGAGTTGAAGTTAGAGGTAGAGAAGCATAGGTCTTAGAAGGTTCAATCTGACCAGATGATGAAAATATGGGACAATCAAATCTCAAGTGTTTCAAAATCTATGGACAATGCCAAAATATTGTTGAAAAGGACTCAGCCATTAAGAGGGGTGGTCAAACATACTAGGAAGATAATCTTACACTTGTAAGCTAAAAACAAACCATTAAAGGATCTAGTGGAAGAACTTCAGGAGCATCTGGACATGATATAAGTTGAGCTGGAGAAGAAAGGACTGAGGATGAAAGTGGTTGAAGAACCTATAGGCCAACCTATTGTAAATGAAGATGAAACTACTAAGACTGAAGAATTGAGTTGAAACATTTTTGATGAGGTTCATTGCTTGGAAAGAACCTAAATTTTGGCTCAAAAGGTCAAAATTTGAAGAAAATCACAAAATATGTAAATTTTGGTTTATTAGGCAGTTTATTAGGCAGTTTCGTAGCATGCTCTAGGCTTGAAGCAAGAAAAATGCTACGAAATTTCTAAAGAATCTATTTTGCTTTAAAAATTAGTTTTGTGAAGGATTAATGACGGTGGTTGGTTGTTTTTAAGATATTTTTTCATAGCAAAAGTTTTATTATAGAAAAGGTGGCAGGGAGATGGATGAAAAGGCAGAAATTCATTCGCTACGAAACCACACTACGAAATTTCCTAAACTTCTCTCTTTTGGAACGAAAGGTTTTTAGAAGATTTTTGGAGGTTCAAATAGCAAATCAGCCATTTGGAGACATCCATCTTGTCAATGGTACATCCCAGCATAAACTCATTACTTGATATGAGTGTCACTCATCAAGCTCAACGTGAAGACCAAGAATATAGTATTGTTGGTGAGGTAAATCCCCTCTGCAGACAGAGGTGATCCCACTAGCCCTAGAGTGGGTCTAGCCATAAAGGAGACATGCTATGACATCAATTCATAGTTAATAATGGACAAAGAATTGGTAGATCACCTACCGTAGGTCCTACGCTATTGTGTCTTCCGGAAGAATGGCTGGCTCTCGTTCCTGATTTGACAGATCACGATCTGCTCATTCTCACGCCCGAATACCTGCACAAACAAAAGAAACGAAGACGCTACACAACATACTATTTCGTATTCCTAACTATCATTCAGTCGAAGAGGACTAAATCACATGCACTAAATAAACATAACACAGAGATGGAATCAATATCATAGTCGAGTATATTTAATTAAAGAAGGAAGAGTACAACCAGGCTTTGACGTTGTGATCTCCTCCAGTAGAGTTCCAGCGGAGCACGTCTCACAAATCTCATTGGGAATTCAGACGGGATTCTCTCTACGAGATCCTCCATGGTTCGACCTTCTCTATAGTGATTACTCAGCTATAATATCTCTTCTCCAAGTTTAGCTTCTTGGCTATATGTTCAACTCCTTCGCTATATGTTCAGCTAGCTTTTGTAAAGGAAGAAGGCTTGTTTATATACAGGGAGAAGGAGAGGTTAGGATCCCTATAGTCGTGGGGGGGAGTCATATCCTCTTAGAATGTTCCATCAACCATTTCCTAAAGGAAGAGATCCGTGGTTTATCGAATTTAACCACTTGCAATGAGTCATTCTTGAGGTGGTTAAAGGAAACTTTCACCTCCAATTTCTTAAAAAACATTCCAAAAAAGGTTGGCATGGGCTCAACACAGGGACAGAGCTCCAGATGGTGTAGCCTCTAGTGCAAATTTTCCCCATTGGCGCAAGGGATGAACTGGATACTCGTGCCAATGCCAAAACATAGGTTTTTGGGTGCTTTCTGAGGAAATGTTCAACAGGAAGAATCATGTCCTTATGCAGAAGGATGAAAAGAACGTATTTGCAAATTTTGAAATTGCTCACAGGTCACAGAGAATACCCTCCAATATGTGGGGCGAGGGATTGCAGGGATGGTGACAAAATGTTGTGTAACATATGCCCCCTAAAGCATGAGGTACGAGAGAGAGGGAGGGGTGAAATGCTTTATGAGAACGTGTTCGACCAAAACATTGTTGTTGGAAAACCTGCAAGTACGAATACAACTGATACATCTGATATATGACATGTGGCATGGGCGCAGCCATCCATAAGAGAGTATATGAATAATGAGATCTGAGGTATGGACACAACCATCCAGCAGTAAGGATCAATAAATAGACCCAGGTATGGTCGCAGCCATCCAATCAAAGGATTCATACAATAAGTCATAATAATCCACAAAGAACCCGCAGTCTGGATTTCATCAGACAAAATCCAGGGTCTTGCGCTCCATTTCGACCCGAACATAGTACAAATTCGAGCATGCGAATATGTGAGCTCAAGGAAAACATGCAAGAACATCACCTGATTACCAGCCAATTATTAAAGCAGTTAACCGCGAGAGAAACCACCAATAATTACAATGGTCCTCAAGGTACACAAGGTACAATCCACAGAATGTGAACAGTGATTTGACGTCGAACACCTGCAGAGTCAATTGATCGAAGGCCAATGATGTAGACCTTACGTTGAGTGCGAAGAACCTGCCATTGAGGCATGCAGGCTCCAAGGTACCTGAAAGGAGTCTCTAGATCAACTTCCTGGATAATGAGCTGGAGTCGACAAGAAGTGACCTTGATCAAAGGTGGGCCATAATGTTTCCCACATCATCGACACGAGACAGAGGAATTTTATGTTTGTTAATCAAGACCAACAAAGAATCAGAGGGAGGTTAAAACTGCAAAGGAAAACTTCTCTTGAACATATCGGTGGCACGACACTGGATTTGGAAGTATTTGATATCAAGGGATCTGAGGTCATGGTGACATGGAAAAGAGTAGATGAGCAGTCAAAAGAGATTACCCAGACCCATTGAGGCAAGAAAATAACGATATGAGATGTCCCCAACCCGACACGAATGCAGACAAGTGCCATGTTCAAGAGCGACATACTGCTAACACGACTACGATCTTGGTTCCATTTTCCCCCACTATTTCTGGCGAGTACCCCAATTATTTTTGAAAGCAAGCTTGAAGGGGATAGCATGTGCTTGCGATGTAAGTTTTTCATTCGGACAAATCCAACCTAGTACATTTTACGAGCCCTAGGAAGGAGGAACTCGAATAACGCCATTGCGACAGAGTCCAATGTCATTAGAGTTTAACGAGTCTAACAAAGG
Source organism: Pinus albicaulis (assembly GCA_034641835.2). Lineage (NCBI taxonomy): Eukaryota > Viridiplantae > Streptophyta > Pinopsida > Pinales > Pinaceae > Pinus > Pinus albicaulis. The sequence continues at coordinate 1,077,248,500 of CM076578.1, forward strand.
GAGAACTTGGCGTCTTTTCATATTTATAGAGTTTGAAAAGACAACGGAAAAGAAAACTCCAACAGTCCGTTTTCATAAGTAGTCCCACATACCCGAAAAGGTAGAAAACTATGTTTGAGAGAACCTCCTAGTCGCAATAGGCTAGGGTATTCCTTTTTCGTAAATAATATGTCCCAGCCCAAAAAAAAGGTAAACGTATACTAGGTAGATATCATTTCACAGCCAATTTAACGAGCTCAAAACGACAAGCGACTCGGCAATATTTTCAGTTTCAGAGAGTCAGAAAAGAGCTAAAAGGTGACTCCAGTAGTGACTTTTTCGTTGTTTTACCGAGTTCGAAAAAGTATAAAATACAACTCGTCTCTTCGTCATAACCACGTGAAAAAACTGTCGTTGCACAAAAATACGCATGTAAAACATATTCCACAAAAATAATATGAAAATATATCGACAAATATGTTTTAAAACCTATTTTAGGACTTTGAAAAGTTATAAAAGACCAACAGTGGTAAAAAATATTTACTTTTCACTTTTACCTCTTTGTAGAGAAATAGTGACCCATTTATCTTGCGATCTTCAGGTGACGATGGTGGAAAATCCAGTGGACCATTCCGGATTCCGTCTATTTTAGGTAAGATCTGACTCCATTTGTCATCTTTTAAGTTATATTTCAGTACCTTTAATTGTCATTTGGAGTCTCTTAGGGGAGGATTTGTAAAAATTAGGGCTCCGCGGTTGGCCCGAGTTTCGGGCACAGACCCATGCCAATCGACCCTATTTTACACAGGGGTTGCACCAACCTCGCAACTCAAAATATGTGCTTAATTTAAGAAAATGCAACCGTTTGATTTCAAATTTAATGCCTAAGAAGTCTTACAATGTTCCTATGATCAATGCATGCAGGTACAAAGCAGAACAAGATGGTAATCAAGTGGAAAGAGAGAGAACATAGCGAAGAGGATGAACAAGCCATGGGAAATGAACAATGTATGAATGCCCTCAGGAATGGTGGGCTCAAGAAGTTCTTTCTGACACCGTGTCTCCAGGCTCAACTTGAATTGCTTTAGTATCTCATCAGCATTTTGGACGAGGATCAGGAGAAGTTCGTACTTTGGTATCAAGAGCCTGATCTGGAAGTATCTAATGTATATTTTATCACTGGAATGTCACGTAGGGGTGCAATCCCTATTCTGACTGGTACCCGGCCTTCTGGGGAAAGCATGAAAATGTTAATGAACAGGGTGTGCCCAGGGGCACGAAAAGGAACAGGGAGCGGTAAAGTGGATATCCAGACCGTCACTGATCTAGCACTGAAATTAGTGCTACACACTATCATGCAGGCTGCAGGATTGCAGGCGCCTCATGAGGCTACGAAGATGCAATTAATTCTTGCTTCAGAGTGTATGAACCCAATCATCTTCAACTGGGCTGAGGCTGTAACTATAAACATCAAATCGTAGCTCACCAAATGCAAGAAGTTTAAACTAATGCAGTTTGGGTATGGGTATTCTGGTATTGTTTTTCTTGGAACGATTACCCATATTTAAGCACAAGGAAGCTATAGTCCTGGAGCCACCACTAAGAGAGCCACGGATGGCCCGATGGGCGGCACTAATGCCCAGAGCAGGGGGTGGCCAGCAGATGTCTTGGAGGCCAGAGTTTTTTGATTGGCTCCAATGACAGCTGATTTTCATGGAGGATTAGAACTACACCGACACAGACTTCACCGGAGACCCAGACCTCCAACTCTCAGAGGGAGAGGATTGGGACAAAGAACTTGGTAAGAATCATTTTTTTTATTTTTATGAGTTTTATGATTTTTTGGTATATTTGCATGTTCTGATAGTTAATCTTATACGGATGCAGATGTCAGCCCAGAGCGTCCTACTGGTATGTCTCTAATAACGAGGCGGAATCCTCGTGACTTCGATCCTCAAGGTGAGGGCATTGATGAGGAGTTAGTGCAGAACCTGAAGGGAATTTCCCGTCGGGTCCTAGATTATGCCCGTTTGGATGATGTACCTCGAGCCTACCAAAGGCACACTATGGGAGTGTCGAGCCGTATCCACCATTTGTTGAGGCGGTTGGTATGGGCGGTAACGTGATATCATGAGCACCACACAGACTAGGCACTTAGGCTTTATTTCTGCACATTTTAGAGAGACATGTTGTCTCACGATGTAACCGAAATAGACATATATTATTTTTTGTGGGTTTTATGATGCACATGGCTGTAAACACACGATATATATATATATATATATATATATATATACATACACACATCTATTTTTTTGTATGGATCTTTGTACGTGTGATGATTCTTTTATACAAATCATGACACCTTGACAAACGATCCTCATGACACCTTGTTTCATTTTGTAAGGAGCTTGACACGAGAAAACGAACTTTGCTCCAACAATCTTGTTTCATTTTTTAACGAGGTTGACATAGAAGATGAACGATCCTCAAAACCCCTTGTTTCATTTTTTAAATGAGCTTGACACAGGAAAAGGAACCCTTCTCGGACATCCTTTCATCATGATGAATAAGAAGTAATGGCTTCCAAGAGGTTCGCCTCTGGTGGGAGAACAATATCTTGAAAATCGGGACCCAATGCCCCTAGCACACGATGTATAATGGCACCATCACTGAATGCGGGCATGGGGTGGGTAGTCACATAATTAACCTACAACGGGGAATATACAACCGGCAGATAAAGATTCAGAAGGGATGATGGTGGACCAGGTCTCACGTCGGGACCAAAGAATGAAAGCTGATCGATAGTCACGATCCGTCCTTTGTGTGGAAAATAGATCACACGAAAAAGGGAAGAGACAACTGCCCCCATGACATAACTATAGTCACGCCACAAGAGTAAATTGAAGTCTAAGGGGCCTGGAACAACCATCACGTCTATATGGACGGTTTTCCCTCCCAAAGTAACTGGAAACTTCGGAAGGATCCCTAACGGTTGACTAGTTCCTCTATTAAAGGCCAACATATTCTGGGTAACAGGCATAAGCGGCGGAGAACCAAAAGCTTTCCAAGTAGTGGAAGACAGAATACTAACAAACGCACCTTCATCTATAATAGTGTTGGGTACGACCAAATCAAAGGTTTGTACCGTGATCTCAAAAGGCACATAAGAAGGAAGGCGGTATCTTGCAAATCGACTCCAATCAAAGGAAACGACCAAACTACTTGGGGGGGATACCATCGAACTGAGATTGTTTTCCCACAGTGTTACCTAAGTAAGAGGAGAATTCTCCTGGACTTCCATCATGGGAGTAGGAGGAGCATTTCTTGCGATATAGGGACAGGTGAATCTTTTTCCAAGTCCGAGGAATATGAAGAAACAAGAAGAACATGAGGGGGATGAGATCGACTCTCAACGGAAAAGACCTGATGAACCACTGATGGGGTCAGGTCAACTGATTCCATGACCAATGATTGGTGGGGAATAGATTCTTGAATTTGAATTTATGAGGGAGCGAGATTGACCAAGGATGACTCTTGACCAACCTTTGAATCAACTAGCGGAGGATTCGAAGAAAGTTTCTGGTAACGAGCCAGAAGGCAAGGTGCAAAAATAGTAGGGTTTTCCAACACTCTCTTGGCTTCATCCATGTAAGGACAAAGGTGAATGGGATGATGCCCTTCACACAAATTATAGGGATTGGTAATTTTGCCTTGTTTTTTTATATGTCTTACCAGTGCTAGTCGAAGATGTGTCAATATGACTTTCAGAAGCCAAAGACAACAGCAGACAGTCGTCAAACCATGCGTCAAGTACCTTGGGAATACCAAGGAAGTCTCAAAGCAAGTGGTTACCTTTGCAGAGCATGCAAGGGAATTTGACTTTCCGTGGAAGCGTGGATGGTTCCGCAAGGGAAATATTTTTAGGTGCAGTAGCTGCAGTATTAGCCTCTCGCTTATCTGACTTCTTCTTCTTCTTAGCCACCTGGTTACTGGAGTCCAGACTTTCACCAGGTGAAGCAGAAGAGGAGGACGAAGAAATAGGCGAAGAAGGGGAGAGGTCCACCTTAGAAACAACATGATGTTGCTCTAGTGGAGGAGATGGTTGTATGGTGGACTGAGCACTCGGGACCACTGAGGTTGAAAATAACCATACAGGCAACCCAATAGTTAAACCAGGTAGGGACAAAGTTGCCATATAAGGAGCACCAACATTCCCAAAAGCAGGAAAAGGACCAGGATTCCCTTCAAAATGGATTCTTGGGTTAGTGAATTTCGGAAACTTTGCCATCAGAAACAACTTTACAACAACACCCTAAGGAAACTAACTTTAACTAGGAATATTTCATGGGCAGTTAATTTTTAAGACATTGAAACAAAACTCTGCCATTTCTTATTTTAAGAGTCGAGAAATAGGAAAAAGGTGGCTCTATCACTTTTAGGTTGGAAACGACCATGAAAGGACAAGTGCTCGATGATCTTTTCAATTTTATGGAGTCAGTAAAGATCAAAAATGACTGCTCAGGTAGTCTAGGTAAAAGGGTGTACCAGGTTCCTGTGAACTTCCATATACACCTTGGTCATAAAATGAAAGAAGAATCAACCAAGGACTTGACGTACGTGCAGGTAGTCCCCCCGAATGTTGTGTTCGGTGTATCACGATTACAAGGCGGCAGACTTGGATTCCTGCAGATAAAAGGATTTCAACCTATAGGGGTCTCCCTTTATATACTCGATGGTACGGGGAGCACAAGTCCTTACTTACGTTGTCTGAAGCCAGATGGTGAGCAACAACTACTAGTTTTTAAGACACCAGAGCACGTCTCTAACTTATACCACTAAATGTTTCGTTAAGTTTCAATGTTGCCTTAGGTTAATTGAATAAATTTTAAGTTGATCTTGTATTTATGTTTCAATCCCAAGGGCCTACCGAATGTTGAATATCACAAATCCCTGAATGCAAGCTATATGCCATAAAATACCATTTCATTCAATGAAGAGCTATCTATGAGAAAGTTATAAGTTTTCAAGCGATAGCAACAATAAAAACATGCGAAAAAATCCACTACAATACTTGATGCAAACTAATGAAAACGAGAAATCTCTCCTAGAATGCCCAATGCTAGTTATGCGAAATATTTTTCAATTTCATGATGCAAACAAGAATGCAAACAAAATATGTTTTGGATTTTTTCAATGTAATAGACAAAGTGCACTAAATAACATGAAAAACGAATCTTCACACTAGTTCGAGAATGCTAATGCAAGAGTCGAAGTGAAACAATCCAAACAACTCACAAGCCAACAAAACAAAGACTCAAACCAATGTCACAATCTCTCACATTGAATAAAGATGTCAAAACAGACCCATACAAGCAATGTGAGCTATTCTTGGAGTGACAGGAAGCAAAACTGAATGAAAGAGACAAGACTCACTCAAGACTCATTTCACCAAAAGCAACCACTCAAAACAGATCCAGGGAGCTGAATGCAATCAAGTAAATAACGAACATGACCGCGAAACAAGAGACCCAAACTCCTACAGGAGGCTCAGCATGTCAAAGCACTAGAAAGCACTAAAGCCATGATGCTGAAAGAAATGGACAAACAATCGGAGGAAGAAGGCTGATCACAGTCACAAACAAACCCAAAGCATTCAAATCAAGTCAAAAAAACACCCAGAGACACCAGGATGGATGAAAAACTCTAAAAGAAGGGAAACCCTAGTACCTATAGGAATTGGCGTGACTGTCTAGCTGTAATCTGTGCCAGAGAGGGGACAACATGGGTGATAAACTGGAAACTCATGCCAGTGGGTGCGACTGTCATGCTGGAAACCACGCCAATCAAGCCAACCTTGAAAAGATGAAAATTTGGAAAAAACAGAGGTCAAAATTGATCCTCTGGGGCTGAATAGGAGCCTAAAACTCAGCAAAACAATCCAGAAAAGGCAAGCTAAGAAAGCAAAGACCAAGAAGAAGATCTAATAGACGAAAGACAAACTCGCATTGATCCCCAGTATGGTTACCAATTTGTTGGTGAGGTAAATCCCCTCTGCGGAAAGAGGTGATCCCACTAGCCCTAGAGTGGCTCTAGCCACAAATGAGACATGATATGACATCAATTCCAAGTTAAGAATGGACAAAGGCTTGGTAGATCACCTACCGTAGGTCCTGCACTGCTGTTTCGTCCGGAAGAATGGCTACCTCTCATTCCTGTTTCGACAAATCATGATCCGCTCGTTCTCACACCCAGATACCTCCACATACACAAGAAACGAAGACGATACACAACATATTATTTCGTATTCCTAACTATTGGTCAGTCGAAGAGGACTAAATCACATGCATTAAATAAACATAACACAGAGATAGAATCAATATCATAGTTGAGTATATTGAATTAAAGAAGGAAGAGTACAACCAGGCTTCGATGTTGTGATCTCCTCCAGCAGAGTTCCAGCAGAGCACGTATCACAAAGCTCGTCGAGAATTCAAACGGGACACTCTCTACGGGATCCTCCTTGGTTCAACCTTCTCTATAGTGACTACTCAGCTATAACATCTCTTCTCCAAGTTTAGCTTCTTGGCTATATGTTCAGCTAGCTTTTTTAAAGGGAGAAGGCTTGTTTATATGGAGGGAGAAGGAGAGGTTAGGATCCTTATAATCATGGGGGGGAGTCCTATCCTCTTAGAATGTTCCATCAACCATTTCCTAAAGGAAGAGATCCGTGGTTTATCGAATTTAACCACTTGCAATGAGTCATTCTTGAGGTGGTTAAAGGAAACTTCCACCTCCAAATTCTTAAAAAACATTCCAAAAAAGGCTGGCGCGGGCTCAACACAGGGATAGAGCACCAGATGGCGTGGCCTCTAGTGCAAATTTTCCCCATTGATGTGAGGGATGAACTGGCTACCTGCGCCAATGCCAAAACATAGGTTTTTGGGTGCTTTCTGAGGAAATGTTCAAGAGGAAGAATCATGTCCTTATGAAAAAGGATGTAAAGAATGTATTTGTAGAGTTTGACATTGCTCACAGGTCATGGAAAATATCCTCCAATATGCGGGGCGAGGGATTACAGGGACGGTGACAAAATGTTGTGTAACAAGTGTAGATTATCTATTCCTGAAAAGTAGGACCATGTTTTCTAAATCTAGGGGATACTTTAAATATGTTAGTGATGGTGAATGTATCTCGAACATGTGATCTCTATCATGCAACTGTTTTACCATTAAGAAAACTAAATGTAATAAATATGAAGTAGAGTCCTATTAGGAATGTGACTTTTTAAAGGATAGCTGTCTTTTTTCGGTTCCAAGAAAGTGGTTTCAGTTATGTTAGGTGTCAAAGTTAGAGTTTGAGGATCTAGCTAGCTGGGAAGATCATTTGCAATGTAAATAAAGTCCATTTTATAGACAGAACATTGAATATCAAATGGTTGGAGAATATTGCACCAAATTGCTACTCTGTTATGTTTTATCAGTTTCAGTAATATACAATGACATTTCACTACCAGACCTGAGATTTGAATGAGGTGTTTAATGTTTTATTTGCTCTATATATTTTATTTCTAATCATATGCAATGAGTTTTATCTCTAATTACTCATAAATAATGTTATCATGCTCTGGCTTCCTTTAGGGGTTAAATTGTTGTGTTTTTCCTATGTTGTGTTACCATCCTTAATAAAACCTCTATTTGCCTTAGCTTCCATGAGAAGAATTATTGTCATTGAACTTTTTGATGTTGACCCCTTAGCCCAGTGGTAGAAAGCCTTTCAGTTTTCAACCTAAAATCAATCAAAAACCAAGTCATAGTTTATAGAGTTGGCCATCTAATAGTATTTCTATTGAAAATCATAAATCCCCTTTGAGAGAGCCCTCTGAAACTGAAGAGGCCAAGCTTCAGTTAAAAGTGGTTTGAAATAATTACATTAAGTTGATTGATGAGCATCCTAGCACGATCAATTTGGTGATAACATTTTGGTGCGTCTATCGGGAGTCTGAAGACATATTTCCCGAAGTTTTTTGTGCAAACAGTGAAGCTGAACTCTTAGAGGTAGCAAGAGCTCAGAATTTTTCAAGACTGCAAAAACTACCTTGGTGACTCCACTACAAATTTCCATGCTTAAAGGTGGTTTCAAGAAGAAGATATACAAAGAGCAATCCAGGTCCAAACCCACCTACAATTGTGGATAATCCAGAGAGGATTCTCAGAGGCATTGAAAGCAGCTCTTCAAAATCAGGTATTCCATCACAATTAAGAGCTTTGTCCTCTGAAATTGTTCGAGTTCTTGAAGGTAAGAAATTTTATGATAAAATTCAAGAGGACTTATTTAGTTCTAAGAGTGAAAATGAATTGACTAAGATTATTCTAGACCTACAAAGACTAGCTATTGATACCTCAACCCTAGTAACCAAAAAAGAGAAAGAAGAATTCTGGGAAAAAGTTACATAAGAGTTTTTGTTAGAGAAGGAGCCTTTTGAAAAGTTAAAGGAGTTAGATCCATTTGAATTCTTGCTAAGAATAAAATTCAATATGCCTTTACCTCAGTGAAGCTCATTTGTATTTGGACTGCAAATATCAACTACACCACCTCCTATTAGCTCATCTTCTCCTACCGTTTTTCCAAGAAATACCACAGTCCCTTTCATTATGGATGGAATTGTTACACCTCCACCTCCTCTTTTTGCACCTGAAAGATATGCCTCACTTGTCCTCCCAACTTTTCTTAATGCCCTCCCAAGTAAATACTCAACTAGAATTAAAACCTGGGGGAGTGAAAAAGAAACAACAGTTGAGGAACATGTAGAAAAATTCAATGATTTCATAGACAGAGAGGAAGTAGACCATGAAGATGTTAAAATGAGAGTATTTGCTCAAAGTTTCAATGGTGAGGTTAGAAAATGGTTTAAAACCCTTACTCCAGCAAGCTTGCATAATTGGAACCAGTTTCAGGATAGTTTTCTGAGAAAACGGGGGAATAGAACAAACCCTGTGCAGGCCCTGACTGAATACAATAGTTTAAAAAGAGCTTTAGATGAAACTATCCAATATTTCTTGGGTTTAAAAAATTATACAATTCTATACCTCCTCATATCAAACCTCCCCCAGGAGCTGCTCAAGTACGCTATCCTGAGGCATTTGATTATGATTTCTCCATTTTTCTTAGGGAAAGAGAATATGCTTCTCTAGCAGAAATGCAGAATGATGTTGTGAAGGTAGAAGTGAACATGGTAGCTACTAATAATTTTAATATGGGTAAAAATAAACTAAAAGAAGAAGAAAAGCCTTCCACTTCATATGTTAAATTTGATTCTATGATGAAGACTATGGAGAAACGCATGGATAGACTTTCCCTTGGAACAAATTCTTCACATCCTACACAACATGATCCACAAATGAGAAATACACAGTTTATAAGGCCTCAGAATCAGTAAAGACAGAGAGAAAACATAAATCAGCTTGACCCTCAATTGAGGCCTCCTTTTCAATAGAATTTTATTAATGAAGAAGAAACTCAACCTAAGATTCAAGAAGACACTATTCACTACCTAGATTAAAACATGTCTGGGATGTTTCTAACCAAAGAGGAGCATGATGAATCTGATCATGATTTGAATAAGGGTGAGGGACAATTTGATTATCTTAAAGGTTATCAACATAATATATTTCAGATGCAAAAGTAATACAATGTTAGAAACAAAAATGTTCCTATCACTACAAATAAAACACAGGAAAATAAGGATGCTCCTAAAGTAGCTGAGCCTAAAAATGACCCACCACTTCCTCCCCCTATCAAAGAGAGTGAAAATATTACTTATGTTTTCAGTTTGGAGAATGAGATCTCTAAAATTAAGATTATTGTTCCCTCTGGAGAAATTATCAAGTTAAATGAGTACAGAAGAAAATTTGTGAATATGTTGAATTCTCAGTCAAGAGCTTCAGATATCCTTAATATACAAGAAGACCATCCTACCATCTACTTGGGACCAAGATTGAAAGATGAGAAGAATGAAGAAGTACCTCCTTTCCATGTTAGCCTTAGTATCCATGACATGACCTTACACAATTCAATGTTGGATTTGGGGGCTTCTCATAACCTCGTGCCTAAGGTGAATATGGAGAGGATGGGTTTGGAGATCACTAGGCCATATGAGGATTTATTTTCTTTTGACTCTAAAAGAGTCCAATTCATAGGATTTATTGAAGATGTTGTTTTTGGCCTAACACAAGTGCTTTCCAAGACAATGGTAATGGACATTATGGTAGCAGATATTCCACCCAAGTTTGGCATGCTCTTATCTAGATCTTGGGAAAAAAAAATCAAAGTCACCATGTAGATGGAATCGACATATGCGACCATTCCTATTCTTTGTGAGCAGAGAAGATTGTATAGGGAGAGTAGGATGGCGTACATGGTAAGTAGCAACGATAAACATCAAAATTTTCCCATTTATGCTATTGAAAAGATTCAGAAGGGATGATGGTGGACCAGGTCTCACGTCAGGACGAAAGAATGAAAGCTGATCGATGGTCACGATCTGTCCTTTGTGTGGAAAATAGATCACACAAAAAGGGGAAGAGACAACTGCCCCCTTGACATAAGTATAGTCGCGCGAAAAGAGTAAATTGAAGTCTAAGGGGCCTGGAACAACCATCACGTCTATATGGATGGTTTTCCCTCCCAAAGTAACTGGAAACTTTGGAAGGATCCCTAACGGTTGACTAGTTCCTCTGTTAAAGGCCAACATATTCTAGGTAACAGGCATAAGCGACAGAGAACCAAAAGCTTTTCAAGTAGTGGAAGACAGAATACTAATATACGCGACTTCATCTATAATAGTGTTTGGTATGACCATATCAAAGGTTTGTACCGTGATCTCAAAAAGCACATAAGAAGGAAGGCACTGTCCTGCAAATCGACTCCAATCAAAGGAAGTGACCAAACTACTAGGGGGGGATACCATCAAACTGAGATTTTTTCCCCCCATTGTTACCAAAGTAAGAGGAGCATTCTCCTAGACTTCCATCATGGGAGTAGGAGGAGCATATTCTTGCAATATAGGGACAGACGAATCTTTCGCCAAGTCTGAGGAATATGAAGAAACAAGAAGAACATGAGGGGGATGAGATTGACTCTCAACAGAAAAGACCTGATGAACCACTGATGGGGTCAGGTCAACCGATTCCATGACCAATGATTGGTGGGGAATAGATTCTTGAATTTGAATTTCCAAGGGACCGGATTGACCAAGGATGACTCTTGACCAACCTTTGAATCAACTAATGGAGGATTCGAAGAAAGTTTCTGGTAACGAGCTGGAAGGCAAGGTGCAGAAACAATAGGGTTGTCCAACACTCTCTTTGCTTCATCCATATACATACAAAGGTGAATGGGATGATGCCCTTCACGCAAATTACAGGGATTGGTAATATTGCCTTGTTTTTTATATGTCTTACCAGTGCTAGTCGAAGATGTGTCAATATGACTTTCAGAAGCAAAAGACAATGGTAGACGGTCATCAGACCATGCATCAAGTACCTTGGGAATACCAAGGCAGTCTCGAAGCAAGTGGTTACCTTTGTAGAGCATGCAAGGGAATTTGAATTTCCGTGGAAGCGTGGATGGTTTCGCAAGGGAAAGATTTTTAGGCACAGTAGCTGCGGTATTAGCCTCTCGCTTATCTGACTTATTCTTCTTCTTAGCCACCTGGTTACTGGAATCCAGACTTTCACCAGGTGAAGAAAAAGAGGAGGATGAAGAAATAGGCGAAGAAGGGGAGAGGTCCACCTTAGAAACAACATGATGTTGCTCTGGTGGAGGAGATGGTTGTACAGTGGACTGAGCACTCGGGACCACTGAGGTTGAAAATAACCATACAGGCAACCTAACAGTTAAACCAAGCAGGGAAAAAGTTTCCATATAAGGAGCAACAACATTCCCAAAAGCAGGAAAAGGACCAAGATTGCCTTAGGTGACTCTATCACTTTCAGGTTGGAAACGACCATGAAAGGACAACTGCTCGATGATATTTTCTAATTTATGGGGTCAGTAAAGATCAAAAATGACTGCTCAGGTAGTCTAGGTGAAAGGGTGTACCAGGTTCCCGTGAACTTCCATATACACCTTGGTTATAAAATGAAAGAAGAATCAACCAAGGACTTGGCGTACGTGCAGGTAGTCTCCCCGAATGTTGTGTTCGGTGTATCACGGTTACAAGGCGGTAGACTCAGCTTCCTATGGATAAAAGGATTGCAACCTATAGGGGTCTCCCTTTATATACTCGACGGTACGGGGAGCACAATTCTGTACTTGCGTTGTCTGAAGCCAAATGGTGAGCGACAGCTACTAGGTTTTAAGACACCAGAACACGTCTCTAACTTAGACCACTAAATGTTTCGTTAAGTTTCAATGTTGCCTTAGGTTAATTGAATAAATTTTAAGTTGATCTTGTATTTATGTTTCAATTCCAAGGTCCTACCGAATGTTGAATCTCACAAATCCCTGAATGCAAGCTATATGCCATAAAATACCATTTCATTCAATTAAGAGCTATCTATGAGAAAGTTATAGGTTTTCAAGTGATAGCAACAATAAAAACATGCGAAAACATCCACTACAATACTTGATGCAAATTAATGAAAACGAGAAATCTCTCCTAGAATTCCCAATGCTAGTTATGCGAAAGATTTTTCAATTTCATGATGCAAACAAGAATGCAAACAAAATATGTTTTGGATTTTTTCAATGTAATCGACAAAGTGCACTAAATAACATGAAAAACAAATCTTCACACTAGTGCGAGAATGTTAATGCAAGAGTCGAAGTGAAACAATCCAAACAACTCATAAGCCATCAAAACAAGGACTCAAACCAATGTCACAATCTCTCAAATCGAAGAAAGATGTCAAAACGAACCCATACAAGCAATGTGAGCTATGCTTGGAGTGACAGGAAGAAAAATTGAATGAAAGAGATAAGACTCACTCAAGACTCATTTGACCAAAAGCAACCACTCAAAACGGATCCAGGGAGCTGAATGAAATCAAGTAAATAACGAAGGTGACCATGAAACAAGAGACCCAAACTCCTATAGGAGGCTGAGCATGTCAAAGCACTAGAAAGCACTAAAGCCATGATGCTAAAAGAAATGGACAAACAATCGGAGGAAGAAGGCTGATCACAGTCACAAACAAACCCAAAGCATTCAAATCAAGTCAATGAAACACCCAGAGACACGAGGATGGATGAAAAACTCCAAAAGAAGGGAAACCCTAGCACCTACAGGAATCGGCGTGACTGTCTGGCTGTAATCGTTGCCAGAGAGGGGATGGCGTAGGTGATAAACTGGAAATTCACGCCAGTGGGTGTGACTGTCAGTCTGGAAACCACGCCAATCAAGCCAACCTTGAAAAGATGAAAATTTGGAAAAAAAGAGGTTAAAATTGATCCTCTGGGGCTAAACAGGGGCCTAAAACTCAGCAAAACAATCCACAAAAGGCAAGCTAAGCAAGCAAAGACCAAGAAGAAGATCTAATAGATGAAAGACAAACTCGCATTGATCCCCAATATGGTCACTAATTTTTTGTGAGGTAAATCCCCTCTGTGGAAAGAGGTGATCCCACTAGCCCTAGAGTGGGTCTAGCCACAAACGAGACATGATGTGACATCAATTCTTAGTTAAGAATGGACAAAGACTTGGTAGATCACCTACCGTAGGTCCTGCACTGTTGTGTCATCCGGAAGAATGGTTGCCTCTCGTTCCTGATTCGACAAATCATGATCCGCTCGTTCTCACACCCAGATACCTCCACATACATAAGAAACGAAGACAATACACAACATATTATTTCGTATTCCTAACTATCAGTCAATCAAAGAGGACTAAATCACATGCATTAAATAAACATAACACAGAGATGGAATCAATATAATAGTTGAGTATATTGAATTAAAGAAGGAAGAGTACAACCAAGCTTCGACGTTGTGATATCCTCTAGCGGAGTTCCAGTGGAGCATGTCTCACAAAGCTCGTCGAGAATTTAGACGGGACTCTCTCTACGAGATCCTCCTTGGTTCAGCCTTCTCTATAGTGATTAATTAGCTATAACATCTCTTCTCCAAGTTTAAATTCTTAGCTATATGTTCAGCTCCTTGTCTATAGGTTCAGCGAGCTTTTGTAAAGGGAGAAGGCTTGTTTATATAGATGGAGAAGGAGAGGTTAGGATCCTTATAATCATGAGGGGGAGTCCTATCCTCTTAGAATGTTCCATCAATCATTTCCTAAAGGAAGAGATCTGTGGTTTATCGAATTTAACCACTTGCAATGAGTCATTCTTGAGGTGGTTAGAAGAAACTTCCGCCTCCAATTTCTTAATAAACATTCCAAAAAAGGCAGGTGCAGGCTCAACACAGGGATAGAGTGCCAGATGGCGCAGCCTCTAGTGAAAATTTTCCCCATTGACGCGAGGGATGAACTGGCTACCTGCGCCAATGCCAAAACATAGGTTTTTGGGTGCTTTCTGAGGAAATATTCAACAGGAAGAATCATGTCCTTATGCAGAAGGAAGTAAAGAATGTATTTGCAGAGTTTGACATTGCTCACAGGTCACAGAAAAGACCCTCCAATATGCGGGGCGAGGGATTTCAGGGACAGTGACAAAATGTTGTGTAACAACTGTAGATTATCTATTCTTGAAAAGTAGGACCATGTTTTCTAAATCTATGGGATACTTTAAATATGTTAGTGATGGTGAATGTATCTCCAACATGTGATCTCTATCATGCAGCTGTTTTACTGTTAAGAAAACTAAATGTAATAAATATGAAGTAGAGTCCTATTAGGAATGTGACTTTTTAAAGGATAGCTGTCTTTTTTTGGTACCAAGAAAGTGGTTTCAGTTATGTTAGGTGTCAAAGTTAGATTTTTAGGATCTATCCAGCTGGGCAGATCATTTGCAATGTAAATAAAGTCTATTTATAGACAGAACATCGAATATCAAATGGTTGGAGAATATTGCACCAAATTGCTACTCTGTTATGTTTTATCAGTTTCAGTAATATAAAATCACATTTTACTTCCAGACCTGAGATTTGAATGAGGTGTTTAATGTTTTATTTGCTCTATATCTTTTATGTCTAATCATATGCAATGAGTTTTATCTCTAATTACTCAGAAATCATGTTATCATGCTCTGACTTCCTTTAGAGGTTAAATTGTTGTGTTTTTCCTATGTTGTGTTACCATCCTTATTAAAACCTCTATTTGCCTCATATTCCATGAGAAGAATTATTGTCATTGAATTTTTCGATGTTGACCCCACAGCCCATTGATAGCAAGCCTTTCATTTTTCAACCTGCAATCAATCAAAAACCAAGTCATAGTTCATATAGTTGGCCATATAATAGTATTTCTATTGAAAATCATAAATCCCCTTTGGGAGAGCCTTCTGAAACTGAAGAGGCCAACCTTCAGTTAAAAGTGGTTTGAAAGACTTACATTAAGTTTATTAATGAGCATCCTATCACGATCAATTTGGTGATAACATTTTGGTGCGTCTGTCGGGAGTCTGAAGACATATTTCCTGAATTTTTTTGTGCAAACAGTGAAGCTGAACTCTTGGAGGTAGCAAGAGCTCAGAATTTTTCAAGACTGCAAAAACTACCTTGGTGACTCCACTAAAAATTTCCTTGCTTAAAGGTGGCTTCGAGAAGAAGATATACAAGGAGCAATCCAGATCCAAACCCACCTACAATTGTGGATAATCCAGAGAGGATTCTCAGAGGCATTGAAAGCAACTCTTCAAAATCAGGTATTCTGTCACAATCAAGAGCTTTGTCCTCTGAAATTGTTTGAGGTCTCGAAGGTGAGAAATTTTATGATAAAATTAAAGAGGACTTATTTAGGTCTAAGATTGAAAATGAATTGACTAAGATTATTCTAGACCTGCAAAGACTTGCTATTGATACCTCAACCCTATTAACCAAAAAAGAAAAAGAAGAATTTTGGGAAAAAGGTACATAAGAGTTGTTGTTAGAGAAGGAGCCTTTTGAAAAGTTAAAGGAGTTAGATCCATTTGATTTCTTGCTAAGAATAAAATTCGATATACCTTTACCTCAGTGAAGCTCATTTGTATTTGGACTGCAAATATCAACTACACCACCTCCTATTAGCTCATCTTCTCTTACCATTTTTCCAAGAAATACGACAGTCCCTATCATTATGGTTGGAATTGTTCCACCTCCACCTCCTCTTGTTGCACCTGCAAGATATGCCCCACTTATCCTCCCAGATTTTCTTAATGCCCTCCCAAGTAAATACTCAACTAGAATTAAAACCATGGGGAGTGAAAAATAAATAACAGTTGAGGAACATGTAGACCAATTCAATGATTTCATAGACAGAGGAGAAGTAGACCATGAAGATGTTAAAATGAGAGTATTTGCTCAAAGTTTCACTAGTGAGGTCAGAAAATGGTTTAAAGCCCTTGCTCCAGCAAGCTTGCATAATTGGAACCAGTTTCAGGATAGTTTTCTGAGAAAATGGGGGAATAGAACAAACCCTGCGCAGGCCCTGACTGAATACAATAGTTTAAAAAGAGCTTTAGATGAAACTATCCAATATTTCTTGGGTTTAACAAAGTATACAATTCTATACCTCCTCATATTAAAACTCCCCCAGGAGCTGCTCAAGTACGCTATGCTGAGGCATTTGATTATTTTTTCTCCATTTTTCTTAGGGAAAGAGAATATGCTTCTCTAGCAGAAATGTAGAATGATGTTGTCAAGGTAGAAGTGAACATGGTAGCTACTAAGAATTTTAATATGGGTAAAAATAAACTAAAAGAAGAAAAAAATCCTTCCACTTCATATGTTAAATTTGATTCTATGATGAAGACTATGGAGAAACGCATGGATAGACTTTCCCTTGGAACAACTTCTTCACCTCCTACACAACATGATCCACAAATGAGAAATCCACAGTTTAGAAGGCCTCGGAATCATTAAAGACGGAGAGAAAAAATAAATCAGCTTGACCCTCAATTGAGGCCTCCTTTTCAAAAGAATTTTATTGATGAAGAAGAAACTCAGCCTGAGATTCAAGAAGACACTATTCACTACCTAGATTAAAACATGTCTGGGGTGTTTCTAACCAAAGAGGAGCATGATGAATCTGATCATGATTTGAATAAGGGTGAGGGACAATCTGATTATCTTAAAGTTTATCAACATGCTATATTTCAGATGCAGAAGCAATACAATGTTAGAAACAAAAATGTTCCTATCACTGCAAATAAAACACAGGCAAGTAAGGATTCTCCTAAAGCAGCTGAGCCTAAAAATGACCCACCACTTCCTCCCCCTGTCAAAGAGAGTGAAAATATTACTTATGTTTTCAGTTTGGAGAATGAGATCTCTAAAATTTAGATTCTTGTTCCCTTTGGAGAAATTATCAAGTTAAATGAGTACAGAAGAAAATTTGTGAAAATGTTGAATTCTCAACCAGGAGCTTCAGATATCCTTAATATACAAGAAGACCATCGTACCATCTACTTGGGACCAAGATTGGAAGATGATTAGAATGAAGAAGTACCTCCTTTCCATGTCAGCCTTAGTATCCATGACATGACCTTACACAATGCAATGTTGGATTCGGGGGCTTCTCATAACCTCGTGCCTAAGGTGAATATGGAGAGGATGGGTTTGGAGATCACTAGGCCATATGAGGATTTATTTTATTTTGACTCTAAAAGAGTCCAATGCATAGGATTTATTAAAGATGTTGTTTTTGACCTAACACAAGTGCCTGCCAAGACAGTGGTAATGGACATGATGGTAGTAGATATTCCACCCAAGTTTGGCATGCTCTTATCCAGATCTTGGGAAAAAAAAATCAAAGTCACCATGTAGATGGAATCGACATATGCCACCATTATAGGGAGAGTAAGATGGCGTACATGGTAAGTAGCAATGATAAACATCAAAATTTTCCCATTTATGCTGTTGAAACTGAATTAGTATCAGAAATTATTTTCAATGAGCTAATTGATGAAGCAGAAAGTGAAGGTAAAGCAGAAATTCAACAAATTGAAAATCAGCAAGTTGAAAATCATGAAATTGTAGAAGGGAAAGCAGAGGGTGTGTGGCTTCTTCGCTTTTATGGATTTGTTGGAAGAGAGGGGGCTGGAGCAGGCATATGGATTACTACTCCTGAGGATGAAAGTAAGTTTTATTCTTTCAAACTTGACTTTGATTGTACCAATAATATGGCTGAATATGAATCTTTGTTTTTGGGTTTGGAAAAATTGAAATGATTGGGTGCCCAAAAGATATCAGTTTGTGGATATTCTGAGTTTGTAATCAAACTAGTTGAAGGAGAATATCAAACTAAGGATGTGAGGATGACATCCTGTAGAAATTTGATTATGGAAATTTTGGAAAAGTTTCAAGAATATGCATTTATTGTGAAAACTAGAGAATCACTAGAGATCAAAACTCAGTGGTTGATTCTCTAGTTGTTTCTTCTATTTTGTTTGTCATCCCTACACACTCTACTGAGAAATATGAAATTGAAGTCTGACATACGCCTCTTATCCCAGATAATATCATCCATTGTAATGTGTTTGAGGATGACCAGCAAGTCATAAATTTCATAGAGTTAAAAGAGGAATTTGAAAGCACACAAGTAGATCAACTAAACATGCTTGCTGAAACTAAGGTCAATTTTGAAGTTTTGTAGCTGAAAAATAATTGTATACCCAAGGGTCTTATTCCACTTGAAAAGATTTTTGACCAAAATGATGTTTTCAAATCTCCTAGAATGCAACCTAATGATGAGGAGGTAGAAACTTGTAATCTTGGTACAGTAGTGGCGCCTAAGATGATAAAGATTTCCATGTTTCTTTCTATGGAGATGAGACAGAAATATATTGAGATGATGAAAAAGTTCATTGATGTTTTTGCATGGATTTATGTTGATCTGAAAAAGTATGATCCTACTATATTTATTTAGCATACTATTCCTATCAAAGAGAATGAGAAACCCTTCAAATGTAAATTGAGAATGATTAATCCATTGCTCGTTCCTCTGATTGAGAAGGAAATTAAGAAAATTTTTGATGCAAAAATTATTGTTCCTATAAGATTCTCAAAATGGCTTGCTAATTTGGTACTAGTCAGAAAAAAGAGTAGAGAGATAAGAATCTATATTGATTTCAGAAACTTGAACAAGGATTCTTTGAAAGACAACTACCCTCTTCCTAAAATGGATCAGATTTTGCAAAATATTGTTGGCCCTCAAAGGATGCCCATGCTAGATGATTTTTAGGATACAATCAGATATTGGTACACCCATAAGATCAAGAGAAAACTTCTTTTACCACACCATGGGGGACATTCATGTACGCCAAGATGCCTTTCAATTTGATGAATGCTGGAGAGATATTTCAAAGAGAAATGGGAATTGCCTTTTTTTAGGAGAAAGATAAGTTAGTTGTCATCTATTTGGATGACATAACTGTATTTTCAAGAAGGGAGGAAGATGATTTGAAGAATTTGGAGAAAATTTTGCAGAAGTGTAGAAGATTTGGTATCTCTCTTAACCCCACTAAAAGTATTTGTGCTCTAACTTCTGGAAAATTTCTTAGACATATTATATCAAAGGATGGGATAAATATTGATCAAATAGAGTTAATGCTATTCAGAAGATAGACCTGCCAAGGAACAGGAAGGAAATTTAGTCCTTTCTTGGGAGAGTAAACTTTGTTAGACGGTTCATCCCAAACTTTGTTGAAATTGTCAAGGACATTACCAAGATGTTGAAGAAAGGAGCTGATATTAAATGGACTGTTGAAGCCAATCAATCATTTGAAGAGATAAAGAAAGCCCTCACTCAAGCCTCAATTCTTATTAGTCCAAAAATTTCAAGAGAATTTCTAGTTTTCACATTTGCATCTGAAAATACCATAGCTAGAGTTTTAATGCAGAAAGGACAGCAACGTACAGAACAACCAATTTCGTTATTTAGTAGAAATTTTGCTAACTCAGAGCTGAAGTACAATATTTTCGAAAAACAGGCATATGCTTTGATCAAATCTATTAAGGATTTTAGAATTAATATTTTACACTCTCATGTCATTTCATTTGTGCCTAACACTGTGGTTAAAGAAATTTTGACACAAGTTGATCCTGATGGCAAGAGAGGGAATTGGATAGCTAATTTGTTGGAGTATGACATAGAAATAAAACCTACAAAATTGGTGAAAGTACAGGGGTTGGCAAAGTTGATGGCGCAATCCAATTTTGATTGTCTTGACATGAATCTTATTGCAAAAATTTCAGAACAGTTAGAGGAAGATGAAGAGTTGATTCCTATTGAATATAGTTTCATTTTATTTGAATGGTACAGAGATATTATATTTGTCTTGCATCATCACAGAGCTCCTGCAGAGTTTACTAAATCAAAAGCAAGGTTTGTGAAGCTGAAATCATTAAGATATTGCATTGTAGATAAGAATTTGTACTGGAAAGATATTGGTGGAATCCTTTTAAATTGTTTGCTGGAAAAGGAAGCTGAAAGGGTCATTGAAGAGTTTAATAAGGTAGATTGTGGAGGACACCACTACTAGAAGGCCATAGCAAACAAAATTCTCAGAGCAGGGTACTACTGGCCCACTATGTTCAAGGATGTTTACAAGAAGATCGATACTTGCCATGAATGTCAGATTTTTAATGGTAAGAAAAAGTTGATTCCTTTACCTTTGATGCTAATTTATGTTGAGGCACCTTTCCAACAATGGGGTTTGGATTTTATTGGTGAAATACACCCATAATCTTCAGGACAGTATCACTGGATCCTGACAGCCACAGATTATTTCACTAAGTGGATCGAAGTAATCCCAACAAGGTAGGAAAATGATTCAGTCATCATTCTGTTCTTAGAGAACAATATTTCGTCCAGGTTTGGTTGTCCTATGAATATTATTACTGAAAATGCACATGATTTTAAATCAAAAATGTTAATTAGTTTTTTTCATTAGTATCATATAACACTTGGACACTCAACTACTTATTACCCCTAGGGTAATGGCCTTGCTGAATCCTCTAATAAAAGCATTGTGAGAATTATAAAAAAGGTACTGCAGGAAAACAAGAGATCATGTCATCTGAAGTTGAAGGATGTTATGTGGGCTAGTAGAGTATGTACAAAGCGATCCATTGCTACTTCCCCTTATGAATTAGTGTATGGAGCTGAAGCAATTTTTCCCACCTCCCTCGGAGTGCATGTAATGAAATTACTGCAAGGACTTGAAGAGGAGCCTAATTCCATTTAGAGGAGGATAAATCAGCTCATATTTCTACAAGAAAAAAGGGAGGAAGTATACAATAGCCATCATCAGTCATAAAACAAAGTGAAGAAAATTTTTGACAGAAATGTCAAAGAAGAAAATTTTCATTTTTAGTATGTAGTTCTAAAGTGGGAAGCCAAAATTGAGGAAAAGGGGAACATGGGAAGTTTGAAAACATCTAGAAGGGACCATTTATAGTAGCTGCATACCATGGCAAAAATACTTATCTACTTCAGGAGATGGATGGACAACCTTGTGTTGGAGGACCTGTCAATGGAAGGTTTCTAAAGCATTATTCCTCTTAAATTTTATTGAATTTTCACTCCATTGTATATATTCCATTTTATTATGCTTTTCTGCTAATAAAGACAGGTTGATCATCAAACTTGAGCCCGAGGAGAACGCCATAAGGGTTTGAAGAAGGCTTGGAAAATTTGAGAAGGTTATTTTCAAAATATGGATGGCACTGGAACTACAGGTTCTTTGGTGTACCACAGGGGCACACCATCCCAAGTGGAGCCACTATTATAACTCATTTAGTTGTAAAAAATTCCTTGATAGGGTCATGCAAGTCATTCACCAAATTGATGAGGTATCCTAAGTCAATTAATGTGATGTATGAAAATTTTTGCATTTTTATGAAGCCTAACCTAATTTTAAAGTTCAACTTCATCCATGCCACTTTAGTCAAATGAATCTCACATCATATCATTTTTCATCCCCATGAATTTAATATCAAGAGTTCACACTTATCATTTTTTCAAAATTTTGTAGCAATTTACAAATGAAATCCACAGATTTCGCTACGAAATTGCCTAATAGTTCTGTAGCGAATCTGTTAGCAACCTAACTCTCTCTGCTATGAAACTTCGTTTTTTCAGCCACAGTTGTCAGAACGATGTAAGGTGTCAGTTTATGATAAGATGAGTAAAGGTTGAGGTCTTTCAAGGTTGTTATGATAAGTTTCAAATGTACATAGCCGTATTTGATGAAATCATGATTCTTTTTGGTTGCATGTACTATTATTAAAACCCGAGTTGTCAATTAACATTTTAAACCTTACCCCAAACCAACCTTTTTTCATATTACTATTTATCCTTGCATGTAAATCAATTCCTGGAGAGCTGCTTCATCTCTCCAAGCAAGTTGCAGTCAAATTCAAATTCTGCAGGTGTCACCAGCAAGCAGGGCATCGAAGACTATAAATCATCCATGGCTTCAAAAAAGAAAACAAACAAGGGTGGCCATTGTCTCATGTATGAACCCATGGATCTGAAATTACAGAATGAAGACCCTACTGCTATGGAAGTTTTCAGGAGGACGGACTGCCTACAATTCTGCCAGAAGTTGTAGGGCTTCCATACATAGGTTTCAATGTATTTTTCCACTAATTTTACAAGGACAACATCAAAGGTTGGGATTTTGAATCTCATAGTAACACCAGAGAGCATGTCACAAGCTACAAGAATCCCTAGAGGTGGTGAAGAATGGTTTAAGGGCACAAAATTTACAATGCAAAGTTGTGAGGAGTTTCTCAAGCAAGAGCACAGATGAGTTGAATTAACTAATGGGCTTCCCCGGAGTTATATGGAGAAAAATTATGTAAATTTTCTGATGGTCATTCAAAAATATTTCACCTGCGAGGGGAGATTCCACATGGTTTGCTCTTACCATCACAGACTCCTTCTGCACTTAGTAGGTAAGAGATCACTTGACTTACCTTTCTATTTATACAAGAGTTTGGGAAATATGTTCGATAGATTTCAAGTTAAATCAAAAGGCAGTCAAAAATCTGTGTTTCACCATGGTTTGATAAATCTAGTAGTGTTGGAAGAATTGAGAAGGTTAAATAGAGATTGGACTTATTTTTTGTTTATGAGTGGATATGAAATAGATGTAGTCACTCCAAAAAAAATCTTAAAACCTAGAATTACTACATCAACAACTATAATAGAAGAAGTTGAAGAAGGAATAAGACCATCCCCTATAGAAAAAATGGACATAGGAGCAGAACCTCTGCAAGAAACTGACACCCCTCAGCTAGTACCTGCAAAATAGAAACGTAAGATGAGAAAACTAGGCAGTAAGAGGATAACTAGAAGCTAGAAATTGGCCAAAGGAAATTTGGAAGATATCCTTCATGCAATTGACATTGAAGAGTCCCCAATAGTGCAAGCAGAAGATATTGAAGGTGGTGGAAGGAGACTGAATAAGGGTAAGATTGTCAAGAAATTAGATATTGTAGTGGAAGATGCTGGTTTTATATTTAAGCCAATGACCAAGTTTGCAAAGAAGGCCATGGAGAGAAAAAAGACAGAGAAAATCAGTGAAGTTGTACAACCAGTGAGCATCATATATTTATCTCCAGCAGCAAAAGAAGAAATTGTCATCATGCATAGAAAGAGAAAAGAGAAGATAACTGAAAAATCAGAAATATAATCCCTTAAAGAATAGCTGAAGGAAGCAGGTAAAGAAATATTGGAGTTGAAGTTAGAGGCAGAGAAGCACATGTCTGAGAAGGTTCAGTTTGACAAAATAATGAAAAGATGGGACAGTCAAATCTCAAGTGTTTCAAAATCTATGGACAATGCCAAAAGATTGTTGAAAAGGACTTAGCCATTAAGTGGGGTGGTCAAACATACCAGGAATATTAACTTACACTTGAAAGATAAAAACATATCATTAAAGGATCAAGTGGAAGACCTTCAGGAGCAACTGGACATGAATCAAGTTGAGCTGGAGAATAAAGGGCTGAGGATGAAAGTGGTTGAAGAACCTATAGGCCAACCTATTGTAAATGAAGATGAAACTCCTAAAGACTAAAGAATTGAGTTGAATCATGTTTGATGAGCTTCATGGCTTGAAAAGAACCTAAATTTTGGCTCAGAAGATCAAAATTTGAAGAAAATCACAAAATCTATAAATTCTGGCTTATTAGGCAGTTTCATAGCGTGCTCCAGGCTTGAAGCTAGAAAAACGCTACGAAATTTCTGAAGATGTTATTTTTATTGAAAAATCATTTTTCTGAATTATTAAGGAGGGAGGTTGGTTTTTTTTAATATATTTTGGAATAACAAATTTTTTTGTCCAACAAAGGTGGCAGGGAGATGGATGAAAATGTAGAAATTCATTCGCTACGAAACTACCTAAACTGCTCTGTTTTGTAGTGAAATTTTTTTGGAATATTTTTGGAGGTTCAAACAGCAAATCAGCCATCTGGAGACATCCAAATTGTTAGTGGGCCATCCCAGCATAGAATCATTACTCTATATGAGTGTAACTCATCCAACTCAATGTGAAGACCAAGACTAAAGTGGATATTATCTATTCATGAAAAGTAGGACCATGTTTCCTAAATCTAGGGGGTACTTTAAATATGTTAGTGATGGTGAATGTCTCTCGAATATGTGATCTATATGTTAAGAAAACTGAATGTAATAAATATGAAGTAGAGTCCTATTAGGAATGTGACTTTTTGAAGGTTAGTTGTCTTTTTCTGTTCCAAGAAAGTAGTTTCAGTTATGTTAGGTGTCAAAGTTAGAGTTCGAGGATCTAGCTAGCTGGGTAGATCATTTTCAATGTAAAGAAAGTCTATTTATAGACAGAACATCGAATATCAAATGGTTGGAGAATATTGCACAAAATTTCTACTCTGTTATGTTTTATCAATTTCAGTAATATACAGTGACATTTTACTTCCAAACCTGAGATTCGAATGAGATGTTTAATGTTTTATTTGCTCTATATCTTTTATGTCTAATCATCTGAAATGAGTTTTATCTCTAATTACTCAGAACTCATGTTATCATGCTCTGACATCCTTTAGAGGTTAAATTGATGTGTTTTTCCTACGTTGTGTGTATGTACCATCCTTATTAAAAAATCTATTTGCCTCAACTTCCATGAGAAGAATTATTTTCATTGAATTTTCTGATGTTGACCCCATAGCCCAATGGTAGAAAGTGTTTCATTTTTCAACCTGCAATCAATCAAAAACCAAGTCACAGTTTATAGAGTTAGCCATATAATAGTATTTCTATTGAAAACCATAAATCCCCTTTTAGAGAGCATGAGTTAGCCATATAATAGTATTTCTATTGAAAACCATAAATCCCATTTTAGAGAGCCCTCTCAAACTGAAGAGGCGAATCTTCAATTAAAAGTGGTTTGAAAGAGTTACATTACGTTGATTGATGAGCAGCCTATCAGGATCAATTTGGTGATAACACAATGAAATATTATTTAACAATATTTAATTAGATACAAGATTGACACTTTAAATTTTGACCTTTTTTTTTACACTGCAAAAAATCAAATCTTTCACTACAATTTTTTTATAAAGAAAAACAAAAAACAAATACTTGAAAAACACTTAAAAAAAATGTAAGTGAAGAGGAAGAAGATAAGTACCTCAAAAATTGTTAAATTTAGAAAATAATTATTAGCATTTAATAGATTAGAAAAATTTAAGTAAAAAATAAGCCTTCTAAAAAAAGGGGATGATGCTCGCATTAACACCTTTCAAAAGCAACATAAAAAACACTAAAATTTTAAAAATAATGTCTATACTTGGTACATAAGAAAATTTAATGTGTAAAAAACATGATAAAAAAAATTAAGAGTATTCTGAATGAGCATTTTTCAAAATCAGACCACTTTTTCCTACCTAAAAAAAGCAAGTACTCGTTTTGTTTCAAATTTTACATTGTTGTTTCTATAGGTCACTACCATTTGATTGGATTAAGGAGTGCTTTACTACTCGGGGGGATGGTAGGTCAAATGTGAAGAGGATGAACTCATAATAAAAATGGTCAGATTACATGGATTTTCTATTCTACATGATGTTATGTTGTTTTTAGGGGGAAAAGATATTAATCAGTAATATATTTTTTTATAAAATATTAGAAGTTTAGAAGTTTGTTTGTAAAAATTAAGTGATGAAGAATTTCAAAATCGTATTATCAACGAAGTCATTTTGTGACACTGTCTCTACATACCTTCTGTATCTAGACTATTTCCTTAGATAACTGGCTAGCAAAACAATTGCTATCCATGTATCTCGGTGGATGGGAGCTCGTCCATAGAATGACTAGTAATTTAGGGTGAAAGAATCAATATGGGTTACACTTTTGGGTCAAATGTGTAGATGAAATTTTAAATTTTTCCTCTTTTATTGAATTGAAGCCCTCAAAATTCATATAAGCACAGTGAATTTTGATTCGAAGTAGAAGGAAAATTTGTGGAGAATTTTGTTGTTATCCTAATGATATTTTTTGCAAAAATATTTATTGTCGTATAATATGTCAATTCTCCATTAAATTAAATGCTTGTCCTTGAAAAATTTCGCACATCTTAAGAAGTATGCATGTGTTCATGTAGCATAAATTAGTTTAAAATATGTAATTTTTAATATATATATATATATATATATATATATATATATATATATAATCATGATCTACAAATAGAGAGATAAGTTTTTCATATTAAAAAAATAATTTTTATCCAAAAAATATATTTTTTATTATTTTTCAAAGTTGGCGAAGTAATATTTCAATTTCATTTTTGATACATGTGTGTTCACGTAAGTTTTTTTTCAACTATTTAAATACATTGAAAAACCAAAAAATACCCTTTTGAAGAGGGCTCGTAAACAAATATAGTGGTCTTTTTTTCTTTGTGTATATTTTACGATATTGTTTTTTTATTCAACCTATTTAGAATAGTTCAAAAAAATTTCAAGCATTATCTTTAAAAGAAATTAGATGAAAATTATCATATGAATTCGACAATGTCAAACTCATATGCCATTGGATAGAGGATTCCTTCATGAGTTCAACGTGATCAACTCTGCCACTTGAGGCCAAATTTAACCCTAAGTCCTTCAGGGTACAAAATGGTGTTACAGAAAATTTTGCATGAGTGCTGAAATTGTTGATTTTAGGACTTAAGAGGCTCGATCGAGCACCTAAATTTCAAAATTAAACGGTTCAATCGAACCCATTAATTTCAAATTTAAATAGCTCAATCGAGGGTTTTGTAAACCCTCGATCGAACCATCTACGTGGTTAACAGAGGCTTGATTGAACCTCTATAAAAAAATTTGAATGATCTAAAATTTAAATTTTACCTCATTTTAAAATTCCAAATCTTATTAGAATTTTTGTTATAATGTGATGTAGAAAAATTATTAAATTTAATATTAATATTATTTCTATTATTAAATAAAACGATGAAATGATATTATTTTATTTTAATGTTAATATTAAATTTATTAAATTTTGATTAATATAATATTATTAACTTTAATATAATACAAAATTTATTATATTATAATATATACTAGCACAACCACATTAATAAATGTGGTTGATATATGCCATAGCCATCAACAAAAGGGTCATTAACACAAAAAGAGCCATTCAAGCTGACTCAATATACATGTTAATTTTATTTAACCTATTTTTTTATAAATCTAACATAATAAAATATATAATATTTTTAAAATCTTCAAGTAATCATAACCTAAAGCTACCTTTAAAGAAATAGGACCTAAACAAATTCATTTGGTAGACATGAAACACTCTGTGTATATTTGATGGAAATTGGAACACTAATATTTTGGAAAATTTTAGATAATGTTTCCATGGAAAATTATCGTTTTCGCTCGAGGTGAATGTACAACACACATTTGAAATTTTGCATTTTAAATATTTATTATATAAAAAAATTAAATTGTTGTACGACATTTAGATAAATAAATATATATGTCAACTAGTATATATATATATATATATATATATATATATATATATATATATATATATATATATATATATATATATATATATATATATATATATATAATATTTTAAATGTCAAAATATTTTAATTTTTTTGAAATATAGAGTGAGAGAGAGTGGGAGAGAAGGGTACACAAAGATGGATAGAGGGAGAGGTGGAGAGAGTCTCCGAGAAAAAGAGGGAGCTTGACTGATCGAGTTGGAGGAAAAGATAGGGAAGGAAGAATTTCAAGAGAGAGAGAAAGAGAGAGTATGCTTTTGGGTGAGATAAAAAGAAAAATAAGTAGTGTAGATGGACAGAAGGGGGGGGAGAGAATAAGATACAGAGGGAGATAGTCAACAGAGCTGCAGGATGAAGCTAGGGGAGAGAGAGAGTGAGTGAGTAAGTGATGTGTGGGAGAGATAGATGGAGGTGTGATAGAAAGGAATAGAGAGAGTACTTGAGAGGGAAGGGGAGAGAGAGGGAGGTAAGAATAAATACATATAGAGAGAGAAAGGTGGAGAGAGAGATAGAGGGAGTGGAAATTGAGATGGAGAGAAAGAGGGAGTGACAAGAAATATTGAGAGAGAGGGAGAGAAGAGAGTAGGAGGGAAGAGAGATAGAAGGGGAGACAAAGGGAGAGAAGGTTAAGAGAGATAGAAGGGTAGACATAGGGAGATTAGGGGAAGAGAGAGAGAGAGAGGGAGAGGGAGAAGGAGAAGGAGGGAGACATAGACAGATCTGGAGAAACAATGAGTATGTTTGTCAGGTGATATAGAGAGATGAAGAAGGAGAGATACAAGGAGATAGAGATATAGATGGAAGGGGGAGAGAAGGAAGAAAATAAATTTCCACAATATTTTAGTTTTTTAAAATTAAATAAAACTTAAGTTTTCATCGTAATGAATTGATTGAAATACTTGGATAAATACTTGTATATTTAGGAAATTTGATAACATTATATAGAATTATAGAAATGTTGTCATATATTATTGTTTGACCTTTATATTAAATTTCAATACGGTTGAACTATATCATGTTATGACTAAGATGTTGCAAATAATATCAAAATAAATAATGTTGAATAAAACCTAATTGTTGTTTGCATGACATCTTTTAATATTAAAATTGAGTAAAACGTATTTCAATCATATTTGTGTTTTTTAATTGAACCTTGAGGCAAGAAATTTATTGAAAACTTAAAAAAAAATTGTCCATGCAATGGTATATGAATGGGTCACAAAATTTTCATATAGATATATATATATATATATATATATATATATATATATATATATATATATATATATATATATGACTTTACCATTCAAATAATTTATTTTTAAAATTGAATTGTAATAACATACATGTTGATTGCACTAAAAGACACTTTCTACACGCCAATATGAAGCATTATTGGAATTATTTCCATGTTCAATATAAAATTGATACATGATATATTTTAGTTCATTTTAAGTATCAAAGTTACTTGCATCATAACTTTTAAGATTGTACTTATTTTCTTAGCCTATGAAACTAGAAATAAAAATTGAACATATATTTTAGTAATAAAGTTATAGTATATAGAAAAATTATTAAATTAGAGGAATAATTTTAATAGATCCATCTAAACTTCAAAAATTAATGAGAATCCATAAAAAAATAAAATACAAATTCATAAACTAAAATAGTGAATACATGTTTAGAAAAACTATCCATATGAATATATATATATATATATATATTACAAATATCACATAAACATCCTTAAACTGAAATAATAAGCATCCATAAACTAAAATAATTTCCATGATGTGCATCCATAAAAATTCCATGTATGAAAATATACAAAGTTTGTATCACACATGTGAATATTCCTGAAATGAGCATGAAAATATACAAATTATGAGACTTTAAGTACCACCAAAACTCCTATGTGAGTTTTTTCATGCAAAGTAAGTGCCCATAAGTTGGTACAGTAATATAACACATTCAAATTCAGACTAAATAAATCATTATTTTTACAAAATAAACAACATGGAAATAAATTTTATTGATCCATATTTTTAATTACATATACATGAATCTAATAACCTCAGTCTAGTCCAAATACAAGTTAGATTGGATGGGGGTCTGATCATGAAGTTGTATTTGGTTCTCCCCTACCCTTGGCTCGATAATTAGGGCCTGCATCATCAGTGCCTCTAAACCCAACATCCCACTCATGTATCCACATATCAGTGGCATCAAAGACACTCTACATATGGGCTTGTGTACACAATGACTAGGACAAATTATAATTAGCCTACAAATTAATTAACATATTTATGTAACTTAAAAAAAGAAAATGTTGAAATATTAGGAATAAAAAAGTTTATCTCAATTGTAGGTCCATGCGGTTGTCCATTAGTGAACATATAAGGTGGAGGTGGAGGTGCACAAGAATCCATGGAAATGTACTATGGTCGATAATTCCCTAACTATTCAACTTCCCCCTCAAATGACCTCGTAAGCTCATCCATGTAATGGGATGTGTCTACATGTTATCATGAACTTATTAGTAAATTATGCAATCTAATGCGAACTAGAAATTCTAATATAAATAATTATGAGAGTCAAAAGTTTCGTATATATATGTACCTGGTCTATGTTATACCAGCCATGCACCCTCTAAGTCTCATGAATGGCATCACGATACATACATGGATGTGTCAAAATATGATCAAGGGTAAGCTCACGAGAAATGCATCATCATATTAGGGAAATTTTGCAAGGTCCCTATAATACTAATGCAGCCCCTTATTTTTATATTTAATGTAGCCCCCATGTTGTTATTTCCGTGCCCATATAGTCCCTATAATGTTATTATTGTGCCCCATAGAAGCCTACTATTGTTATTTTTGCGCCCTTACATTATTATTGTTATGTAGGCTCTAATTATATTGGGACCCCTTACACTCCTATATATAAAAAGTAGGTTTTTGTGATTTGAATCATCCAAGAATTGTTCATTTATGTAATGTAAAGGAGGTTTCCCCTCGAAGAGGTTGATTTCTAAGTCGTTGATCTATCTTTTCTTCTATTTTGTGAGCTAGTTTCATAACATTTGGTATCAAAGCTTGGGATTATAAATTTCGCTTCTTTAAACATGTCATCTTGGAATTTTCGCTATAATGTTTTTCTACGAGGCTTCAGAAGCTAAAAAATTTACCATGTGGAGCTGAAACCTTGATGAACTTTGTGTAAAATGTTCAGACCTTGGTTCGTAATATTTTTGGAGATATGATATGTGGAAGTTATGTTTTTTGCAGGCTCCATAATTTCATCTCAAACATGTGACCGAGGGAAAATCATCATAAATTTCATTTCAGAAATTGGATTCGAATTTTGTAAATAGTGGCCGAAATTTCACCGACTTTGGTTTCGTGTATATTGATTTCAGAGTCGAAGGTCGAAATAGTGACACGTGGCATGTCATACAATCTCGCTCTACTAAACTCGTCCATAATCAGGTTATTGGTGGAGATCAGGCATAACTTTGTCTTGAAGGATCCAAATTAGATCTAACCTATGGCATTGGATTTAAGAAGACTCGAAGGGATGCTAAAGGATCGAAGTTAAAATCTTGGGGATCTAAAATTTCAGATATACACCAGGCTCAATATCGAGCTCCTCAAAAGCAAGAAACATTTGTGTTGTTTTTAAAATTTCATAGCTTTTGTTTAAAAAATCAGTTTGAAGTGATTCCAAGGGAATATTGAAGCATTGGGTTCTATAATGCCTACCAAAAATAATTCCACACCCATTAAATCCTCAGAAATATCTACTATGATGCATGAAGAGGAAGATGTGCAACATGATATATCAAAATTATGAGACCAAGTCCAACAAATTTCTCTCTCGCAAAAAGTAACCAAAAGTGAAATGGAAACTAAGATGGATGGTTTGAAGAAAGGCATGGAAGCTAAGATATATGGTTTTAAGAAAGGCGTGGAAGCTAAGATGAATGACTTGGAAGCTAATATGTATGGTTTTAAGAATGGCATCGAAGCTAAGATTGATGGAATAAAAGAAAAACTAAAAGAAGATATGGAAGGTTTCAAGGAATGTTTGACAAAGTTTCTATAAGAAATTATTCCTAATGAAGAAAAGGTAGTATATGAAACTCATGATGAGAAAAAAATAAATGATAATCATGATTTTATAGACTCTAATGTTGGATTTAAGACCCACCCTATTCCAAAGGTCGGTATGAGAAAGTTTGATGGCAAGGATCTGGTAACATGGATACTATAGATGGAGAAATATATTGATCTCCATAATGTGAAAAACACACAAAATTTGTGCATTGAAAATTTATATTTAGAACCCAATCAGTTTTTATGATATCGATGAATTTTTTCTCGTAAACCACTTGTCACTTGGTCAAATTTTATGGAAGAAATGATAGCACATTATGAGGATACAAAGAGAAAAAACTTCTTTAGCGAATTGATAAATCTAAAAAAATGGGTTCAATCGTAGATCACATTGAGGACTTCCAAAAATTGAATATCGGTAGAATATATTCCAGAGAAGCATATGATTGATGCCTTCGTAGGGAATTTAAAGGATAAAATCTAACATGAGGTTCACCTTTGGGAACCTGATTCATTGGAGAAGGAATTCAGGGTGACAAGAAATGTTGAAAGAAAATTATGTCAACAAATAAGTCTATCAATTAAAACTATAAAAATGGAAATGTTGTTGATCCTAGCCTTCCACAACCTACAAGGTTGACAACACAACAATTAGAGGGAAAAAAATAAAAAGGGCTTTGTTATAATTATGATATAAAATACACTAAAGGTCATATGTGGCCCGAGGATAAATTATTTTACATAGATTGTGAAGAGGAGAAAGAAAAAGAACAAGAAACATCAAAAGAGGAGGATATACACCAGGAACCAGCCCCAGAGAAGGAAGAAATGAATCCAACCATATCTTGTAATGCATTGGCAAAAATTACCACTCAAACTCTCAAGATAGAAGGACATATCAAGAAAAAAAAGGTAATAGTGTTGACTGATTCGGGTAGTGCACATATTTGTATTCATTTTAAGATAGCCAAGGAATTTAATTGCTTCCTATATCCAACACTAGAATGTCAAGTGATGGTTGAAAATGTAGGAACTATGAATTCCTCTGGAAAGTGCCATAATATCAAGCTAACCATGGGGGAATATGTATTGAATAGTCCAATGATTTCTATTCCAATGGGTGGTGTTGATGTTGTACTAGGATTCCAATGGTTAGAATCTTTGGGGATAGCTTTAATTTTCAAGAACTTTTCCTGAATTTTTTTTGGGAAGGAAAGGAAGTTTAATTATGGGGTATCTTAGGGAAACCATGAAAGATAATCAACTCTAATGTCATGAAAAATATTTTGAAGAAATAACAACGATGCATAACTGCACAATTATGTTCACTACAGGTTCAAACATCGAAATCCTCTATTTCTCCAGATCTCCAAAAAGTATTGGACAATCATTCCAAGGTGTTTGAGACTCCCAAAGGCCTCCCACCTATTAATGATCATGATCATGCTATTCATTTGATTCCAGGAAGATTTCCTCCAAACATTAGGCCTTATAGATATCCCTATGCCAAAAAGAGCAAAAATGAACGTATGATTGCAGAAATGCTAGAGGCTAGTATAATTCAACCTAGTCAAAGTTATTTCCTTGCTCTAGTAGTAATGGTACATAAGAAGGATGGATCATGGTGCTTGTGTCTGGATTATAGGGATTTCAAAAAGCTCACTATTAAAGATAAATTTCCTATTCCTGTCTTTGATGAGTTATTGCATGAATTACATAGAGCAATTTACTTCACCAATTTGGATCTTCCTTTAGGTTATCATCAAATTATAATGAATATTGAAGACATTCATAAAATAAAATTTAGAACTCATGAGGGTCATTATGATTTCTGGTCATGCCTTTTGGCCTTACCAATGCACCTTATACATTTCAAGGGTTGATGAATTCCATTTTCAGAACCTTCCTTAGAAAATTCGTGTTAGTATTTTTTGATGATATACTAATCTACAACAAGTCTTGGAAGGATCATGTTCAACATGTTGACAAGGAAATCGAACTATTAGAGGAGAAACAATTATATGCGAAAACCTTCAAATGTTTCTTTGGATTACACGAGGTGTAATATTTGGGTCATATTGTATCTCATGAGGGTGTTAAGGTAGACCCTAACAAAATTAAAGCCATTGAGGAATGGAAAATTGCCACAACCCTAAAGCATCTGCGAGGATTTCTTCGGATAACAGGGTATTATCGCAAGTTTGTTAAGAATTATGGGATAATAGCAACACCTCTAACAACATTATTGAATATAGATGCATTTTCTTCGACTCCAGAAGCAACTAAGACCTTTGAACATATTAAAGAGGAAATGTGCCAAGAACCAGTCTTAGCTACGCCATACTTAAAAAATCCATTTATTGTGGAATGTGATGCCTCAAGAAATGGAATTGGTGTTGTTTTAATGCAAGAAGGAAGACCTGTTGCTTTTGAAATTCATCCAGTCAAAGGAAAGTATTTACAGAAATCTATTTATAAGAACGAAATGTTGGCAATACTACAGGTACTAAATAAATGGCGACCTTACCTAATGGGAAGATACTTGAAGGTAAAAAACATCATGATAGTCTTAAACACTTTGGAACAAAGACTATATTTAGAAGAGCAGCAAAAATGGGTCACAAATATGTTGGGTTATGACTTTTAAATCATCTACAAAAAGGGGAAGTTAAATGTTGTTGCATATGCACTCTCAAGAAAGGATGAGTATGTGGAAGAATTACTTTGTGTCATTTCTATTATCCAACCAGATTGGATAATCGAAGCAATGAAGGAGTGGAAGAATGATGAAGGAGTGTGGACACTCATTCCAAAGTTGCAACAAGATCCTATTACATCTGATACATTTTGTTGGAAAAATGATTCATTATGGTACAAATATCGTTTATATATTTGTAAGAATTCCCAACTAAAACAAAATGTTCTTTTGGAATTGAACATCTCTCCCTTAGGAGGACACTCGATATTTTTAAAAACTTACGACATGGTCAAGATATTTTTTTTGGGGGATAGCCTTAAATCTGATATTCATAATTTTGTGGTGGAATGTTTGGACTACCAACAAAATAAAGTTGAGACAATTAAGACCTCGGTTCTGCCACAACCTTTATCCATTCCAAGTAAACATTGGGAGGAGGTTTCAATGGATTTTATCACAGGTTTACCCAAGTCTGAAGGAAAGAGTGTCATCATGGTGGTAGTAGATAGACTTACCAAGTATGCACACTTTTGTGCATTATATCACCCATTTAAAGTCAGTATAGTTTCTATTGTATTTATGGAAATAATTCAAAAGCTACATGGAAACCCAAAGATTACTGTAAGCGACAAAGATCCCATTTTCACTGGAAATTTTTGGACATAATTATTTTCTTGTCTAGTTACTGAACTAGATCATAGCTCATCTTATCATCCCTAATCTAATGGTAAAACTGAGATAGTAAACAAATTTTTGGAAGTATATCTTCGTTCCTTTGTATCTGATAAACAAACACAATAGATGAAGTGGTTACCTTTGGCCAAATAGTGGTATAACACTTCCTTCCACATTGCAGCAAAAAATGACCCCATTTATGGCACTTTATGGATATCATCCACTGTCCATCACATCATATTTAAGAGAAAATTATAAGGTTCAAGAACAGGAAGATCACATCGAGCATCAACAAGAATTTCTCTAGATCTTAAAGGATAACCTAACTTTGGTGCAGAATCGAATGAAACAACAGGCAGATCAACATTGCAATGAAAGAAGTTTTGATGTAGTCGACTGGGTATTTTTAAGGCTACAACCATACAAACAAATTTTCCTCAAGAAAGCTAATAAGGATAATAAATTATCGCCAAATTACTGTGGTCCTTACACGGTGCTGCAAAAGATGGGTACTATGGCATACAAATTGGAGTTTCTGGCATCTTCCTGAGTGCACCCAGTTTTCCATGTTTCATGCTTAAATAAGTTGTAGGTGATAGAATCCCAGTTCAAACAATATTTCCAGAGCTTGAATAGTAAGGAAAAATCATATTGGAACTTGTAGCAGTCACGGAAACAAGAAGTCGATAGCTACGAAATCGATCAATTTTAGAGTATATCATAGTGAAAGAACTTACCAGCTGAAGACTCCACATGGGAGGATGATAATTTTATATGGAATAACCTATAACTACTCAAGCATTGAGAACAACACTTGTTTTAAGGAGAGGGGCATGTCAAGTCTCTATAATACTAGTGTAACCCCTTATTTTTATTGTTAGTGTAGCTCCCTTGTTGTTGTTGTTGTGCCCATGTAGTCCCCATAATGTTATTATTGTGTGCTTACATTATTATTGTTATGTAGGCTTTGATTATATTGGGACCCTTAGACTCCTATATATAGAAAGTAGGTTTTTGTCATTTGAATAATCCAAGAATTGTTCATTTATGTAATTTAAAAAAGGTTTCCCCCTCGAAGGGGTAATTTTTAGGTCATTGATATATATTTTCTTCTATTTTGTGAGAAATGCATCATCATATTAGGACACTAGTGGGTCACGAGGCAGTGGTGGTGGTATCCTAATCTATCCATGCAATACAACATGCAAACTAGCCAATGCCACTCACATATTGTCTGCAATATTCTCCTGCATCTCACCGCAGAGCTACGCCAACTCCTCTAGCTCTCCAGGTAATACCAAGCTTCTATATGGTAGTGGCAAGAATATTGAAGGTGGTGGTACATGCCCAGGGTGCCTATGAGTCTCCACGCACTCATAGGTATGTCCCATGTTGGTACCATAAAAATGAAATCTGGCATTAGTGTAATCTGACCACATATGTAATACAAACTCTTAATATAAATGCTTAGAAAAATAAATGGTGACCTAGTCATGGTTGGGGATATTTCTCTGAACTCCAATGAATCTATTATACGTGAAAGGGGTTGCATGAACATTACTAAAATATTTCAGTCGAATTAGACCTTTATGTGTAGCAAGGATATTCAGAGGGATGTTGAACGACTCCCTACGAAAATCAATGTCATTTTTGGCCTCGTTCACCACCTCTCGATAATTTGGGCCTCTTACCTCATCCCTCATGACCATATGTATGAATTGTAACATGTGGCTATGTGGGTCTGACTTCTGGTATGTCTCGATCAACCCAATCATGATATTTAACATCAAATATAATGCAATATGAGTCAGTGGATTCGTAGGGATATTCTTTATCTCTGTTGTGATCTGTCTATGATAGGTGATAACATCCTCTAATGTGATCTGAGTTGTAGCATTTTCCCACAAAGGGAACAATGATGCACTTGATCCTCAACTTCGACCTGCTGAGGACCCCTAAATCATAACCATAGTTTAACATATATATATATATATATATATATATATAATTAACAAACTAGAAGCATAATAACATCTACATTAAATTCAAACACATCAGTTGAAGAGACTTTAAAAATTAAAGACAATTTCAAGACATGAACACATGAATTTTAAATAGGATTTAAAAATTCAGGATGTGTACCTGAAATGGGCGAAGAAGGTCCACTGGATGTAGCATGGTCATCAATAGGGACAAACTCATTACCTCTGACACTCTGAATGGCGTTAGAGGCAGGCTCTAGGATGGGAACATGAACTCTTGGTGGGCTAAGTGATCTATCATGAGCTTGACCATGTATAACAAAACCTCTTGCACTATGATGGCCTACAGTTGGGGTGCATAAATGGGATGCCTCAACATATTACATATAATACATATAAACTAATCCAAGAAAAAAATGTTGACAAAAAAACCATCTCTAAACTCAAGAAGAATAATCTAGCGTGAAGTTCTAAACTTTAGAGTACATTTTTTGATCATTTATCAATCAAATTACATTGAGTTCCATGTAAACACAATAAAAATAAGTGATCAAATTTACGTGCACACATTTTCTCATTTCTAAATAATGTATGTTATTCATAGCACATAAATATGTAACTATGTTTGTAAAAATTTGAAATAAACCTATCTACAAAACTAATATAATTTCATGCCAACCAAATACTAAAATAGACTTTATATTCTTAATATTTGACTTTGACACATGACATGTACTAGGTGCAAGCACATGAAGACAATGTTTCTTGTACAACACACTACATAATGAAACAATATGGCAAACATCAGAAAATTTAGTCTAAATGCTTATATTTATTGGACCAATGATCTAGATGGATCTACACACTAGTTTCTAGTACAAAAGGCTCAAAATTCAAAGTTGCAGAAATGTGTCAAACTTAGTCTCAAGTTGAAGATCTCATCGACCTAATCGCAACGGTGTGAATGATTTGTCAAACTGAGTTCATATGAGAAAGTTAGAGCTGGTAAAAGTTGGTTGGTTGAATGTATGAGTTGGCAACTTAAGGAGGCAACAAATCTGTAGAAATCTAGCCAGCTCCGACCAGATCCCAGGTTAATTTGTGGGATCGTTAATTTGACTCCTTCGGTCAAAACTCAAGAAAATAAAAAATATCTTTTATTGTTAAATAAAAAGAAAAAAATATAAAAAAATAGGGGTGGGCCATGACCCCCACCCCTATCCCAACGAATATAAAAAAAATTATATTATAATTGGGGTGGGGCCGATGGCCATGAATCCAACGCCCCAACTGCTGGAATTGTAATGAATACATCTGGGAGGGGTGCGGGTAGTCAACCCCGCCACCCCCCTACCATACCATATATTGCGGTGATAAATATGAATGGGTTTCCCGATGCGGGTCCGAACCCCCAAATATTTTAAAATCACAGGTTTTTAAAACAATATGCAGCCATTTTGGGAGGGGGTAGGGTTTGACTTCCCGACCTCCTCCCCTACAATTCGAATCTTAACCAACATGACACGACTTCCTTTGGGAAGTCTGCACGAACTCCTTTTACTTAAACTCAACCTTTTACAAATGCACCAGGCAGACCAGGATCGGCACAAAGATTGGGACGGGAAGTAGAACCCTGAGGCTTTCCAGGGGCAGGGGGAACCATGATTTGAGCTCAACTTTCAGAGGGGCCAAATTTTCCCAATGTCAAAATTGGAAAAAATTTATATGGATACTACACCTCTCAACGATAGGAATTCGATGGTGCTATCTGTTTTTGCAATAGAGGTCTCCATTTTTCGGCTAGTTTGTAAATTGGAGGTTTAAGGGCTTAATTTTACATTGATTCTTGCACTTTCATTTTATTTTCCACTTAATGAAAGAGGGCCTCCCCACTGATTG
Organism: Pinus albicaulis; assembly: GCA_034641835.2. Lineage (NCBI taxonomy): Eukaryota > Viridiplantae > Streptophyta > Pinopsida > Pinales > Pinaceae > Pinus > Pinus albicaulis. Next base: position 1,077,288,005 of record CM076578.1, read on the forward strand.
AGCAAGGCCCAGAGACGTAGTCCCTCCTAGACAAACTCTATTATCAAGTTCTTGTCATCTTTGCATGTTTTTATGTTCTTCTCTCTTCTTGTTTCATGCCTTTTAAGTTTCATGGTTAACATGAAATTTTACATGTAATCCTTTATTCCATATCAAAGCTAAAGATATTGGATCAAGTGGTATCAAAGAAAGTCTTTGTAGATGTTAATTTGATGTCTGTATGCTAACTAGAAACATTATATGAAGAGGCGACGGGAAACTAAAGTCTTTTGATCCCAAAGTGCGACGTCCCCATCGAAGAAGAAACATGGATGACGATGCTAGAATTGAGGAGGAGAAAAAATTCCGCGAAACATTCTACACAATGGTAGATCAGGTTGAGAAGTTGTTCGCAAGGCTTGATAAAATAGAAGAAGGGGAGAATCCTCTAGAAGGACAAGGTTCAGCGCATGGAGATGATGGAGGGGATTCACCTCCTTCTCCTTCTGTAGGTGGAAGTTCCTCTTCTTCTTCTCACCATCATCAAGGAATTCAGGAAATGCATCTAAGAAACCTTTCTTTAAATTATATGTCAAATTTGATTTTCCCATGTATAATGGTGAAAGTAATGTAAAAAATATTAACAACTGGATTAGGAAGATTTAAGTCTACTGCAAGATTCAAAAAATCGAGGAGGACAAGGAAAAGATCTAGTTGGATTCTCTTCAACTGAATGCCACCACTCTTGTCTGGCGGGAGAGAAAATTGCAAGGCAAAAAAAATTAGGGTAAACTTCTCTCCTCATGGTCAAATTTTGTCTCTGCATTGAGAAACAAATTTTACCCTTTGGGATATAAGAAAAAGGCATTAATTGAATGGTAACACATAAGGCAAGGTGGAGGTCAAAATGTACAAGAACTCACTGAAGAATTTAGAAAACAAGCATTGAATTTGGGCATTCCATTAGATTCACCAGAGATTTTAACCAAGTATATTAGTTCTCTACATAATTACATAAGAAATTCATTATTATTGTTTAAGCCTCCTACCATCGATGAGGCTAGTGTGAAGACCATGCATCTAGAAAAAAGTGGAACACATGAAAAAAATGACCACCCAAAAAGAACTGTAGCATCTAAGAGAAGGGGAGCAAAGCCCTCTTGTACACATTATGATAAAGAGGGACATGAAAAGAAAGTTGTTGGAAGATGCACCCTGCATTGAGACCTAAGAGGAATGACAAAAAGGGGAAGCAGAAGACCGCTACCACTGTGAAACAAAACCAAGATTCTGAATTAGAGGAAGATGAGAAGGTCACAACTGCAAGATTTGCACGAGGTAGACCAATTGACCTAGGATCTGATTCCGGCAATGAAATGAAGCTTGCAGCATTTGGGATTACAGTAGGAGGACCCATAGAATTGGGTTCTGATTGAGGCGATGAAACAAAAATTTCAACATACATTGTACCAAAGATGAAAAAGACACTCATTGTAGAAAAGCTCCAAGAAATTGAGGAGATCAACCAACACATCCAAGCAGATAATAATGAGCTAAGGAGGCTCTTATAGGAATCAATAGAAGAAAAACAAAGGTTACTACACCAGTTACAAGCTAAGAATGATGCCTTGGAAAATTTGTGACATAACCAACCCGAGGTAAAAAGCAACCCTTCAATTTCATGTAGTTTTCATGATGACGATTTCGCTGCTTTTGAAAACCATACTACAAGGATCGAATCCAAAATGTTGAATAAAATGGGGTATCAGGGAAAGGGCCTCAACATCAATGGACAAGTAATCGTAAACCCCATCAAAGTCGAGGAATTTACGCGTCATGCAGAACTCGGATACACCAGGAAGGGAGTTGGAGAAAGATCCAACATAGCTAGTGACCAATCAGTGAAAAATGATGAAATCACTTCCTCACATTCTAGCAATAGTGAAGGTTCTTTGAACACTTACCGGAGGAACACCAGGGGGAAGCACTCTAAGGTGACCTAGAAAGTTTGGAGCAAAAAGAATTATTGTAGTCACTACAACAAAGTGGGACACCAACAAGCCATGTGTTCAATGATCCATGCCCTGGAAGCATCGATAGGGGAGCCGATAGGTGAAAATTAAAAAAAAAGAGTCCACCACACTCATGATGGATTGCCTTATTAAGTAAAATATGGTTTCCTTAGAGGTAGTAGTTCTTATGGCCATAGTTCGTAAATCATGCATTGCAAGTAAAATGTAAAAGCAATGATGTATTCCCCATCGCTTCAAACGCAACGATGATATTTTGGCCTTTCTTTATGAATAGTTGAGGTATTGGTTTCTATTATTTAGTCCTTGCCCAATTACTGTGTGCTATAAACTCTTGTCAAGTGAGGGGTTGTTGAGTCATGAGTGGTTTGTACATGGTTGCAAATGATGTACCATATTTGTGTGCAGATGATTGAAAGTGTGGTTTTTCAAAGACAAGAAATGTGTTTGGTGTGTTAATGCTTTTGCTGGTACAAAATCTCCTCAGTGGGAAGGATTGATCTAGGTGGATCTACACACCTATGGCAAGTACAAAAGGCTCAAAATTCAAAGTGGTAGAAATGTGGCAAACTCAATGTCAAGTTGAAGATCTCGTCGACCTGATCGTAATGGTGTGAGCGATTCGTCAAACCAATTTCGTATGAGAAAGTTAGAGCTGGTAAAATTTGGTAGGTTGACTGGATGACTTAGTAGCTTAAGGAGGAAAAAAATCTGTAGAAATCTGGACACTGGATTCTGGCCAACTTCGATCGGATCCCAGGCGAATCTATGGCCGGATCGTTAATTTGACTCCTTCAGTAAAAAACTGAGAAGATAAAAAATATCTCTTATTGTTAAACAACAACAAAAACATTATAAAAAAATCCCAACGAATATAAAAAAAAATTATATTATAATTGGGGTGGGGCTGACTTCCATGACACAGTCGCCCCAACCACCGAAACTGTAATGAATACATTTGGGAGGGGCACGAGCTGTAAACCCCTCCGCCCCCTCTTACCATACCATATATTATGGTGAGAAAGATAGGCAGGCCGCCCGATGCAGATATGGCCATCCAAATATTTTAAAACAACAGCTTTGTAAAACAATATGTAGCCCTTTTGGGAGGGGGCAGGATTTGACCACCCGACCTCCTCCCCTACAATTCAGATTTTAACCAACACGTCGCGACTTCCTTAGGGAAGTCCAACCGACCTCCTTTTATTTAAACTCAACCTTTTACAAATGCATGAGGCAGAACTTGAGCAACACAGAGATCGAGGCAGGCAGCAGAACCTTGAGCCTTTCTAGGGGTAGGTGGAAGCATGATTTGAGCTCAACTTTCAAATGGGCCAAATTTTCCTTCTGTCCAAATTAGACAAAATTTATATGGATCCTACACCTCTCGGCGATAGGAATATGATGGTGTTATCTCTTTCTTCAACGGAGGTCTCCATTTTTCAACTAGTTTGAATATTGGAGGTATAAGGTTGTAATTTTACATTGATGTTTGTACTTTCATTTTCTTTTCCACTTAATGAAAGAGGGCATACCCACTGATTGAGTAGGGCTCGAAGACATAGTCCCTCCTAGACAAACTTCGTTCTCAAGTTCTTGTCATCTTTGCATGTTTTTATGTGCTTCTATCTTCTTGTTTCATGCCTTTAAGTTTCATGGTTAAGATACAATTTTACATGTAATTCTTTATTCCATCTCAAAGCTAAAGATCTTGAATCAACCAAATGCACTTTTCATGATGGATTTAATGTGTCTATCATTGATGCATTATTGAAACATGAACTTATATAAACGGAGGAGATTTTGAGCACAGGAATATATATATATATATATATATATATATATATATATATATATCATTTGCACCAAAAGGGTGCAAAGAAGCGCTAATAGAAGTGTAGATGAGTGTAGAGTGATGCAGTGGGAGTGCTGTAGGAAATTCACTGAGTTTTGATACTTGATTCCCAAGGATAACCAAAAAGTGATGATCGATCAGAACAAAAACATGGATATGTTCTAATTTAAAACTTGAATGCAACAAAATTGCATGGAAACTTAAAGACCTTGAAAATATTATTATGGGAAAGTCAAGGTATAAAAACATTTTATTAATAAACCATCTCAATAGGAGAGAAGTTCTAAAGCCTTGAGTGCAATAAGTACATTTATACAGACATGATGAACACAAAACTTTCTCTGAATATGAACATAACATCTCCATAACATTTAATGACAACAACCACTTGGGAAGGTGGACCAAAACTATAAATTAGGTGGATGGTATCAAGTCTAAATATTCCCAATACAAACCAACTCATAAATATTGTAATACAATGAGTTGAAAGTGTGTCATATAACAACAAAAAAGAGTTATATTCCAACAAAATAATGACCATATGAACCTTATCTTGCTCCTCTTTAGCAAGAGGAAGGTTTGGTGGGTGCACGGTTATTACAGGAGTGGTTATTTTATATTTTTCTTCAAGTTTTATTTCTTCAACTTTATCACTATCATTATTTTCCTTGTATTCAGTAACCATCCTACAAGTTGTAACCTTTCTGCCCCGAGATCTAGGATGGGAATCGTCAGAAGAAGGAAGAGTAGTTGTCACAAAAATGACTCTCTGGTTTCAACCTCATCTAGAATTTTATGTAGCAATGTTTTCTACAACATATCCATCTACAACACCATCATGGTGTGCCTTCAATGCAAAAACATCTGACTCCAATTTCATAAGCCTACTACGATATGAAACAAGTTCAGACTTCATTCAAGACAATGAACAACAAGTAGAGCAGTTTGAAATCTTATAATAAGTGGAATATGTATATGTATGATTTAAAACTATCATACCCTGAAGCAATCAAGAAGAATATAGGGCAGTTGGAGGGATTGATTTTGGAAAAATCCAAGCTCTCGAAACAGCTTCTTGAAAGATCTATTCCAAATGTGGCAAAGTGAAAAAACCTAGAGAAGGGCTAGACTGGGTTGTTATTCCCATCCACGGCTTCAAACATGTAAGATGAAAAGCACAATATCTAGCAACCCAATCTACTACTAATGTTGAGGCCCACCAATGAAAATAATCTACGACTATGACTACTTCCTTTCTTAAATGCCCAAGATTTTTAGAACTGGTATGTGTAAGGGTTGTGCATAATACTAAAAATTGCATACAGTTGTGCTTACAAGCACCTATAAATGTTTATGGTGAACTCTATTTTTTTTTTAATATTTATTTTATATTTTTTATTACTATTAATCCTATTATTAGTATTAGAAAAATAGGATGTAGGTGAATGCAAAGAAAGGGAGAGCATATGGTAATCTATGAGCTTCCTTCATTGATTTGAAGATGACCAATCTATCATTCAAGAGACTGAAGTGACCATAGAACTAAGTCAATTCCCTTTGAGGCAGCCGAAAACAAGGCATTTTTTCTTTGCTAAACATGCCATCTCGTGAAAAGATTGGGGATTCCCTCCAACCATCTCGGAGACCTGTCCCCATCCTTTTCATTCCACATCCCAAAAACCAATGCAACATTGCATTTCCCCATCCCAAAACCAATGCAACATTACATTTACCCATCCCAAAAACCAATGTGACATTGCATTTCTTTTAGATATATATAACTAAATAGAACTCTAGATTATAAATTAAACTCTGGATTCTAAATAAAACTATGGATAGTAAAAATACAACAAGGAAAAAAAAATTGAACATTAGAAATAAAACTATGTCTCGATTTCTAAGACTATTCATACAAATACTACAAACTTTAAAGTTTTCTAGTTTTATAACATATATAATGGAAATTTTCTAGTTTTATAACATATATAATGGCACTTTCTTAAATCCAATTTTGAGGAAATCCTCTGATCATATTATTTTCTAATATATTGCACGTGGCTCCTGAGTTAAATTTGGCCAAGATTACTTAAACATGTATAATGATATATAATTTTCTCTGAATATCACTTTAACCTCAATCCAGACTAGCGATCATAGTCTCTCTACCAAGAAGTGTCTCTTGGCTAGGTATTTCTATATAATATGGAAGTTATCTCAAGAAAAAATAATTTATTTAGAGTAGCATGTTCGAATCAAGAAGAAAATTTATTTTTTAAGGATGGAGGCTTTAACTTTTGTAACCTTTTCTTTTTCTCCTCCTTTAATGATTGCGATGTTCTAGCTAGTCTAGTAAATGTATCATTTCTAATACCTTTTGACTGAATCCCCACCAAATAACCTAAGATGTGTTGGTGAATAAAATAAATTTATTGAAAACCCTATCAATGTAGAGTCTGCACATCCAACCATCCACATGTATCACAATTTATGAATTCAAATAAATCAGTGTTGGGATGATTTGAGTTTTAATTTTAAAATGTATTTCTCATGACTTCAAGGTTTGACATCCCTTGCATCCCATGGCTGTTGCGAATATCCAATGTGAATATTGTAACACTGTTAATTTAAACTTGTAACCAAAATAATTGAACCACTCATATTCTTTGAAATCGGCAATTGCTGATAATATTGGGTTTCAAACCATTCATTACCTAACTTTTTCATGTGATTCCAATGCAATGTTCATCTTCCATGTGTGAGGGACCACATGAATTATTATTTTTGGATTGATAAAAATTTAGGAAATTGGATTTTTAAGATTGCAAGAAATGTCTTTCTGTTAGGTTATCAATCCATTATGTAATTTATTTAAAAGTGTTTATTCCTTATTTCATTGTTAACCCAATTGTCAATTGTTTTTGAGTTTAATATCTCACCTTTAATTTACACATTCAATTAAAGTTAAAGTTGAATCTTCATTTATATGTTGAAAGTGAATATTTAGTAATAACATTAAAAAATTCCATCCCAATAAAAGGAAAAGACCACGTACAATATTAACATAATAAAAAATTGTGTCGAGTCCATCACTCTGCCCAGGATTGCATATACTAATTAAAGCGTTAAGTACCAAGAAACAATTTAGTTTATAATTAAATCACATATGATGTACGCTTAGATCAAATTAAAAGGATTTGTCATTTTTTCTCATTTAACTTCGAAATGATTATAACCCCTGCCAAATTTAACTAAATCAATGAAAAAAGGCTAAAATAGTATTTCTAATTCAAATGCCATGTCCAAACCATAAAGGATTATATAACAAATGATAACATTATTTTTGAACAAATTAAAATGCATATGGATCAAAGCTAATGAGAAATAACACCTTTTCTCCTTGAAGTTCTTGAAACTGTAGATGAAATTCATCAAACTATTTCAATTATAAGTCTGGATGATCAAATTTTGGAGCTATAGATTCATTGAGCTAAACTTTTCCACAAATCCTCTGAATTTGTTCTTGGACATCCAAAAACCACTGGATCCTCTCTTCTTTTCGCTACCAAAGTTATTCCAAAGCCAGTGCAATAGAAACAAGTAGTTCCTTTAAAGTGCATGTAGGCTATTCAGGCTAGAAATATAGTGAACAAATTTACTAACACAAGTAGCTAAACAAAAATGAAATAAATTTGTCCACAAATCCTCTGAATTTGTACTTGGACATCCAAAAACTACTTGATCCTCTCTTCTTTTTAGTGCCAATTAGCTATTCCAACGGCAGTGCAATAGCAGCAAGTTGTTCCTTTAGAGTGCCTGTAGGCTATTCACGTTAGAAATACAATGAAAAAAATTACTAACACAAGTAGCTAAACAAAAACGAAAGTTGCAAGCTAAATAAGAGAATGGACACTATAATTCTGCACAGAAAACATGCTTATTTTGATGATGGTAAGAAAAATGTCTGCTAATATATTAATGAAGAAGTTACTTTTTCAGATTTTTTGAAATAACAATGAAATCATGTACTTAATACAGGAATCTAAGGCTTAATCACATTGGAATCTAAGGCTTAATCCACAAAGGCGTTAAAGTGATTTTTAAACGAAATGAAAAACAAAGGCTATAAACAACATCGATGGGCCATGCGGACCCTAACATGAGGGCCAGGTGCCTCACCAAAGATGCAAAGGCTTGAACCACGACACTTGACATTGCATTGTGATATTATTATGCCTATATGGGGGCATATGGTTGTCTCATCTGTGTCGAAATGGACTGGTAGATCATGTTAATCAAACCCTGCCATGAACAATCTAGACCTACCCTGAGGCTCGTGAAGGTCGTGCCTTGCAGCCACATTATTCTTCTTCAACACTAATCAGATAGGTTAGAATCACCTTAGATATTAGATCTTATATGTTGGAATATTGAAAATTCCAGAACAACAATGGAGAGAGTAATACTCTCCTCTTTAACACAGAGAAATAATAAAATTTCTTGACAGGAGACAGAGTTTCCACTCTTAAAAAAAAATTCTATTCTTTCAAAAAAGACTATTACAATGTCTTCCTCAACAGAGGGATTACAAAATGTGTCTGCTTCAAAAAAAAGTGCACAAAACTTCACTGTCTCATACAAACAAAACACTATGTCTCTCACAAAATAACACTGTTGTGTTTTTTTTAATTCACACTGTTGTGCATACAAACTAAACATAATATGATACACAGGCTCTTGGGCCTTTTGAATTTTATATGCCGTGCATATGAAAAAAAACATTACAAACTATATAAAGTAAAACTTTAAAACAAATCTATTTTAAAAACTTTCGGGACCACTATAACAGCGCTTTGAATCACGCGATTAAATCATGTTTAAAAAATTTATCGGGTCCGAACTTTAATAGCACAAATGCGCCTAACAAACCAAGATTTAAATCCGCCATATAAATGGCGTCGGGTCCAGATAATACACTGTGTGATCGGGCCTTGTACAAAATATTTCCGATCGCGATTGGTAAGGCAGACACGATGATCATATAAATTGCTTCTTAAAATGTGGATTGGGTCCGCCACTTCAAATGTCAATCGGGCCAAATCATAAACACTCCCGATGCGATACTTGCGATCGGGCCCAAAACAAAAAGGTTGCGATTCAATACTTGCGATTTTTTAATAACATGTCGCGTGGTCTGTGGGACCACCCGCAGACCTCGGCTCAAAGCGGAGGGCGATTATAACATGTATTTCGATTGCGATGTGTGCATCGCATCGGCCCAAAAACAAAGGTTGTGGTGTATGTATGTTCGTTCCACTTGTGGAACTCGCCACATCAACAAGACACTGCTCCTCCTATGGGGACCACGGGGTTTAAAACTAAAACACCCGCGTACACAGAAAAAATATCTCTTTGTATAAAAAATATAAAGGTACTCTGTTTTGCCAAAAATAGACATTGTCCCTGAACAAAATAAAATACTGTCTTTCAAATAAAAAACTACGTCGATTCCAACAAAATCTGAAACTGACTATTCATCAATTTTTAGAAAGTGGCTGTGAGTACATAAACCCGGAGAAAATAAATGGAAAGCGGCTCTGCACAACCACTGTTGAAAGTAACATTTCAACACTCCCCCTTACTTTCAACTATTGGGTTATCAGTCATACCCAGTCATTTTCTCAAAAATTCGAAACTCTTCTGTCCCAATGGCTTGGTCAGAATGTCTGCAAACTGCTCCTGAGTTCTGCAGTGTTCCAAAACAATTTCTCCATTGTTTACCAATTCTCTGATGTAATGAAATTTTGTGTCAATGTGTTTCGTCCTCTTGTGAAACACAGAATTATTAGATAGTGCAATAGTTGAGCTATTATCACAAAAAATCATTATTCCTTTTGTCTGCTCTTGGCACAAACTCCTTAACATCCTCCTCATCCAAATTGCTTGACACGCTACTACTATAGCTGCCACATATTTTGCCTCCGTTGTAGACAATGCTACAATAGGCTGCTTTTTAGAAGCCCATGAAATGGCTCCTGAACCCATGTGAAAAACATAATCGGAAGTGCTCTTTCGATCATCTACACTTCCAACCCAATCATTGTTAGTGTATCCAACTAAATCTGAACATTCTGAAGCAATATATAAAATACCAAACCTTTTAGTACCTTTAACATACCTCAGAATTCTCTTTGCTGCCTGCCAATGTGCATCCTTTGGCTTCTCCATGAATCTGGAAATCAAACTAACAACATGCATTATGTACGGCCTAGTTGCAGTCAAATACATGAGGCTGCCAACTATGCTCTTGTACAAGCTAGGATCAAAATCCTTGCTGATGTCCTCTCTGCTGAGTTTTAATACCATCACTGTGGGAGTGGTTGCTGCTTTGCTTTCCTGCATATTAAATCTTTCAAGCACTTCATTAACATATTTTGCCTGTGAGATAAAAATCCCATTTTCCTCTTGTTCTACTTCTATTCCTAAGAAATATCTCAACAAACCCATGTCATTCATTTCAAATTCTTCTTTCATGACTGTTTTAAAATTTTCAATAAGGTAATCATCATTACCTGTGAAAATAACATCATCAACATATAAAACTACAATCAACATTTTACCATCTTTTTCTTTGATGTAGAGGGTGGGTTCTCCCTCACACTTTTCAAATCCATTTTCCAGTAGATAGGAATCTATCCTACTGTACCATGCTCTTGGCGCTTGCTTCAACCCATAAAGAGCTTTCTTCAACTTGCACACTTTGTGCTCTTGGCCTTTCTTTTCATATCTGAGAGGTTGTTCAATGTAAACCTCTTCCATTAACACTCCATTTAGGAATGTTGACTTCACGTCTATTTTGTAAACTTTCCACTTGTTTTGTGCTGCTATGGACAACACTACTCTCACGGTTTTCATTCTTGCAACCAGTGCGAAAGTTTCCTCATAATCTATCCCATGCTCCTGCTTATACCCTTTGAAGAAAAGTCTTGCCTTGTGTCTCTCTATTTTTCCTTCAACATTACTCTTGGTCTTGTAGGCCCATTTAACTCCAATGACATCTTTACCTTTTGGGAGTTCAACCAAATCCCATGTCTTGTTTCTTTCTATGGCATTAATCTCCTCATCCATAGCTTCTATCCATTTCTTATCCTTAATAGCTTCTTCAAAGTGGATAGGGTCTTCAACATGACAATATAAAGAAAACAAAGAATTGATGCCTTCATTTTCTGCCTCTTGTGCATAAATGTCGTTCAAATTTCTGAACTTCTTACCTCTTTCATTAGGTGTACAAATGCCTGAAGAAGCACTTGTATTTCCTCCTTGTGGTGTGCTTGGAGAAGCACCTTCATTTCTCCTCAAGGGTGTGCTTTGCTGCTCTTGTGTTGGTGCTACTGTTTGGGGATGTATTTTAGCCAATTCATCATTATTTTCATCATGAAATAAACAGTGTTTGACATTCACTGTTTTCTCTATGCTTCCATCGCAAGCTTCTTCTTCAATGAATTGAACATCTCTGCTCACAATAAACTTCTTGGTGGATGGGTTGTATAACCTGTAAGCCTTGGATTCCTCACTATATCCAATGAAAATACATTTCTCCCCCTTGCTGTCCAACTTCTTCCTTAGCTAATCCGGTATGTGTGCATAAGCCACACATCCAAAAACCTTCATGTGTGTGACACCTTGCTTTGTGCCACTCCATGCCTCTTCTGGCACTTTATTCATCACTGCTTTTGTAGGGAACCTATTCAAAATGTACGCTGCACAATGTACAACTTCAGCCCAATAATCATTAGGCAAATGCTTTGCCTTTAACATACTCCTCACCATGTCCATTATGGTTCTATTCTTCCTTTCGACTACTCCATTTTGCTGCGGAGTATATCTTGTTGTAAACTGCTTATGAATACCATTTTCTCTACAAAAGCGCAGAAAATATTTAGAGATATACTCACCTCCTCTATCAGTCCTTAGGACTTTGATGTGCAACCCACTTTGGTTCTCAACAAGTGCTTTGAAATTGCAGAACTTTTCAAACACTTCACTTTTGTTTTTCAAAAAGTAAACCCAAGTTTTTATTGTAAAATCATCTATGAATGTTAACATGTAGTGGCTACTAGCAAGCGATGAAGTTTGCATCGGTCCACACAAATCTGAGTGGACAATCTCTAAGGGTGCATTTTCCTTTACGCTTTTCCTGGAAGGAAAACTTTCTTTGTGTTGTTTTCCCAAGATACAACCTTCACAAAGGCTGTCCGGTTTCTCTATCAATGGTAAACCTCTTACCATTCCTTTTATGTTCAACAAGTTAATACCTCCAAAGTTGAGATGTCCAAATCTCAAATGCCACAACCAATTTTCATCTTTTGGTTCGCTTTGGATAGCCTCTTGTGCCATTACCGCTTTCTCTTCTCCATTCTTCAAATCTACTCTCATTCTAAGAGGGAACATCCTGTTCCTTGTCATCTTCACTTCAACAATACATTGTTTGCTGGGTGGTTTGTCCATGATGGTACAAACATCATCCTCAAAAAATACATTATACCCCTTTTGAACAAGCTATCCAATAATTAAGAGGTTACACTTCATTCCTAGAACATAATACACATCTGCTATGGATTTATTTGCACCTTTCCTTGTTAAAACATTTACATTTCCTTTTCCCATAACAGAAACTTTGCTATCAGTTCCTAGTGTGAGTTGTGACTTCACACTCTCATCTAACATAGAAAACATTGCTAAGTTTCCTATCATATGGTTACTGCAACCGGAGTCTAGAAACCATAAATCCTCACTTTTTTCTTCATTCATATTACAAGCTAAAAAAAAATTATCTTGGCTGATATTTTCTCTAGTGAAATTTGCACTAGTTCTACTTCCCATATCATGCTGCTTCTTTCTACATTCATTAGCATAATGACCATATTTTTTACAATAGTGACATTGGACATTGGACTTATCATACCTTTGTCCTTGAGCATTCTGCCGACCAATTTGTTGGCTGCTGCCTTGGCCTTGATGCTGATTTGGCTTGCTACCCCTTCCTTGAGCATTTGTTGGACTGCTCCTTCCACCTCTGTTTTGGCTTCTACTTCTTCCTCTCTTGTTTCCTTTGCCTTGCCCTCTTCCTCTTCCGAAAGACATCTGGGTCTTAAAGGCATGCTCCAGATATGAGTTTTCACTCCTACCCAATCTCTGCTCATGAGTCATCAGTGATGCATGTAGCTCATCCACTGTGAACTTTGTGAGATCCTTAGTCTCCTTTATGGTGGTGACAATCACATCGAATCTTGAGGGTAGACTCCTCAAGAGTTTTTCCATAATCCTCTTATATTCAAGAGTATCTCCATGAGATATTATTTGTGTGACCATTCCAATCACATGAGTGAAGAATGAGTCAATAGTATCTTACTTTTTCATACAGAGTCTCAAATTCTCTCCTCAACAACTGAAGTTTTGTTATCTTTACTTTTTCCATGCCTTGATAGGCTCTCTTGAGAGTTTCCCATGCTTCTCTGGATCTCTTGGCTGTTGCAATCCTCGGAAACACACTCTCATGCACTGCTTGATACAATAAGAAGAGAGCTTTGGAGTCTTTCTTCCTATTTATTTTCAGCAACTCTTTCTCTGCCTGAGTTAAATCTTCAAACTCTTCTTCATTTGCTGGCTCTTCAAATCCATCCTCAACAAATTCCCATAAGTCTTGGGAGACAAATAAAGCTCTCATAGTTATTGACCAGTAGTCATAATTTTTCCCATTAAATAGTGGGAGGTGGATATTTCCCATACCCATACTAGTGCTGGCTCCAGCCATTCTGCACTTTTAACTATGATTCAAAAAAAAAACACTTGACTATGTATTTAAAATAGCTAACTGTTCTGCAACAGTAACACAATAAACTGTATAGAGAAATACCTTGAATTCTTTTTGGCTGAGTCTTCACATTGCTGGAGAAGCTGCTGCAACAAAGAACTCCTTTCCTTCAGCTTCTTTGATCTTCAAAGAGCCTGGAATAGCTCCGATACCATGTTGGAATATTGAAAATTCCAGAACAAAAATGGAGAGAGTAATACTTTCCTTTTTAACACAGAGAAATATTAAAATTTCTTGACAAGAGACAGAGTTTCCACTCTTAAAACAAACATCTATTCTTTAAAAAAAAACTAGTATAATGTCTTCCTCAACAGAGAGATTACAAAATGTGTCTGCTTCAAAAAACAGTGCACAAAACTTCACTGTCTCATACAAACAAAACACTCTATCTCTCACAAAATAACACTGCTGTGTTTTTTTTAATTCGCACTGCTGTGCATACAAACTAAATATAATACGATACACAGGCTCTCGGGCCTTTTGACTTTTATATGCAGTGCATATGAAAAAAAACATTACAAACTATATAAAGTAAAACTTTAAAACAAATCTATTTTAAAAACTTTCGGGACCACTACAACAGCGCTTTGAATCACGCGATTAAATCCTGTTTAAAACATTTATCGAGTCCGAACTTTAATAGCACAAATGGGCCTAACACAAAAATTTCCGATCGCGATTGAAAGTCGGACGCGATGACCAAATATGAAATCTGGTTCATAAACCAATCGGGTCCATGTCTTAACTTTGAAAATGGTTCAAACCAAAATTCCCAATTTCGATCAATAAATGGATGCGACCAACCAAGATTTAAATCCGCCATATAAATGGCGTCGGGTCTGGATAATACACTGTGCGATCGGGCCTTGTACAAAAGAGTTTTGATTACGATTGGTAAGGTAGACGCGATGATCATATAAACTGCTGCTTAAAATGTGGATCGGGTCCGCCACTTCAAATGTCAACCGGGCCAAATCATAAACACTCCCAATGCGATACTTGCGATCGGGCATGCGATACTTGCGATCGGGCCCAAAACAAAAAGGTTGCGATTCAATACTTTCAATTGTATAACAACATGCCACGTGGTCTATGGGACCACTCGCGGACCTCGGCTCAAAGCGGAGGGCGATTATAACATGTATTTCGATTGCGATGTGTGCATTGCATCGGCCCAAAAGCAAAGGCTGTGGTGTATGTATGTTCATTTCGCTTGCGGAACTCGCCACATCAACAAGACACTGCTCCTCCTGTGGGGACCACGGGGTTTAAAACTAAAACGCCCGCATACACAGAAAAAATATCTCTGTGTATAAAAAATATAAAGGTACTCTGTTTTGCCGAAAATAGAGATTGTCTCTGAACAAAATAAAAGATTGTCTTTCAAATAAAACACTGCGTCGATTCCAACAAAATCTGAAACTGACTATTCAACAATTTTTAGAAAGCGGCTATGAGTACATAAACCTGGAGAAAAGAAATGGAAAGCGGCTCTGCACAACCACTATTGAAAGTAACATTTCAACATTATATTGGCTTGGTACTTGGTAATTGTCATACACTTCAAAATTAATATGAATTTATAATTTCATGAAATTAGCTCTATTCGAGCATTATTTAATTGGTAGGCTAAAAGTAACGTAAATATGAACTGGTACTTGTTTCTGCTTTAGTTTTTAAATCCAGAGAAATTGTAATGTCAAGTGTAAGTACCAAATATCAATTATTACCTGTTTCTGCTTCAATTTTTGAATCCATGGAAATTCAGGATAAATGAAAATATGAATAAATCAATTGCTACCTGCTTATGGTGGTCAGTCAAAGTATACCTAGTTGGGGAAAACGATGTTACCGTACAACTTTAAAGAAAATTTTGGCTTTTCGAATGCATGTTTCTCAGAAATTTTGAGGTAAGTTACCATAAAGTCCTCCCTTATATAAATTTGAGAAATATGATCACACAATGAACATTACAAATGGTCAATTTTATGAATGTTAATAATTATATCGACATTAATGTACATTTAATATTTTCCATGATGATCACCAACTACATGTTAGTAAAAGATAAGGTTCTTCCAAGCGATAATGTCTTGCTCGGTAGCTGTGAAGAGGCAAAGAAATTGTTGAAAATGTTGGGTGTTGAGTACATACCATAGCATGCATGTCCAAATTATTTTATTTTATATAGAGGAGACTATGAAGAAAAAGAGATATGTCCAAAATGTGGGCATGATAGGTATGATAAATAAAAAAAGAAGGGTAAATCAATTGGTCCTCCTTTAAAGATATTGAGGCACATGCCTATAATACCAAGGATTCAAAGGCTCTTTCATTGCAAAGAATTAGATATGTTGCAAGGATACCATGCCTTTCACAGAAGTGAGTTGGTATTTATGTGAATCCCAACTGATTCAATAGCCATGAAGCATATATAGGATACATGGCCTGAAAAATTCATGGATGAAGTATGAAGTCTACGACTCAGCATAGCCATGGATGACATGAACCCATATTCCATCCAGAACACCAACTATTATGTCTGGCCTATAGTAGTGATCAATAACAATATCCCCCCATGTTTTTCTGTGAATAATGAACATATTATGTTGGCTCTCATAGTCCCTAGTAGAAGACAAGTGAAAAATATGGATGTCTACTTACAACCACTCATAGATGAATTGAAGTATGGGATGGGATAAATGTATATGATGTATCAAGACCCATCGCAGCAGAGAGGAGTTTTACGTTGTATGGCATATGTGCTTACACGACACATGATTATCTAGCTTAGGAGTTTTCTCTGGTAGATTACATGTCTATTCATTTGTTTATATACGTAATAATATTCTTTCACATATTAGTTATTTAATTCATTGTAATTTTTCTGATTTTCATGATATTCTTTAACGTGCCATGCATATAAATTGTATACAATAATATCTCAGGTACGGTAACAAAAGGATATTTTGGATGTAAATGTTGTGGACCTTCTCTGAAAGATAGATGGTCCAAGGACCTATGAAAGCCAGTGTTTGATTCCTCGAGGGAATTACACCCATAAGAACACCTTTACAGAAGAGCATCATCCGCTTTCAATGGTAAATGAGAGAGAACCCAAAGGCCTTGAATAACGACACCAGTTGAATGGCTTAGAGAATATGAGATAGAGAAGGAGAAGGAGTTCATAGAAATGTTCGATTCAAATGGGGAGCCTATGTTCGATGATCCAAAATTCTTCGACACCTATGTTGAGAAATTTCCCATTGGGATGAAAAGGAAATCTATCTTTTATAACCTCCCATATTGGGAGCATCTTAATATTACCCACTTATTAGATCCCATGCATATATTTAAAAATGTTTCATCTTCTTTATGGAGGGACATATCATCGAAACAAAGTGACACATTGCTTGTTAGGAAAGATCTTATTACTTCAAAACCTAAAAATAAACATTGGCCAAGATAGTTAGAAAGTACATGATCAGAGGCAGGCACTGGTCCCTCTAATTCATGGTATTTCAAAGAAGGTGATGTCCCATGGATTTTAAAAAAAGATGATATTTCTTTGGCAAATGAAGTTGTATTGGGTGTGAGGGTGCCATCTTCATACAAGTCTTCACTACATCGCTACTTCACCATGGATGACCATTTGTTGAGGTTGAAATCGCATGACCATTTGAATCTTCTAAGACTACGTATAAAGTCAAAAGCATGATTTTATTATTTTTTATATTAATAAATTTTATCCCATGCAGGGATCATAAAACATAACTAATTTCGTATATTATTGCATGTGTTTATAACTTTACAGTGTCATTATTTGTTCGTGTGTGGTAGTGTGAAACATGAATTCCCTCAAGACCTAGGACGTGCCATATATAAATTATCTACATTTGTACGTTGGATCACGTCAAAGGAGATTCATGTGGCTAGCATTCCATGGTGGCGTCAAGAGATAGTTGAGATTGTTTGTATGTTTGAGAAGGAACTACCGATGAGTTTCATGGCCTTGCAGGTTCATCTTCTAATCCACCTAGTAGATGAGGTTGAATTAGTTAGGGTGGTTTCTTGTCGTTGGATGTTCTTCTTAGAGAGGTACATGAAGAAATTGAAAGGTTTTGTTTGATAAAGGTCAAAACCCGAGGGGTCTATGGAAGAGGGGTACATATCATATGAGTCTTTCTATTATGGCAGTGAGTACATCAAGCAGATCGACAACAGACCAGGTGCGGTGATTTGGGACGATGAAAGGGATGAAGACAAAAGAGAAGGGGAGTTGCTCCAAACGAATGGAAAAAAAAACTTGATAAAGAGTAAGCGACTTATAATTTTTCAAATTTACACAAAGTAAATATTCATGTTGAACTTCGATATAATGTATATTTTTATCTCTATGTACTATATAATGTTGGTTTGATTTCATCACCGAATGCAGAAATTGAAGGAATCAATAAATCCGTTCTTTACAATTCCAAAGAGACACAACCGTAGGTCGCATTGTATGAAAAAAAGGATGAAATGGGATAGTGATAGGAAATAATTCAGATGGTTGAATGGTAGAAGTGCACCTTATCCTGATCATTTAAAATAAAATATTCCAAAAATATGCCCCAACAGTTGGGTTACTCACCAAGTCATAGAGAAATACGGTGCAATCTGTCGTAACCTGCATGCTAAAGAGGATGCGCTAAACGTAGGGATTGGGTACAATAACTCGGTAATAATATATTTCATTTATATGTACATTTGAAATGTAATATTGCACCTTTCAAATGTAATTACATCTACATTTCATATTTTAGCTGTTGGGTTATTATAAGACACATGACACTACGATTTTTTATATTTTTTATAGGTGCATTTGTTCCCATCTATGTGGGCATATGGACACCATTTTTGCACAAAAAAGGTCGATGATGGGCACATCACACAAGGCTGTGGAGTGGAAGTTGAGTTCGATCAATCTAGTCGATCTAGCCACTGTGACCAAAACCTAGTACGAGGGATGTTAGGTTACATCGGAAAGATACAAGAGATCATTCAAGTGGATTTCTCTTCTTTCCAATGTGTTATTTTTAGGTGCAAGTGGTGGGACACCTTTGATCAGAATAATGTAAAGGAAGATCGCGATAGTAGGCTAATATGTATCAACTCTAGAAAGATGTAAGATGAAGCTAAGGAGCCCTGTGTTTTCCCCAAACACTACAACCAGGTGTTATTTTACCCAGATGTGTTGGATAGGGATTGGTGGTTCGTATTGAGACACGACCCTAGATCAAAACATATTTTTGAGAACAAAAGTGTTATCATGCCATGCGAGTTGGAAGATAATGAGGTCGATCATGAGAACTAAGAGTGATATGGTACATGTGTTATTTCATCAACATTCATACTTTTTAAGATGGGTTTTTATAAAGAAGTGGACTTAAATACTTTATAACTTATAAGATGACTCTTTTTTTCGAAACATTATAATATGTATTTTTAATTAATTGGTGATTTGCATTGTGTTAATCTTAAAATAAATATTTCACAAGATAATTTGTAATTATGTTGATCTAAAAAATAATGGCGTACTATATAAAGTTCCTTTTTTGTATGTAAGATCATAATAAAATAATGATAATTTTAAAGTACATGAATTTATTTGCATTATTTTCTAAACTTTATTATGTTACAAAATTTCATATTATTCTAGATTTATTATTTTACAATTATTTAAAATTTTACAAATTTACAAATTTACAAATTTTAATAAAATCATTTCACATTAATACAATTACAATTAAAATTACAATTACAATTACAATTACAATTGCAATTTTACAAATGCACATACAATTACAATAAAAAATAAAATTACAATTTTATAATCTTACATACATTTACAATTACAATTACAATCATTTCACAGTAATACAATTAAAATTTTACGAATATTTTACATACAATTAGAATTAGAATTACAATTACAATTTTACAATTTCATGTACAATTACAATTACAATTTTAGAATTTTACATAAAATTAGAATTACAATTACAATTTTACAATTTTACAATTACAATTAAAATTAAAATTACAATCATTTCACAATAAATTAAATATTACAATTACAATTAAAATTTTACAAATATTTTACATACAATTACAATTAAAATACAATTAAAATTACAATTACAAATACAATTATAATTTTAGAATTTTACATACAATTATAATTACAATTATAATTACAATTATAATTTTACAATTTTACATATATACAATTACAATTAAAATTATAGTTACAATCATTTCACAATAAATTTAATATTACAATTAAAATTAAATTTTTACAAATATTTTACATACAATTAAATTAAAATTGCAATTACAAATGCAATTACAATTTTAGAATTTTACATACAATTACAATTTTACATATATACAATTACAATTAAAATTACAATTACAATCATTTCTAAATAAATTAAATATTACAATTACAATTAAAAATTTACAAATATTTTACATACTATTACAATTAAAATTACAATTACACATACAATTAAAATTTTAGAATTTTACATACAATTAGAATTACAATTACAATTTTACAATTTGTCATATATACAATTAGAATTACAATAATTTCACAATAAATTAAATATGACAATTACAACAAAAATTTTACATACAATTACAATTAAAATTACAATTACAAATACAAATATAATTTTATAATTTTACATACAATTAAAATTAGAATTTCAATTACAATCACAACATAATATTTAATAAATATCATGATCATTTAATATTAAATTAATTAATATACGTCACGATCATGATAACCATCGTACAAACATCATATTCGACTAAAAAATACATTCAAAATTGCAATCATCATCTTGATCATGATCATCTAACAAAACAAAATTAGCATTGTATAACATCATCACAACACAAACATCAAATATACATCTCATGTCAAATAATTGTTATCACATACACATTTATCTGCAAGCTGCACATTAAATGAACATATCTAACATGACCTAACAATATACAAATCATGATGATCACCAACATGTAAATTAACTACAACTGCAACATGAACATAAAATACATGGACCATATATATATATATATATATATATATATATATATATATATATATATATATATATATATATAATGTCAAAAATCTACAACTCTAGTATAAATGTCAAATATCAGCTCATGGTATATCATCAATAACAGTACTATTCGAGGCCTGCTCAGTCAATGGTGCAACCTCGACAAGCTCAGATACATGCTGATCATCATGTGCTTGCTGATCTGGTATTGGTGCCTCATGCTGATCAGGATCAACTGTCGGCTGCTCATCGTGATGGTTCGACATGGTTGATGGTCCAACCTACTCATGATCATGAGTACTGCTAGATGTTGTAGGCTGCTGACTCGATGTGGCTGATGGTACAACCTGCTCTCCATCATGACTGTTGGTAGATGCTGCAGGTTTCTCATTTGGAACGGCGTGAGGTGAATGATGATCACTCCTCTGATTGTGATCATCATATGATGTGTCACTACTCACGGAGTGTCAACGTGCTGCGTCTCGACCATGTCTATAACGTCTAAGGGCCCTCCTCAATGATGTAACTAAGTTCATAGCTCCTACGACATGTCGCATCAGGATGAACATGTCACACGAAAAGCCTCTCCACTTATGTACCAACCTAGCATCGACCTGTATATCTCTCATAATGGCGGGCCTGACTCCTGCCTCAACAAACAATGCACATAGTTGGCCGCCCAACTCCATCCTCAATCTACTGTTAAGCCTACGCCTAGCAAAAGGAGGTACCAGTGCACCAGTAGGAACAAGTCTGTCTGCACCAGCCTCATGATCCTCGACATCTGACATATCCTAATCGTCATCAAAATCCACATCTGGATCATTTGGTGGTGTTTTCATCTCATGATGCAGAATTTCTACACAAATCAAAATATTGTGCACAATAGAGTGTGTATTCTCTTAAACATGAAATCCTCAATTTCAAAATCCTCATACAAACCACTTAGATTCAATACATAATATATATGAAGAAAGAGCTGAACACAACCAAAATACTTGCATAAAATACAAAAAGAAATTACAAATTCAAACCCTTCTTTGGCCGAGTATTACATTTGTGGCCTCTTTCTCTCACCTTTACAACTCGTCACACTGTCACACCATTCCTACTCTACGCTCTCTTTCTCTTATCTGTCCTATTCCATCTCTATGCCTATCTATCTTCCATCCTCATACAAATCTCAAATTTATACATAATTGTGGATTAATTTGAATCCATGATTTCCTCCACAAATAACTCAACCAAGTTCTAAAATAGATTTATCCCTCCTTTGACTCAACTAAGTTCCATTTAAGGAGTTCATAATCCCTAAAATATCTATACAACCCAACTCCACTCATATTCTCAATTTATTAAGAGAATATTTACAATAAACCTCACACTCAGATTTTTCTCTCAATTTATTTAAAATGTGCATAATTTATAAAATAATTAAAAAAACATCACCCCCTAAATCACCCAAATACAAAATGACAATTAAGCAAGATGCTCCTGCATCATCTCATCGCCATCAAAAGACCCAATGTCTACAAAATATATATAAGTGCACAACAATAATTTGACGATTTCGTTAAACAGTTTAATAAAAACAAGTTAAAGACATGTTATAATAAATTTAAATAAAATAGTAATATTACCTCTATCATCCGGTAGGTCATAATTTGTGAAGAGGATGTTGGCACACCCTCACCAATCCAAACCAGCATAAGGACAGGGGACCATAATGAAGGGATGCTCATCAACACTGGCTAGGAAGCTCTCCATCTCTCACAAACTTTGGACAACACTTTGAAGGCCATTCAACAAATGCAGAGAAGCATCGAGCTGGCCATTGAAGGGCCCACCACTAAGAAATTGGTTCTTCAAGTGTGGGGAGCTGATGCACAGAGTCTGAAAATGGTGCTCCCTCTAAAATATTTTGTTAGTTTGATCCAAGCTAAGATGAAGGAGAAGACACCATAGTGACACAGGACGAGTCACATGTTTGTGTTGGGGGCCTATTGGAGCGAGGTTCCCTAGGGTACGTTTTTTGGTATCTTTTTTTATAAGTTTTATAAATGCGCGTTGCGTGAATAGGTCCAGGGGCTTTGGGCGGGTCAAAGTCCCTCTTTTGATGTAAAATTGTTTTTAAGGGTAAACTGTGGGCCTCAAACCATGGTTTGATACCATAATATTTGTGCGCTAGATTGGATATAAATAGATAGATCGAGTCTAAGTGAAGGAGAAAATAACTTGATGTGATGTTATGATCTGAATGTTTATGCATCTGTAATACTTTTGTAAGGGTTTCAGCCTGGGTTGGGCAGAAAGGATCCTATTGACTATGTGCGTGGAGACCTAGTCCTGGCTTTGTAGGGACTCCACTGGATGTGTGCGTGGAAGGGTAAAGTGTAAGGGAAAGTCTGATGTGCTGAATTTCTTTAAATTAGTACAAGGACTGATTTTGGCAGAAACATTGTGTCAACTATCTGAGTTATTTATTTGTTGTTCTATATTAAGATCTCTTTACTTTTGTTATGCTTATTTGTATCTGTGCAAATACATCTGTTATTTATGCATGAAGTTATATTGGTGAATAATCTTAAGTAATTGCACATTATATACATCTAGATCTGTTTCTATTATGATATATCTGTGACGAAGTGATCTACGATTCTGATATGTATTCTGTATTTGCACATATTTGTTAAGGTATGTATACATTTTTCAATCAATCTATTTAGGGCCACTACATTATTTTCTTCCTCAGGGTGTGGAAACCTGGTTCCATCACTCCCCCATACTTCTTCGGGTGAGACCTTGATCTGCACAAGTAAGTCATTGCCGAAAGGACCAATAGTTATAGGGCTTGTTGGTTTTGCGATAAACTCTGAACCTGGGTTAGGACTGCTCAAGCCAACAACTACCACCCAGTCCTCCTCAAGCACCTCCTCCCAAGCCTCCTCCCACGCTGGCATCAAGTCTTCCTCCTCCACCTAACGCCCCTTCACTTCCGATGAAATTTTCGGGTTTATTTAGACAATCATGAACCACTTTGTTTAAATTTATCACTGCGGTTACATGACAACAAATGGATGCTACTAAAAATACTACAATAATAAAGAGCCCTATCTTCATAATTATGGATGCCATCTTCAATCTATCATTTTCTTCTACTAGACTCATCGAGAAAAATTGCAAAGATCGCAGCTCGCACATAAGATGCACTAACAATTCAGCACAAGAAGGGTAAGAATTTGGATGTTCAGTTAACTGCTGGGCTACCATGACCAGTGTTCCTACGCAAGCGATACCAAGGCTCCCTCTCTACTGTTATGCACTGCACTTTCATAGCTTTTAAGCAGTTTACACAACTCCTTCGCAGATATCACCACTTTGAATAGAAAAATGCTGCCCCACTTGCATGAATCTAATCGATGAATTCTACCCCTGCCTATTGTTGAAGCCTCGAAAATCATTGCTTCAAAAATTGGGGGAAAACCACCCGGTCGAGACCTTAGGACTGCTGATTTTCCATTTGGTGTGGTGGCTCCGACTGGATTTATAGGACCAGTTTCCTAATAATAAATGGATTGGTGATGGAGTGTTTGTGTAGGTGAATAATGGAATTAACTGACTGAAATAATCTATCTAACTTAAATTATAACTTGCAAATAATTCTAAAACTAACCCGGGTATTAAGTATGAATACGACTTAAAGATGGTTTCAATTAAACTAATAACCATGAAAATGTATTATTATTCAACAGAAAGATGCAGTATCATATAATTATAACTCTGTTTAAGAAATTAAACAGAGTTAGAATAAAACATCGCATTCATAACTCTATATATCATTTGCATATACTATGACAGATAAATATTTCTATATCTTCAGAAATGATATGACAAAGAAATATTTGGGAAAACAAGCATATATAAATGATAGAAAATTTTAAAGAGAATACTTCATTACATAAAGAAAATAACAGTAAATCGATAGAAATACCAGATTCATTGAGATATTTTTCTTGATGCAATTCGATATCCAGATCCTGTGCTTTAACTTAAAACAACTTCCAAGGTACAAAAATGCAATTCTTAAAGATAATTCGCCATAAATCACAAGATGTGATCCTTTATAAAATAAAAATAGTCAATGGAGTACAGAAATGTATCATCCAAGCCAAAATATTACAAATTCAGGACCCCTTTCTAAATGCATGAAAGGGGTTTAAATAGGAAATTAACAAAACATATTATCTATAACTTATGCTAGAAACTATCATCGGAGATCCTGGGAAAGACTTGCGATATCAAATAAAACAGATTCACTGAATTTCTTTTGTATTCAATGTGCTAAGGTGGCAGATTTTAAGCATATATTTAACTTTCGTTGGATGAATCAGCCTCGAATGCAACTGAATAGTGTATGTGGCATCGGATAGTTCTGTAATGATGTAATTTATGGCATTAGAAAGGCATTTGATTGCCATCGGCTGACTTTGTGGTTTGATCAAATATGTCCATAGGACATCCCATGTAATTTCCTGTATTTTGCTGATCTTTTGATTCCTGTTGATTATTTCTTGCTTCCATCTGGCACTAGTCTCTTTCATCCTTGGCAATTTAACTGGAGTACAATCTGAAATCAAATTAGTATCATATAAGCTATCATTTACTAATTTTGTCAGATTTTTCATTATGGCTCTAGCCCTTGATGTAGCACGTTCTTATTTAATTAACTGTGTATCCAATTCAGCAAACAAAATTTATTTATACTTTTCTTCGATCCTGGGAAGATTTGATTTCTTTCCTTGTTCTAAGTCCTGCCATGAAATAAACTCTGATATCTTATCATATGCATTCTCAAATTCAATTCTGGTACTGACTGATTCATCAATAAGGGAAGATGTTATTTCACATAAAGGCTCTTCTTGTGCAATATTTTGACAGAGATCATCTAACTGCTGAGACAATAGCTTATTTGTTTCTAGAGCTTCAATTTTAAATTGGTCAATTTTAGGATAATCCTTAAATTTATCCAATCTTGCTTGAAATATTTTCTCTTGCTGTTCTTTGGCAGTTTTCTCATTTTGCAGCAAGGTTTGTAACTTGGAAACCTCTTGGGACAACTGTTGTTGCTTATTCAAAGCTTGTTGATCAAGCTTTTTCTTTTCCACACTCAGTTGTTCTTCCAGTTGTTTGGCTCTGAGTTTTTCTTCTACTAACTGCTGCTCCAACTGCACTTTATTTTGCTAATCATTTGTTGTCTTTTCTTCTAGCATTGCTATCTGTGAGTCTTTTTTTTTTTTATCATTTGATTGACTTCGGTAGCTTTATCTATAGTGGCTGCACTGTAGGCACATGCATATTATGACAGTTTGGTAAGATCCTCTGAAGGATTTACCTCAGTATTCTTCCAGACAATATTCATGAATTCAACTTGTGGGGATGAAAGTGATTCTTGGTCTGTCCTCCTTCTTTTCCTTTGTTTCCTGACAATAGTCCTATGCTTAGGACTATAAAAGATATCCAGAGGAGGGATTTCTTCAACTTTCAACACAATTTCTTCTGATGGATGTTTAGGAATTATCTCCATATCTTGATCTTTCAGAGTATAAACTTGAGGATTATTTTGTCCTCCAATTTGCTGTAAAAATTGCTCATATTGTCTTAGCAATTGGGGAGTAACAATAATTTCAGTAGAATTTACCACTCTTTCCATGGTTGTCTCTCTTTCAAGTTGATCATTGGGTTTATCACCCGTATTTCTTTCTTCAGATTGCATATCAGTCTTGGTACCTGTATTCTCCTTCTCTATCTGAATATCAAGCTTGTTGGCTACATTTTCCTTCTCAGTATGTACATCAAGCTTGCTTGTAGACACTTCTTTTTCTGTCTTGCTAGCTGTGTCTTCCTTTTTATTTTGTTTTGTTTCTATACTTTCAACTTCTTGTAAAGGAATCATTAATTGGTCAAGGGGAGCTTTCAACAATATTTGACTTCTGAACTTCATGAATTTGTTCATATCCTCTACTTGAAAATTGGATTTAGCCAAGACATAAACTTGGGAAAATTTCTCAATAGAAACAAATAAATCATCAAATTCATCGGGCTCATGCTCAAACCTAGAAATTTGAACCAAAGTTGTGAAATCGAAAGCTACTTTATTTGGATCATACTGTCTGCCTGGGACAGTTGCAAGCTTAAGATCTCTTATTTTAATGAATTCCTTCTCAGCATGTTTGAAATCATTCATAGTATAATTTCCACAATGAAAGGGAAAGGTAGGCCACATAAATTTCTTGGCATTCTTTAAGCATCTTGACATCCCTCTTTCTATCAACTGGTAAGAAATTTCTTGGGCTAACAGTTTGTCAGGGACATATAGAGGTAAGATATGGGGTTCCACAATGCTTCCAAAAACTCTGATTTAAGTAAACCTTTCTTCTCCAAACCAATTTCCAATTAGGGATATATCATTCTTTGCTTTTTTAGAGAGCCGGGGAGGAAATTGGTTAAAAATGTTCTGATAGATAAGTAACATAAAGCCGTGACAAATCCTATATACATGATTTTAAAATGTACCTTCCACAAATACTTATGGTAAACATGTATCGGACATGGTTTTGAGGGGTCCATTTCCAACCTAGAATAGGAAATTATGAATTGAAACACAGAGCATCTAAGATATAGGCACATAAATGAAAAGGGGTTGTATTTCCAGTATCTTTATCCTTTCTATATTCCAGAATTATATTAGTTATCTTGTCAGAAAGGAAAACTGACCAATCCATAATCTCATAATTCAGAGCAGAATGAATCAGGGGTACCATTTGGATTGAAAAGCTTGCAGAATTATCATTTCCGAAAAGCCTACACATCATTGCAGCAACATAGCAATATGGGGGTGCAAGAGACTCCACGGAGTACATACCTAAAGCTTCATTTTTTTTCTTTTTTTTGGAGCTCGTCTCCATTCCCTGATAGGTTTTTATTGAACTTCATTGCTTGCGGTGAAGTCTACTATGAAAGCTTTGTTATAGATTTTTTGAGGGTCTGGAAGATGGTACATCGCTTTTATATCTTCTGCTCTGAAATACCCAAACGTTGTTCCTGCAGCTGAAACAAATGTTCTATTTGTGATGGTGATATTGTCTATCACCCATCGTATTACATCATAATAGGGGAACATATTTTCCCGAGCCACAATTTTGTGAAGAAGAGAATTTATAAGTGATTTGAGAGGAGTCTCAGAATCTGAATCTGAATCTTCTTCATTTGGTACTGTCGCCTTTACTTCAGTAACAGAGGGTTTTTCTACTTCAATCAAGTTATACACTTCTTCCCAAGAAAGCTTCCCGAGACCCTGGCATGCCATATTTGTAACCAGCTTGATTTTGGCTGGTTTTTCTTTTGGTACTGTGGGAGCGACAACAGTCTTTGCGGCGGCCATAGTTCCTGCTTTCTTAAACTTCTTAGAAATTTTCTTGTATGGTATCGTCTCACTGGCTCGGAAAACAAGAGGGTTGGATGGTCTATGGCTATGAAAATGAGAAAAACCTTTCAAAATGAGAAGGAATGATGTTAAAAGAACAACTGTGTGAAAATATTTTTATTAATGATCCCAATTGATTAACTCATATTAAACTTAAATTCCCTCCATGAGAGTCACATTCACGCATTCATATAGGATCGATCACCATAATTCATTTGATTTTCTAATTAATAATGATCGTACAATTGGAGATCGGCGATATTGAAATGTTAATGTAAAACTTTCCTTTTGAATTTACCGATTGCGATTAATAAATAATATATGCGCGGCGTAAACAGTGATAAACAAAGACTAACTATCCATCACATCGGAGGTTTCAAAAGGGAATCAAATGTCATCTCATATGTTCTGCCGATTTGCGATTGCGATGATAGTATCTGGCATCGGATATTTTCAAAGGAATTAAGTTATACATAATTTCTCCCGATTTGTGATTGCGATGATGGTGGGGTCCATTGCATCGGAGTTTTGCAGAATAAGTAAACGTGATGTTGTTAATCCGAAATGTGATTGTGATGAATCGCATTGCATCGGCGTTTATAAAATAGACCGAATGAAGGGTATCCTTTTCGAAATGCGATTGTGATAGGTATCCTTAAGACCCTAGCAATTTGCGATTGCGATTTTCTTTATAACATCGGGCTTTTTAACATGAATACTTCTATGCTTTGTGCCAATGCGATATAAGACTTGATAGTTCATCGGATCGGAAAAATTCAATGTCACATTTGTTCACTTGTATTTGATATATGCGATATGTGATATATAACTTTTAAGCAATGAATATTTTTATTGTTTTATTTAAAATAATCAGATTTCCTCAAAGTTTTTTATTTTTATCTGAAAAGGAAGGGGACCTATTTCTAAAGTAAAATTTATTCTAAAATTTTGAAATGGGGAGGGTTTTTGTACAGTACAACAATTGGCGATTCACTAGAAGAAACAGTTATCTCTGAAAAAATAAAATGAACACTACATTTTAAGTAAGTAAAAAGTTTTAAAGACAATTAAAACTATCTTAGAGAAATTTAAATAAAATCTAACTCTGAAAAAGAATAAAAATCACTTACAATTTCTTTCTAATTTCTCAAGAATAAAAACATTTTTGGGTTTTCTCAAGCATTGATTGGTTGGTAATAATAAAGTAAGGGGCCTTTCCAATTTTAACTTTTGTAATATACTCTATTTTCATAGGTATTGCCTCTACTGCCCGCAAACGTTTATAGTCTTGACAGGGTTACCTTTTAACCATCTTTTAACTATCAACCATTCATTATCCCATCCAACTAATATCATGACTCTTTAAAAGATAAATTCATAAGACATATTATCTCATGTTTTTTGTCTTTTAATTTTTTAATTTAAAATCCATTGTTCTAGATTGGTAGCCAGTTGATAAAAATGCCACTCACTAGTTGTAATTAAATTGAACAAGCTCGCTCGTGATGAGACCCCTTGTCTTATAATTATTAGCCATTACCCTGTTTTGGTATGCAGTGTTGGTAATGTCAGTTTTATTACTTCTTATGATCATTGTAAGTAGGCTCGTGATGAGACCTCTTATCTCTTAATTTTTTACATATAATTTCTTAGAATTACATTCTAAAAAATCACAATCTTAATGGATGGGGTGAACTGATTTTTCTCCTTAAGAATCAATGGATGACAATTTTAAGAGTTTTGAATGCCAAAGCTTGAAAAAATCTTTACTTTTTATGGATAACCTTTCTCTGCTCAATAAACTTATAATGATTTACAATTTCCTCAAGGTTTCAAAAGATTTTGCAAATGTTTTTTAAACAAATTTTCAAAGTTTAATATTTTATTTTAACTACCCAAAAATTGTAATCATTTCTTTAAAAATTATTATTTACATTAAAATAAGTATTTATAATATTTTCTCGAAGATATTTTCAAATAGTAAAAAGTCAATTAAAGACTATTAACAACCTTATTTACAAAAATAAACAAAATTGCAGAAAGGAATATGTACAGGTAAGAACGGGTTACCTCCTTATGAAAAGAATTTCTTTAAGACAAGCCCATTCACAGGAAGAGATTCTCTCTTTCTTGATAATTCTTGCAATATGAACGTAGATGAGCTTGTATTTTCAGCAATCTAAAATGGTCCAAGCCACATTTTTTGAAATTTGGTATGCTTACCCTTATCTTCATGTGCTTTGTCCCATTTAAGAACAAGATCACCAATTTGCAAAGTTTTGGATCTGGTGGAACTTGAATCAAAAGAATATTTTACAAGCTGTTGGTTTTTAGCATGAATGCTTTTTTATTTCTCTCTATCTTCTTCTAATTTAAGAATTTGATCAAATATCAACTGAATAGATGATGAAGGATTCTCTTCAATAAATTGAACTAGGGCTAATGATGGAAGAACTAGATTTGATAGTATCACAACTTCTTTTCCATAAACTAGATTAAAAGGTGAAGTACCTATTGAAGCTTTATGAGTAATACTATAAGCCCATAGTGCAAAAATTAAAGACTTATGCCAACTCTTCTGATTCTGATCAATGGTATTTTTTATGATTTTGATGAGATTTTTATTAGTAGATTTAGCTGGACCATTACCTTGTGGATAATAGTTTGCTAAATATTTCAATTCGAAACCTCTTTTGATTGCAAATTCCATTATATTATTTCCAAAAAAATAATATGCATTATAAAAAAACAAGAGAGTTAGGTACACCAAACCTGGTAATGATGAATTGATCAATGAATTCAATGATTACATCAGAATTGGCTACCTTTAAAGGAATTGCTTCTACGCACTTTGTGAAGTAAACTGTTGCTGTAAGGATGTATCTGTGTAGTTTGGAAGAGTGTGGTAATATTTCTCCAATAATATCAAGCCCCCATTGCTCAAATGGTTGCTCAATGTTTACTGGTTGTAGAGGAAAAGCTAGTTTCCTTTGTCTTCCACTAGCAGTTTGACAAGTCTCACACTTCCTTACATAGTCATGTGTATCTTTGAAAAGGGTAGGCCAATAATATCTAGCATTGATGATTTTGTGAGTTGTGGTATCACCTCCAAAATTTCCACCTGCTGGTCCATCATGTAATTCCTGCAATACCTTTTTTGCTTCAGTCTTTTCAAGGCATCTTAATAGAATTGAATCATATTTTTTTCTGAATAACACATCATCAATGATTTCATAATGTTTAGCCTTTAATCTTAAAGCACACTTGTTCTTATAGCTAAGATTAGAAGGAGAATACCCATTTTTCAAATAAAATATTAGATCAGCATACTGAGATTCAGAATCTATAACACTTATCTGAATTATTTGAACAACATTATCTTGATCTTGATTTTTTGGTATGTCGGAAGCTCCTGCTAATAATCTGCAAAAACCTTGTCCTCTAACAATCTTGGTTGGCTTAATATCAATATCATACTCTTGTAAAGTTGTTACCCAATTAGCTCTCTTTTCTCCTACTTCCTTTTGAATTAACAATTGTCTCACTGCAGAGAATGGGACAATAATTTTTGTATGTGTCTTTAGAAGAAAAGGTCTAAAATGTTTGATTGATTTAAACACAGCGAAGGCTTGTTTTTCTACATCAGAATAATTAAGCTCATCTCCTTGCATATTTGAGCTAAAGAAATAAATTGGTGCTTCTATTTGTCGATCATTGAGTTGTGTTAAAACAACAGCATAGGATGTTTCAGTAGCCAAAGTATACAGAATAAAATGTTCAGAAAAATCAGGAGTATTCAATGCAGCTGCATTAATGATTGCCTCTTTGATTGCATCAAAGGCTTCTTTTTCTTTATGTAACCATTTGAAAACTGAATTTTTCTTAATCATATTCTGCAAAGATAAAAATATTTGAGAAAAGTCAGGAATGAATATTTTTACAAAATTGATTTTCCCTAAAAATGATTACATGTATTTTTTATTATGTGGTAAAGAAATGTCAGAAATTTCTTTTACTCTATCAGGGTCAATATATATACCATATTTTGACACAACAAATCCTAAGAGTTTTCTTTCATTGAGAGAAAAGAAAGATTTCTTTGGATTTAAAGAAATACCATATCTTCTGCATCTTTCAAATATCTGTTTCAAATCATGCAGATGATTGGCTCTTTTCTTTGAAAATAATGTTATGTCATAAAGATAGATAACAATTGATCTATTAATCAAACCGTTAAATTCTATATCCATGGCTCTCTGGAAAGTAGCTCCTACATTTCTTAAACAAAAATGCATCTTTTGGTAAGCATAAGTTCCCCATTTGGTTCTGAAAGTAGTTTTCAGCCTATCATCTGGATGTACCAATATTTGGTTATAGCCTGAAAAACCATCAAGAAAAGACATGAGTTCAGAACGAGCTACCTTTTGAAGTATTTGTTCCATCGTTGGTAATGGGAAGTTATCTTTTTGACATGCCTTGTTTAGATTTCTAAAATCAATGCAGATTCTAATATCTCCATTCTTCTTCCTGACAGGTACCATGTTGGAAACCCAATTAGAATGTCTTACAGGAAAAATGATTTTGGCCTTCAAAAGTTTATTGAGTTCTGTCTTGATTTGACTTTCCAGATTGGGATGATTTTTTCTTAACTTCTGTTGAACAGGTTTCACATCAGAAAGCATTGGGATTGTATGTTGAATAACAGAAGTATCATAAGTTTTCAAATTGTCATAATTCCAAGCAAAGACAATTTTGTACTTATTCAGAAGTTTGATGAAAGCTGACCTTTCCTCTGAAGTTAACTTGAGTCCTAAATTAACAATCTGTGGTTTAGACTCAGTACCAAGATTTACTAATTCAAACTTCAAAGTAGAACTTTGAAGTTTAGAATTAGTAACTTTCATGAATCTGTCTTTTATATCATATAGATCCTCAAGTTTAACTACAGATTTGGGAATGGAATTTTCATTACTTTTTGAGGTATTTTGAAGATCATGATCATTTTCATCAATTATTTGTTCATCATAAGATTTCTCTGAAGTCAATAAATTCAAGTTATCTTCATCATAATTCTAACCTACATGAAAGCATAGTTTTCTCCCCATCTGGATTAACTAAAATGCATCTTGCTCCTGCACCATCATTGGATTTTGATCCATCAAAATACAAAGACCAAAATAAAGATTTATCTACAGGTTTATCTACAAATGTATCAGAAACATTAACAATTATTGAAGAATCAGTTTGTGAAAAATCTTCAATTTGCGAAATAAAAGTATTTACAGAAAAAGGTGATTGCGGTGTTGTGAAATTTCCAAGAAATGATTCAACAGAATAACCTCCGAGAATGTTGTTATTAAAAGCTACAGGTTCATTTTGTTGTTCAAATTCAGTTACACTATCCATCATGTGTTTTTCTCGCACAACCTTGATTTGATTTGGTTTCCCTTTGTAAGGAAGCCACATGTGAGAATAATCAGTAGCAATGTAACCATTAAGCTTTGCAGACCAATCCCTGCTCAATATTAATCCATAAAACTCAGGAATATCTACAATCAGTATATCAATTCTCTGGACTATCCTGGGATCAGAGGCTAACCTAATGGTGACTGAATTAATTTCTCCCATAACTTGCACTTTAGTCTGATCCAATTGAACAATATGATTCGAAGATTTCTGTGGTTCAATATTCATTTTTTCACAAACTAAAGTAGGCATTATATTAGATGATGCTCCTGAATCTATTAAGCAATTATGCAAATTATTATTATAGATTTCATAAGTCAAAAGAAAAGGAGGTGTCTGAGAATTTGATCTTTCTCCAATAAGAACAGTATCAGTAGCATCTACTTTATCTGGTGGCTTACCTGATCCTTTGGCTTCTTTGGCAACGACACCACTTGGTAGAGGAGAAATAGGTGTTGCATATAATTCTTTCAATAATAGTTTATGTTGATATTTAAGTTTGTTGAGTTCATGTAGAGAGATATTCACTCTAGTTTTCTTCATGTCTTCAACAATGTTATAATCCATAGGATCTGATACCACCAGATTTTGGATGTTGTTGTATGAGGATTAGAAGATGATGGTTGATTTTGAGTCGGTAAAGAAGAAGTTTTCT
This sequence comes from Pinus albicaulis, assembly GCA_034641835.2. Taxonomy (NCBI): domain Eukaryota; kingdom Viridiplantae; phylum Streptophyta; class Pinopsida; order Pinales; family Pinaceae; genus Pinus; species Pinus albicaulis. Next base: position 1,077,322,468 of record CM076578.1, read on the forward strand.
TTACATGGAATTAGTCTTTAGTAGTCGAAGTTGAACTTTTCTTCTTGGGAACTGTTTGGACAGGCTCTGCTGCAGATTTACTTCTTGTACTTAATAGCATGGCTTCTTGTTCCTTTTCATTGTCTAAATTAGGAAGAATTAAATCCCACATCCCATGTAAGTCAGCTATTTCTTCTTCTTCATCTTCTTCTGATAATGGAGGTGTATCATCTTCCTCATATTCTTCAAGATCGAACTCTGCATTGGATATTGAATTGGGTGGTTTGGATTCAGTTTTCTGGTTCCTTTTGAAATTTCCGAATGGCCTTTTGGTAGACATTTTTGCTACTTGTTTTTTAATCTCAACCATCTCATTAGACATAGTTTTGATAACTTTCTGCAACCCTTCCATATCATATGGATCTCTCGGTGTTTTCTTCTTTGAATCATCCTTAAAGCTGACCTTTTTGGATTTTCTGTCTTCAATAGAATTTTTCTTATCCAAAGAAACAATCTGTCTTTCAACTGCAATTGCTTCTTTCACGTTTTCAGCCAAAGTAGGTTTAGCAGCTCTATCTACAAAAATTTCTATATTTGAGGGCAAAGCTGTTATATACCATTCACTATTAACTTTCTCACTGGGCTTCAATGTTGTAGGGATTTTATTCAAGAGTTTATTGAATCGGGAATTAAAATCTTTGATGGGTTCTTTGGGTTCTATCCTCAAATTAGAGAGATCATTGATTAGGGTTGCTATTGATCTATCATCTCCAAATTTGGTTAAGAAATGTTCTTGGAAAATTTCCCAAATTGTAATAGATCCCGATGGTAGTGAAAAATACCAGGATCCTGCTGCCCCTTGTAAAGTATAAGGGAATAACCTAACCACAACATCTTCATGTTATACTGCATTTAAATTTACAGATAACATAAAGTTATTAATGTGTTCTTCTGCTTGTATACCAAAGTTAGGACTAAATTTTGGTAGCCATTTTTCAGGATGATCTGGAAAATCATGCAAAGGTGCAGGCATTTCAATAGCCCCTGGATTAGTCCATGGTCTTTGTGCCATTTTTGGGATAACAATTGAGGGACTTGAAGAAACAACTGGGGTTTGAGTAGAGGTTGTTGGAATAACTATGCTCTTCTGGGTTTGAGTCTAGGTAGCTAATGAGTGGGTTTGCGATGAAGAAATGATATCACTACCTAATTCTGAGGATGTTTTTTTGATCTTAACTCGACTTGGTAAAGGAAATTCCTTTGGAGGAATACCAAGTTTTTCACTTTGTGACCTAGTGAGAGGTCTGGAAGAAACAAATTGTGAAGTAACACTACCTTCGGATATTTCATACTCTTCTAATGATAATGAGAACCCTTGGAGTTTATGAACTAAAGCTTGTATTTCAGGGGAGTCAGGAGGTCAATTATCTGATTTATTTGAGACTTTGGTAGTGGGTGTTTGAATATTTCTATCAATTTCTTCCCTAGTGATTTGAGATGTAGAGGAAATTGAAGAAGGTGATGAGGGTGAATTTCTCTTAGAGTGGCCTGTAGATTTGGATTTACTTGCTATTCATAGCTTAGGCCCTCCTTCTAGCGCCAAAAATGTTGAAGCCTCGAAAATCGTTGCTTCAAACATTGGGGGAAAACCACCCGGTCAGGACCTTAGGACAACTCCTTTTCTGTTTGGTGTGGTGGCTCTGACTGGATTTATAGGACCAGTTTCCTAATAATAAATGGATTGGTGATGGAGTGTTTGTGTAGGTGAATAATGGAACTAACTGACTAAAATAATCTATCTAACTTAAATTATAACTTGCAAATAATTCTAAAACTAACTCAGGTATTAAGTATGAATACGACTTAAAGATGGTTTCAATTAAACTAATAACCATGAAAATGTATTATTATTCAACAGAAAGATGTAGTATCATATAATGATAACTCTGTTTAAGAAATTAAACAGAGTTAGAATAACACATCGCATTCATAATTCTATATATCATTTTCATATACTATGATAGATAAATATTTCTATATCTTCAGAAATGATATGACAAAGAAATATTTGGGAAAACAAGCATATATAAATGATATCAAATTTTAAAGAGAATACTTCATTACATAAAGAAAATAACAGTAAATCGATAGAAATACCAGATTCATTGAGATATTTTTCTTGATGCAATTCGATATCCAGATCCTGTGCTTTAACTTAAAACAACCTCCAAGGTACATACATGCAATTCTTAAAGATAATTCGCCATAAATCACAAGATGTGATCCTTTATAAAAATAAAATAGTTAATGGAGTAAAGAAATGTATCATCCAAGCCAAAATATTACAAATTCAAGACCCCTTTCTAAATGCATGAAAGGGGTTTAAATAGGAAATTAACAAAATAGATTATCTATAACTTATGCTAGAAACTATCATCGGAGATCCTGGGAAAGACTTGCGATATCAAATAAAATAGATTCACTGAATTTATTCTGTATTCAATGTGCTGATGTGGCAGATTTTAAGCATATCTTTAACTTCTGTTGGATGACTCAGCCTCGAATGCAACTGACTAGTGTATGTGGCATTGGATAGTTCTGGAATGATGTAATTTATGGCATTAGAAAGGCATTTTATTGTCATCTACTGACTTTGTGGTTTGATCAAATATGTCCATAGGACATCCCACGTAATTTCCTGTATTTTGCTGATCTTTCGATTCCTGTTGATTATTTCCTGCTTCCATCTGGCATCAGTCTCTTTCATCCGGAAATTTACCTGGAGTACAATATGAAATCAAATTAGAAGCATATAAGCTATCATTTACTAATTGTGTCAGATTTTTCATTATGGCTCTAGCCCTTGATGTAGCATGTTCTTCTTTAATTAACTGTGTATCCCATTCAGCAAACAAAATTTCTTTATGCCTTTCTTCGATCTTGGGAAGATTTGCTTTCTTTCCTTGTTCTGAGTCCTGCCATGAAATAAACTCTGATATCTTATCATATGCATTCTCAAATTCAATTCTGGTACTGACTGATTCATCAATAAGGGAAAATGTTATTTCACATAAAGGCATTGCTTGTGCAATCTTTTGACAGAGATCATCTAACTGCTGAGACAATAGCTTATTTGTTTCCAGAGCTTTAGTTTTAAATTGGTCAATTTTAGAATAATCCTTAAATCTATCCAATCTTTCTTGAAATATTTTCTCTTGCTGTTCTTTGGAAGTTTTCTCATTTTGCAGCAAGGTTTGTAACTTGGACACCTCTTGGGACAACTGTTGTTGCTTATTCAAATCTTGTTGATAGGGCTTTTTATTTTCCACACTCAATTGTTCTTCCAGCTGTTTGGCTCTGAGTTTTTCTTTTGCTAACTACTGCTCCAACTGCATTATCTTTTGCTAATAATTTGTTGTCTTTTCTTCTAGAAATTCTATCTGTGAGTCTTTTTGTTTGATCATTTGATTGACTTCGACAACTTTATCTATAGTGGCTGCACTGTAGGCACCTGCATATTGTGATAGTTTGGTAAGATCCCCTGAAGGATTTACCTCAGTATTCTTCCAAAAAATATTCATGAATTCAACTTGTGGGGATGAAAGTGATTCTTGATCTATCCTCCTTCTTTTCCTTTGTTTCCTTACAATAGCCCTATGCTCAGGACTATAAAAGATATCCAGTGGAGGGATTTATTCAACTTTAAACACAATTTCTTCTGATGGATGTTCAGGAATTATCTCCATATCTTGATCTTTCATATTATCAACTTGAGGATTATTTTGTCCTCCAATTTGTTGTTCAAATTTCTCATATTGTCTTAGAAATTGGGGAGTAACAATAATTTCAGCAGAATTTACCACCCTTTCTGTGGTTGTCTCTCTTTCAAGTTGATCATTGGGTTTATCACCTGTATTTATTTCATCAGATTTCATATCAGTCTTAGTACCTGTATTCTCCTTCTCTGTCTGAATATCAAGCTTGCTGGCTACATTTTCCTTCTTAGTATGCACATCAGGCTTCATTGTAGACACTTCTTTTTCTGTCTTGCTAGTTGTGTCTTCCTTTTTCTTTTGTTCTGTTTCTATACTTTCAACTTCTTGTAAAGGAATCCTTAACTGGTCAAGGGGAGCTTTCAGCAATCTCTGACTTATGAACTGCATGAATTTGTTCATATCCTCTACTTGAAACCTAGATTTAGCCAAGTCATAAACTTGGGAAAATTTCTCAATAGAAACAAATAAATCATCAAATTCATCGGGCTCATGCTCAAACCTAGAAATTTGAACCAAAGTTGTGAAATCGAAAGCTACTTTATTTGGATCATACTATCTTCCTGGGACAGTTGCAAGCTTAAGATCTCTTATTTTAATGACTTCCTTCTCAGCATGTTTGAAATCATTCAGAGTATAATTTCCACAATGAAAGGGAAAGGTAGGCCACATCAATTTCTTGGCATTATTTAAACATCTTGATATCCCTCTTTCTGTTAACTGGTAAGAAATTTCTTGGGCTAACAGTTTTTCAGGGACATATAGAGGTAAGATATGGGGTTCCACAATGCTTCCAAAAACTCTAATATAAGTAAACCTTTCTTCTCCAAACGAATTTCCAATTAGGAATATATCATTCTTTTCTTTTTTAGAGAGACGAGGAGGAAATTGGTTAAAAATGGTTTGATAGACAGGTAACATAAAGTCGTGACAAATCCTATATACATGATTTTTAAAATGGACCTCCCAAAAATACTTATGGTAAATATTTATCGGGACAGGGTTTTGAGGGGTCCATTTCCAACCTAGAATAGGAAATTCTGAATTGAAACACAGAGCATCTAAGATATAGGCGCAGAAATTAAAAGGGGTTGTATTTCTAATATCTTTATCCTTTCTATATTCCAGAATTATATTAGCTATCTTTTCAGAAAGGATAAATGGCCAATCCATAATCTCAAAATTCAGAGCAGAATGAATCAGGGGTACCATTTGGATTGAAAACCTTGCAGAATTATCATTTCCGAAAAGCCTACACAACATTGCAGCAGCATAGCAATATGGGGGTGCAAGAGACTCCATGGAGTACATACCTGATGCTTCATTTTTGTGTTTTTCTCGAGCTCGTCTCCATTCCCTAATAGGTTCTGATTGAACTTCATTTCTTGCAGAAAAATCTGCTATGAAAGCTTTGTTATAGATTTTTTGAGGGTCTGGCAGATGGTACATCGCTTTTATATCTTTTTCTTCGAAAGACCCAAACGTTGTTCCCACAGCTGAAACTAATGTTTTGTTTGTGATGGTGATATTGTCTATCACCCATCGTATTACATCATAATAAGGGAACATATTTTCCTGAGCCGCAATTCTGTGAAGAAAATAATTTTCAAGTGCTTTGAGGGGAGTCTCACAATCAGAATCTGAGTCTTATTCATCTGGTACTGTCACCTTTACTTCTGTAACAGTGGGTTTTTCTACTTCAATCAAGTTATACACTTCTTCCCAGGAAAGCTTCCTGAGACCCTGACATGCCGTATCTGTAACCAGCTTGATTTTGGCTGGTTTTTCTTTTGGTACTGTGGGAGTGACAATAGTATTTACGGTGGCTGCAGTTATTTCTTTTGTAAAATTCTTAGACATTTCCTTGTCTGGTATCATTTCACTGGCTCACCAAACGAGAGGGTTGGATGGTCTATGGCTTTGCAGATGAGAAAAATCTTTCAGAACGAGAAGGAACGAAGTTAAAAGAACAACTATGTGAAAAGATTTTTATTAATGATCCCAATTGATTAACTCGTATTAAACTTAAATGCCCTCCATGAGAGTCACATTCACGCATTCATATAGGATCGATCACCATAATTCGTTTGATTTTATAATTAATAATGATCGTATAATCGGAGATCGACGATATTGAAATGTTAACGTAAAACTTTCCTTTTTAATTTTCGATTGCGATTAATAAATAATATATGCACGACACAAATAGTGATAAACAAAGACTAACTATCCATCGCATCGAAGGTTTCGAAAGGGAATCAAATATCATCTCATATGTTCTACCGATTTGCGATTGCGATGATAGTATATTGCATCGGATATTTTCAAAGGAATTAGGTTATACATAATTTCCGCTGATTTGTGATTGCGATGATGGTGGGGTCCATCGCATCGGAGTTTTGCAAAATAAGTAAACGTGATGTTGTTAATCCGAAATGTGGTTGTGATTAATCGCATCGCATCAGTGTTTATAAAATAGACCGAATTAAGGGTATCCTTTTCGAAATGCGATTGCGATAGGTTACATCGCATCGGAGTTTTTCAAAAGAAAAGTGATACCTTAAGACCCTACCGATTTGCGATTGCGATTTTCTTTATTGCATCGGCCTTTTTAACATGAATACTTCTATGGTTTATGCCGAAGCGATATAAGACTTGATAGTTCATCAGATCGGAAAAATTCAATGTCACATCTGTTCACTTGTATTTGATATATGCGATATGCGATATATAACTTTTAAATAATGAATCTTTTTATTGTTTTATTTAAAATAATCGGATTTCCTCAAAGTTTTTTATTTTATCTAAAAAGAAAGGGTACCTATTTCTAAAGTAAAATTTATTCTAAAATTTTGAAATGGGGAGGGTCGTTGTACCGTACAACACTTGCACGAATCTAATCAACCAATGCTACCCCAGGATGAGCAGTTTTAAAAATTAAAATTTCATATTTATAGCGGGGTTGTCAAATTCAAACTGGGAATTCAAATGATCCCATCATCAATGCTTACAATTTATAGTATACACCCTTGCATTCCTATGGTCAAAGAGCCTACCGGAAATTCCTCATGGAGAGTTGTCATGTATCCCATGGACATATCTAAATTGATTATGCCCATATATGTGAAAAAAAACCACCATAGGGGCATTAACTACCCTATGGTACGCTGGTTATAAAATTAAATCCATTAAGGAATGGAAAATCCCCACAACCATAAATCATCTTCAAGGATTTCTAGGGTTAATAGGGTATTATCACAAGTTCGTTAAGAATTATGGAAGAATATCGACACCTATAACATCATTACTAAAGAAATATTCATTTTCTTGGACTCCAGGAGAAACTAAGGCTTTTGAACATCTTAAAGAGGCAATGTGTTAAGCCTCGGTCTTAGCTACACAAAACTTCAGAAAAATCTCTATTATGGAATTTGATTCCTCAAGAAATGGAATTGGTGTGGTTTTAATGCAAGAAGGAAGATCTATTGCTTTTGAAATTCATCCAATCAAAGGAAAGTATTTGCAAAAACCTATTTTTGAGAAGGAAATTTTGGAAAAAATGCATGCACTAAAGAAATGGCAACCTTAGCTAATGAGAAGACACTTCAAGGTAAAAAAATATCATGATATTATTAAATGCTTTCTGGAACAAATATTATCTTTAGAATAGAAACAAAACTTGGTCACAAAGATGCTGGGTTATGACTTTCAAATCATCTACAAAAAAGGGAAGAAAAGTGTTGCTGCAGATGCACTCTCAAGAAAGGATGAGGACGTGGAAGAATTTCTTTGTGCCATTTCTATTATCCAACCTGAGTGGATAACCAAAGCAAGGGATGAATGGAAGAATGATGAAGAGGTGTGGACACTCATTCAAAATTTGCAACAAGATCCCAGTACATATGAAACATTTAGCTAGAAAAATGATTCATTATGGTACAAAGATCGCTTATATCTTTGTAAGAATTCCCAAATCAAACAAAAGATTCTTTTGGAATTGCACACCTCTCCCTTACGAGGGCACTCAAGATTTTTAAAAACTTACTACATTTTTAAGAAGGTATTTTTTTGGATGGCCTTAAATCTAATATTCAAAATTTTGGGGCGGAAATTTTGGTTTGCCAACAAAATAAAGTTGAGACAATTAAGACCCCAGGTTTGTTACAACCTTTATCCATTCCAAGTCAACATTGGGAGGAGTTTTCAATGGATTTTATCATAGGTTTACCCAAGTCTGAAGGAAATATTGTCATCATGGAGGTAGTTGATAGAATTACCAAGTATGCACACTTTTGTGCATAATATCATCCATTTAAATTGAGTACAATTGCTATTGATTTTATGGAAACAATTCAAAATCTACATGGAAACCCAAAGATTATTGTAAGAGATTTTCATAGATCAATTTGGGCATCTTCCCCCATGACCTGTTCAAACTGGACATCATCCCCAGGACCAATGAAATAGGGTCTATCATCCCCTATCATTTCATTTGCTAGATGCCCTAAGACAAGAACAAATCATTCATGACTTCTACTGCAATATTTCCAAGGTTTGAAGTATATGTTATATCACTTATGGTCTCATCAATGTTGCCTCTCAAGGGACTAATTTTGTTGCATATTTAGCTCCCTCCATTCAAGGGTGCACTGCAATGCACTTCCCGACATTCAAAAGTGTGTTGGTCAAATGGGAACAGAATTCTCATTGTTCTGGAATCTCCATATGGCCAGTGCCTTCTAGAAGAGTACATATCTGTCAAAATTTGAATCCAAGTGTCCATCTAACACCTCTAATCTTGGGAACATGTCTTTCCTATTATTAGAAGTTCATTGATTGAGAAACTACCATCAGTTTCCCTATAAATTGAGAACAGATCCTAGTGCTAGGGAAGTAATAATTTTGGTAAAGAAATGTTGTTTGATTCTCAATTGAGAGAGTGATAGAAGTGATATGCTGATTGTGAGATGTTGATTGTGATGAGGCTGGGATGAAGCTTGAGTTGGTGAAATTAAATCGATCATTGGTTGTAACCTCCCCTTATATTCTTTAATAAAGATTTCTATTCAGTTTCCCATATATGTATCTGTTTATGTTTCTATTTCTCATGCAATGGACTCTTGAATGATATATATGTTTCAAGTTTAATCGATTTAATGGATTAAGATAAATAGGCATCTGTATATTGCAATCTCTTTTTTGTTCTTTGTTTATACTTGTGGGAATCAATTTGGTGATCTAAGTTGGATTAGAAGCTACAAAAAAAGCGACAGAAGGAGAATAGGAAGCGCTTGGATCAAAAGTAGGTTCTTCTATATTTCTATGTGTCTATTTACTCTTAGAGAAAGTGATGGAAAATTCTTTAATCTGTCGTTCTAACTGCATAGCACCACATTTAGGGAATTTGATTTATCTGTAGATCATAATTCTGCATAAAAAATTGGCGACTACGCTGGGGAGTTTCCTTTCTAATCCAGATTTATGCAGGAATGCAACAGAATAAACATATAACCATAAATACAGAGATGCAGCGGAAATAACACTTTATTTCATTGATATTAAAGAACTGAAATTTGCTTACAGACAGAATGGAAATAAAACTAGCTAGGGCGCTGGTAGCTATCTCTGAGAAGAGATGTGGCGGCTACAGGCCTCTGAACTGAGTTACAATGAGGCTCGAGGGCCTATTTATCATTTAGAAACAATGGGAAATCATAAACAGCCAAAACCCTAACCCTAGGAGATGAAGCGCCAAAACTATGGGCCCCGTTTGGGTAAATTGGTGTTTCAACTTCCCAGGGGCGTAACTTTGGCATACGATCTCCGTTTGATGCATACCATACCTCGTTAGAAAGATCTATCCGAGGACTACAAATTTGGAATGAGAAACATCAATCCATGGACCCATGTTGCTCTCCGTTTTCCCAAAAAACGTCGTTTAGGGCCTCAAAACGGCTCCGGAAGTTTAGGACCCGAAAAACTGCTAAAAATAGTAAACTGTGCCGAAACTGAAAAACTGAAATGGACAATGGTGGAGCCCCAAGTGGAATAGGCAGGTGACCACCAATATCCACCTGGATCATTCCTCCCCCTTAGGAAGCAATGGTCCCCATTGCGTTAAGTTCCTCCATGAGATGAGGAAATTTCTGCTGAACTTGGTCCCTGGTGAACCACTTTCCTTGGTGCAGGAGTTGGCCAGCTTTGACAACCCGATATAGTTGGATCTTCTGCTGGCGAGTGTTCTTGATTTGCATGTCCATGATACAATTTGTGGTGGCCTGTTCCATGCAGTCTGGATTTAACTCTGTTGGTGTGAGTTGTTCTGCAATGTCCGAGGTGTCCAGTAGAGGTGGGAAGTAAGGACGAAGGCGATCCACATTGAACACTGGGTGCAGACCAAGGAATGGTGGAATACTGAGCTCGAATGCATTGTTCCCTACAGCCTTGGTGATGGTGTACGGCCCGTATCGGAGCGGGCGAAGCTTGCGGTGGGGTCCAGTGAGGCGCTCCTTCTGCAAATGTAGCCATACTTTTTCGCCCACCTGGAAGTTGTGTGGCACCCGGTGTTGATCATGGCGTTGCTTGTACTTGGCATTGGCTCTGTCCAATATATCATGAACTTGTTGGCAGATGTGTTGAATGCGCTCGATGAAGCTACTGGCTTTGTCAACTTCAGACTGGACATGAGCTGAATTGGCCTGAGCAGCTGCAAATGGCATGGCTACGTCAATGGGACATAGTGGCTGGAATCCCAAGCCCACCTGAAAGGGGCTATGGCTGATTGAACTGTGGAGAGCCCGATTATAACTATGTTGTACATAGTGGAGGCTCTCGTCCCATGTGCGTGGATGCTTTGAATTGTACATGCGCAGAATGTGTACAATCATTCTGTTGACGACCTCTGTCTGACCATCTGTTTGGGAATGTAAAGCTGTGGACTTGGTGAGCTTGGTATCCAACATTGACCAGAGGCTAGACCAAAATGTGTTGAGGAACCTACTATCCCAATCTGATATGATAGACTGTGGGATCCCAAAGTGCACCCACACTCGTTCAAAGAAGAGTTTAGCAGTGGCTTCTGCTGTGATATTCTTCTTGCAGGCCGCCATACTGGCCATCTTCGAGAATCTGTCGACGACCACAAAAACACAGTCATTTCCCTGCTTAGTAGAAGGCAGGCCCGACATGTAATCCATGGAGATGGATTCCGAAGGTCGACTAGGGGTAGGTAGAGGAGTATATAGGCCTTGCTTCTTGATGGTCGGTTTGGCAATGGCACAAGCAGTGCAGGATCTGATGTGCTTCTCAACATCCTTTCGAAGGTTCGGCCAATAGAAATACTTCTGCAGGATTGCTACTGTTTTCTCGACCCCGAAATGCCCAGCGACTCGACTGTAGTGTGCTTCCCATATCATCTTGGCACGCTCGCTTGAAGGAACACAAAGGTGTCCCATGTGACATAAAAGTGCATCTTCGAGGTGAAAATTTGGAACTTGCGTACCCCCCAAGAGTGCCTTGTAAGTTTGGCCGAATTCTGGGTCACTCTCATAGAGAAGCGGCCAATCAGAAGTCTCGTGTGCACAAGAGTTGAGCACAGTGGTGAGCGCCACGATCGGTGGTCGGCTGTGGCAGTCTGCAACATGATTGGTGCTACCCTTCTTTTACTTGATGTTCAAATGAAACTGTTGCATATATGTGGACCACTTCTAATGGTGATCATTCTGCAACTTCCATTGTGTTTGTATGAACTGCAGGGGCCTGTGGTCTGTGTGGATGATTGTTTCCTTCCCCAAAATGTAATGCTTCCATTGTCGACAAGCTTGCACAATGGAGTAAATTTCTTTGTCATATGTGGGGTACTTGCGAACTGTGTCAGACAATGTCTCACTATGAAATGCCACTGGATGTCCCTATTGAGTATGAACTACCCCAATAGCATAGTCAGAGGCATCTGTCTCGATCTCAAATGGCTGTTGCAAGTCTGGTAAAGTGAGCACTGGGGTAGAACAGAGGCGATTTTTCAATTCTGTGAACGCCTTCTGTTGAGGTTCCGACCAAAAAAAATTTTCTCTCGCTCCTCCCTTGGTGACTTGACTCAAGGGCCAAGTGATATGAGAGAATCCCAACACGAACCTCCGATAGAAATTAGCAAGACCCAGAAAGCTGCGAAGCTCTGTTATAGTGGTCGGGGCTGGCCAATCCCGAATGACTTGGATCTTGGCTGGATCCACATGCACCCCCCTTTCATCAATAATGTATCCCAGATATTGAACCTGGGTCATGCCAAACGTGCACTTCTCCAAATTGGCACACAACTTGTGTTGCCGCAGTGTTTGGAGGACCTGTCAGATGTGGTGAAGGTGCTCTTCCCAAGTCTTTCTGAAGATCAGAATGTCATCCAAGTACACCACTAAAAATGAGTTGGTGAATGGCTGCAAGATGTCATCCATCATCCTCATGAAGGTTGCAGGAGCATTTGTCAACCCAAAAGGCATGACCAGCCATTCAAAAAGGCCTTCCTTGGCTTTGAAGGCAGTCTTCCACACATCAGAGGGTTCAATTGGTACCCGGTGATACCCAGACTTCAGGTCGATCTTGCTGAAATATTTTGCACCTTTGAGTTGGTCCAGAAGGTCATCAATCCGTGGGATTGGGTACCTATTCCGGACAGTGATCTTGTTCAGCGCCCGATAGTCAATACAGAGTCTCCACGTCCCATCCTTCTTCTGTACCAACACGATCGGGCTCCCACAGGGCGATGAACTTGGTCTGATGTGACCTTTCTGCAACAGCTCCTGAATCTGTCTCTTGATTTCATCATTCTCTAGAACAGAGCGCCGATAGATCGGTCCATTAGGTAGCGACGCACCTGGGGTCAGATCAATCGGGTGCTTGACCTGACAGTGCAGAGGAACCCCTGTGGGTGAGGTGAATATGTCCTCGTACTCCTCCACAACCTTATCCATTTGTTGTTGTTGTGCAGAGGAGCCCTGTCTAGAGGTCGTGGCCACAGTCTTCTTCTTGCCCTGGGGGCGGATCATCAGGAAAACGAATTTCCCGGTTTGGGAAATGAGCTTACTGCATTGTTTTGCAGTAACCAAAGAGATAGCGGCAGGAGGTGGTACCTCTGGTATCCTGTACAACTTATTTCCCAAAGTAACAATAACAGCACGAGGCCGAGACTCATACACAGCATGACGCTTCCACAAGTATGGTTGTCCTAATAATACATCAGAAACATCAATAAGAGCAACGTCACATAATACCTCATCCGTGAAGGGCTTGATGCTATAGGGAAGGCGACACTGCCGGCTGACGCGGAGATCTCGTCCTTGGTGAAGCCACCCGATGGTGTATGGATGTGGGTGAGCTATGGTCAGCAAGCCCAACCGCTTCACGACGTTTGCTGAAATGAGGTTCTTTTGGCTCCCATTGTCGACAATGAACTGTATCGGGGAGCCCTTTACCCACATCTGGGAGTGGAAGAGACGTTCCTCCTCCTCTGGATCTTCCGGTTCCTCATTTTGGATCTTTGCAGTGGAAACAATGGCGTTGGGCTCCGCATCAATAATCTGTTTTCCTTTTTCATTCACCTTTTCAGGTTCTGATTCAGAGTCAGAGCATGCATCTGACTCAGAAGCCCTCATCTCGGCCACTAGCGACTGCTTGGCCCGACACTCACTTGTGTTGTGAGTGGAGCTCTTATGGAACTCACACCACTTTCCCGTGTCCTTCTTTGGCTTTGCGGTGCTGCTCTTTTCTTGTGGCTTCGATGAGTTGTCTTTAGCCACCATGCCTTGGCTTGGTCCTTTGTTTTGCGGTTTGGAAGCACCTTTCCCTTGCTTTTGATTCGCAGATCCAAAGTCTCGCTTCTTCTGCTTGAATTTCTGCTCAATCTTGGCAGCATGCCGGTATGCCGTACCAAGCGAGGAGATGTCAAGGAACTCCATTTCCTCCTGAATGTATTTGTGCAGACAGCTGCGATACTTTAGCACCAGATGTTTCTCCGAATCTTTGATACCCAACTTTGTGCGCAGGGTATGGAACAGATTCGTCAGCTCATGCACATCTTGATCCCTTTGTTGTCGCAGCATGGTCCATTGTATGTACTTGTCCTCGTAGCTCCCCACGGGATAGTACTGTTCCTTGACGGCGTCTCGGAAAGAATTCCAAGTTGGTACGGCCGAGAACAGAGAGGGTTCTGTCTGGTCCTTGTTCTCACAGTAGGTTTCCCACCAGTCCTTAACATGGGGGGTAGCTTTGAGGAGTGCAAAAATAATCTTCTCCCGGTCTGAAAAGTCATGAACAGAGAAATATCCTTCTAATGGATTCAACCATCTATCTACGGCATCTGCGTCTATTTGACCCTCAAATATGGGAATGTCAAAATTTACTTGTACCTTAAAGGGAGTCGCAACTCCAGAGTGGCTACTGGATGCAGATGCGCCGCTGGTGGGCAGCCGTTGAAGGATCTGAGCAAAGTTATCCATCATCGCGTTCCTTTGTTTTTCGAGGGCCTCCTCGAGCAATATTTTGATAGGATCTCCTGCTCCTTCATCTTTCTTTTCATCCCCCATGGGCGTCCATCGAGGTTTGCGAGGCTGATCTTGCAAACGTTCCACCAGATCGAGCCCTAGCTCCTTATACCCCGACCTCGTTGGGGACATGCAAAGAAGGATCAAGAAAAAGAAGACCGCTCTGATACCACTGATCCAGATTTATGCAGGAACGCAACAGAATAAACATATAACCATAAATACAGAGATGCAGTGGAAATAACACTTCATTTCATTGATATTAAAGAACTGAAATTTGCTTACAGACAGAATGGAAATAAAACTAGCTAGGGCACTGGTAGCTATCTCTGAGAAGAGATGTGGCGGCTACAGGCCTCTGAACTGATTTACAATGAGGCTTGAGGGCCTATTTATTATTTAGAAACAATAGGAAATCCTAAACAGCCAAAACCCTAACCCTAGGAGATGAAGCGCCAAAACTATGGGCCCAGTTTGGGTAAATTGGTGTTTCAACTTCCCAGGGGTGTAACTTTGGCATACGATCTCCGTTTGACACATACCATACCTCGTTAGAAAGATCTATCCGAGGAATACAAAATTGGAATGAACAACATCGGTCCATGGACCCATGTTGCTCTCCATTTTCCCAAAAACCGTCGTTTAGGGCCTCAAAACGGCTCCGGAAGTTTAGGACCCGAAAAACTGCTAAAAATAGTAAACTGTGCCGAAACTGAAAAACTGAAATAGACAATGGTGGAGCCCCAAGTGGAATAGGCAGGTGACCACCAATATCCACCTAGATCACTTTCATTCCTGGTGTTTTTTCCTCTTCTTATCCACACAATAGTATCTACTTCCAATTATTAGACTTTTGAATCAAAGAGTTTCATTAGAAGTGTGTTCTGTAGCTTGTTCAATCCTTGGTGCGACCAACGCACTGTTGGTCAAGACACAGTGCACTGTCTCCCACTCAGGGGTGAATTGCAATGCACTGTCTCGGCTTAGAGACTGTGTTGCCCCCTTAGACAACCAAATTCCATTTGAATTTTTCACTGCCATCATTCTTAGACATTTGTTTGTTGTGTTTTCAATTGTCTGATACCTCTTAGAGACTAGTGAATTTGCCTGATTCTTCCTCCTTTGAAAAGTAATTTTGTTCAATGCATCTTTAAGTGTTTTTCTTTATCATTGACAAAGAAATTCAAAGCATTTTGTTTTTGCATTAGATCCATTTGTTTTTGTAAAGGAAATTGTTGTTAAATTGGTCGTTTCCTGCAGGAAAAATCGTAGTTCCCTTCTTCATTTTTCCTAAAAGATAAATTGTTGTTAAATTCATCATTTCTCAAAGAATAAAGAATTTGTTTTTGTTGATTCGATGCATATAGTTTCCCTTTTTCATTCACATTAAGAAGATCGAAAAGAAAAAACTGCATTTTCATATAGTGAATTGTGTGTTTTGCATAGGAAAAAGTTAGGAAAGCTACATATTAGTTTGTGCTCTTTGTTGTTTGCTCTCAAAACTGATTTCTCTTTCCCTTAGTAGCTAGGATTTTCATTGAAGAAGCTAAAATTGAAAATTTTTCTTATCATTTTAGTTTGCATTTTATGAATTTTCATCACATCATCGCAATGAACCTTGAAAGGAAAATTGATAAACAAGATCAACTTAAAATTTACATCAATTTATCTAAAAAATCATTGGAACCATAACAATAACATGTATAAGGTCTAGGCTTGAGATGTGTTTCGACGTTATAAAATATAGCAGTTGTTGTTAATTGTCTGCGATACATTTTGAGTGTGATACCTCACTCCACGTACGTAAGAATATCGGAGGTCGTCCACATATCTTCGGGTATATCGGGCAGTGTTCCTGCACGAAAAGTATAAATTGGTGCTCTCACTGTGCGGTTTCGCATTAGAAAACACTAATACGGACTTGGGCCTTCACGTGCTTTCAAGTATATTTGGGAGGAAAATTCTAAGTTTCTATCCATCCATAGTGAACGGAGTCGGTTGCCTTGTAAATTGTGATACACTGAACACAACATTCGGGGAGATTTCCTGCACTTACTTCTTGGTTCTCGAGGAGGTATTCTGCAGTTCACGGTTTCTTGGTAAACCTTTTGCCTAGAATTACCCTTTTATTTTTTTTTATTTTTTTTGGGTCATAAAATAAATCAGTCATCATGGAAGAAGAACATCCCTTTTCTCGTCTTTCACGTAGAATAACACTGAAACCACCTTTAACACTGAAAACCACTTCTATTCAGTGAAGGCGACATTGCTCTACTGAAACTAGTACTGTCAGTACCTCTGGTGTGACATAATCCTCACATCATACCTTGGATATGCTCAACCCGACCTTAATTGAAATTTTCCTTTTGTTACAACTTTAGAGTTACTGGATTTAAACCAGCTCACCAATGATCCAATCAACTATGTCCTTGGTGGTCGGTGATACCTCATAAATTACCCTCGGATATTTCTAAGTTCAATGGAAACCCCGGGGAAGACCCGTCTACTCATGTTATGACTTATCATTTGTGGTGTTCATCAAGCTCCCTAAATGATGACTATGTTTGACTACATCTTTTCCAGCGTATGCTCACTGGTCCAGCCGCAAAATGGTACATTGAGTTACCAAGAGCTTCTTTTGATAATTTCACTACCCTAGCTACTATCGTTTCGACCCACTTCCAGTTAACCATACGATATGAAACTGGAACGGAACTCTTGAATATTTTTAAACAGACTAATGCTACTCACATTTTTTATCATATTCATGAGTGGCATCATCGACATATAATGGTTAATACATTTGTTCCTGATCAGCTCCTTGTTGAGTGGTTCATTAAGTCCCTATTACCATCTATAACTGAAGATGTGGCTAAGGGTGGCCTCATCACTGAAGAGTAGGTCAATTCTCATGCCTAATATTTATACTTCATTTACACTCAGTTTGGCATGCTCTACGAGAAAATTCCTAACGCGCCGCGATCTAATTTTACTATTCCTCCTCCATCAAAGGACTCTCATGCCAGAGACGGTATGATCGGTACTACAAGAACACATCACTCTACTACATCTTATCCTGCGCCTTCTTCCAAAATCCATTCTGTGTCATCTGACAAGGGAAAAAGTGACAAGCAACCTGAAAGTAAGAAAAAATGGAAATCAAAGAAAAATAAAACTTCTAACTCGCAGGAAATATCATCTGATCAATCGACTGGAAATCGGAAACCTCGCTACCCTTGTATAATTTGTAATGAGAAACACTTTTTTTGAGATTTTCCTCACTGCGCTGAGGTCAAAATTGGTTAAGACCTCGCATTCATCAGCTGTGTTGATAGATCCATTTCCGAATCCAGACACAAATTTGGTTGCTATGAATCTAGCTTCTAGTTCACAAATGCTAATGTTGTCTATCACGAAGCCATTGGCTGATGTTTTGGTGTCAACACATAATAAATATTACGGTATTCATACTACTGATCAACCTAATACCTCGACCATTAATCCTTCTACGGAATAAATACCGCCACCTACTATTCCTAAATTGACAATCAAGCCACCGAAGGGAGTCGTTTATAAATCGACATTTAATCCTTGAGCTAGAGTTGCTCAAAATTATAATATAGTTCAATATTTGGCTCAGTCCCCTTCACCTATGTCAGCGCTTGAGGTGCTACAAAATTGTCCCTCCCAAAAACAGGCTTTGTTGTCGGTAATTGGTGGAATTGACCCAATAGATTCCAATCTCATATTCTTTAATCATACGGGCTATGTGTCGCAATTACCAGCAGAATTGGCATTCTCCATCCAAGTAAATGTTCTCAATCACCTTGTTCATCATACTATTATTGATGAGGGAGCATCTACGTGCATTATGTATCTAAACTGTTGGAATTCACTTGGCTCGCTGCGCCTATCTCAATCGCCAACGACGTTGAAAGATTTTGACGGACATACATATAAGCCTTGCGGTATTATCAATAACCTGTATGTTGAACTAGGGGGTAAAACATTGAATATTGAAGTTGACGTCGTTGACAGACCCCTTGACTACAATATTTTACTCAGAAGGCCATGGGTATATGTTATGACTGCGATCGTATCTACATATTTTAGAATGATCGCCTTTCCATATAAAGGTGTCATCACAGTCATCAATCAGCTATCCTTCTTTGCCTCTAGTTCCCAGGTAACTGGAAGTGTTCCATTAGTTCATGTACCCTAACTCACACTTCAGAAAATTTGTGTAGGACTCTTAAAGGATTCCACTCTCATGGGAACTTTTGCATTACTGCCACCTGCGACATCGGAAGAAATTGCAAGTATAAAGACCTTCTACATGATCTCTTCAACTCCATTTGGCTTAAGGAAGAGCACGAGTGATCCTAAAGTTGTTATGTTGTATGAGTTCTACCACCCAACCCAATTGAGCTAGCATAGAAATCAATATACATGGCTTGGGGAGAATCTGAAATCATCATTGTCGGTCATTTGGGTAGATCGTTCATTAGATTATGGTACTCCATCTGATCCTTTTTCCTCAAATTTCTTGACAAATGAGAATATTCTGGAAACCATGATGTCAGGAGGAGAACCATGGGAAGATCATCATCATCGTTCCCATCTTCCATATTATGAAGAAGAAAATCTTAGTGAACTATATCACCCATTGATCAAAACTTTCTTTTCCAATTCTTTTCCTATTAATGAAATCGATTCCGGGTGAAATTTTTCAAATATTGAAGAAACCATTTCTATCGATATTTCGACCAAACCCAGCATTGTAGAAAACATTCATGTCAGTGTGTCTTCTTCTCTATCAAACTTGAAATGTATTGCTCTCTCTTTCATGAATTTCGTGATGTATTTTCTTGGTATTACGAGGAACTTCTAGGCATAGATACTAGTGTCGTTGAACACATGATTAATATGTACCCTGATGTCAGATTGGTACGTCAATGCCTTTTTCATGTTCATCTGAAGAAGGCCACTGCCATTAAAGCAGAAGTTGAAATTTTTTTGCGTACTGGTTTCATTTACCCTGTTTCGCTAACTGAGTGGGTTTCCAACATCGTTCCTATCATCAAAAAATAAGGAACCATCAGATTTTGCATCAATTATCGGGATGTCAATCTTGCTTGTCCAAAAGACAACTATCCTACTCCCTTTATCGACCAGATTATTGCCGATTGTGCTGGATGCAAAAACGTTTCATTCATGGATAGATTTTCAGGCTACAATCAAATCAATATCTGCCCAGAGGACCAATATAAGATAACATTCATCTGTCCCTAGGGCACATTCTCTTACTAGAAACTACCGTTTGGTTTAAAGAATGTTGGGGAAACTTTTTCAGAGAGAAATGGATTATGCTTTCAATTACATCGAGCACATTGTTCAACCTTATCTAGATGATTTACTCACGCATTCACGAAATCAGACTGATCACCCGATGCATCTGAGAGCTATATTTTTACGCTATTGACACTACAAAATATGCCTCAATCCACATAAATGTGTCTTTTGTGTTGGTTCTGGTCGTTTTCTAGGATTCGTCATCTCAAAATAAGGAATTCAAATAGACCCACTGAAGGTCGAGGCCATTCTTCATTTGCTTGCGCCATCAAATTTGCTTCAGTTACAAAAACTTCAGGGAAAGGTTAACTTCCTAAGGAGGTTGATACCCAACTACGCCTAAATGGATAAAGGATTTACTTGGCTCTTGAAAAAGGTGATTCCCTTACATTGGGACCAATTTTTGCAAGCTTCTTTTGATGTTGTCAAGGATACTCTTGTCCGGGCATCATTAATATATCCCCCCAATTATCAAAGTGATTATTTATTATATATCATCATGGTTGATACGACCATTGCTATGGTATCGGTCCAAGTAGAAAATGGGACAGAAAATATGATCTATTATTTGAGTCGTAATCTCAATGATACGGAAGTGAAGTATTCGTATGTAGAAAATATTGCCTTGGCGGTTGTTGAAGCTGTCCAAATATTTTGCCACTATATCCTGTTCTGGAAGACCATTGTCATTTCGGATTGCAACTGCATGACTTACATCTTATCATGTCAATTGCTGGGGGGAAGTATTGAAAATGGATTGTCATTTTGCAGGAATTTGATTTGGAATTCATCAAATTCAAGTCAAAGAAGTATTTAGTCTTGGATGAGCTTCTCTGTGATATTGATCCCTCTGATAGTACTGCTACTACGTTGAACCATGTATTCTTGACGAGTCTCTGTTCAATCCTTGATATAGTGGTGTTATCATTTATCTCCAGAACCAAAATTTTCGGCCTAATACCTCTCGCTCTGAATAGTGACGTATTCGATACCAAGCCAAATATTATCTGATCGTTGGCGATACACATTATCGTCGTGGTGTCGAAACAATTTTAAGAAGGTGCCTCACTCATGAGGAGGCCGAAAAATAATTAAATGATTTTCATGTTGGGGCTTGTGGTGGAAACTTGTTTGGATATGCTACAGCATAGAAGATACTCTGCATCGATTACTTTTTGCCTACCATATTTCGTGACTACATCCTCGCAGTCAGAAGTTGTCATGCATGCAAGATAGTAAAATCCACAAACCACCAACACCAATGAATCCTGTTGTCTCTGTGGGACCATTTTCAAAATGGGGCATTGACTTCATGACCTGTAACCCTTGTTCATCCGAGGGGCATGGTTATATTATTGTTGTAGTAGACTAGTTTACCAAGTGGGCCAAAGCGATGCCTACATTCAACAACATAGGACAAACATCTGCATTGTTTTTCTTTAATCATGTCATTGCACGGTTTGGGGTCCCACAGGCTATAGTCATGGATCATGGTTCGCATTTTTACAATCATATGATGAATGATTTGACTACCAAATTAGGACTGTCACATGATAGTTCTACTCCTTATTATCCACAATCAAATGGGAAAGTTGAGGCTATTAACAAGATTCTGAAATGAATGCTTCAACGAATGCTAGGAGTTCATAAAATAAATTGGAATTTAATCTTGTACTCAGCCTTGTGGGCATACCAAACCTCGGTGAGAAACACAACCAGATTTACCCCCTTTCAATTGGTGTATGATCTGGAATCTATCTTGTCGATCCAATGTGAAATACCGTCATTAAAACTTGCAATCGACTTGTTACCTAACACCTCTGCTGAAGAAGCACGTCTCTTTAACCTCATCCATCTTGATGAAATGTGTCGTGAAGCCTAATTGGCCAACAAAGAACATAAGATACGTATAAAGGTGCAATAAGGCAAGAATGTCCAGCCTTGCATTTTCTCAGAGGGCGACTTGGTCCTTCTTTATGATTAGGAAGCTGATGTAATAGGTACAAGTAAATTTGAGCCATTATGGCATGGCCCTTATATTGTCAAAATAGTTCTTGCTAATGGTGCCTACGAGTTGGTATATTACGATGGAATTTCGTTGGCACAGCCTCGAAATGGGTTGCATCTGAAACGTTACTATGCTTAATCATGAGCGTAGTAATTTTTTGCATTATATTGTATATATATGTTGTTGATTTGAATTTTCTGTCTTAATTTTTTTTTTAGAGATTTCTTGATGTTAGTAATCTTCTTTACATTTCATCGCAGATTTATGAATATTTGGAACCATATTTTGGGTATGCTGATGGTGTTAGTCGTAGTACGCAGAATCTATCCTCTGCAGCATGGGCCATTTTCACTCTGAACGGAGAGTTGGTGAGTTTTCAAGGGATTTGTATCTATTGATCTACAAACAATATCACTGAGTATAGTGTGATGATTGAACTCCTCTCTAATGCCATTTCATTCGTATTAACCACATAATCATAAGGTTAGACTCACAACTTGTGGTATTACAACTTACTAGTGTTTATACTGTTAGAAATCCAACACTGCACCATATGTTCTTAAGAGTTTGACTTTTGGAAAGACATTTTTATTTTATCCAATATCAACACATTTCCAGAAACTTGAACACATTGAATGATTCTTTAGCGAATTATGTTATAAAGAGACATTTGCAACACATATAAAGACACATTCACATAATTGATTAGGATTTCGTAATAAATATAGGAAAACACTGAAATCAAATAGATAGATAGTTATAGGTTTTTACAAAATTTGTGCCCAAGACACATTGGTCATATAAACTCAAAATGTATGCGACATTTCAAAAGTAAACTAGTTATTCTCATGGTAACATACTACTGATTTAGCTATCCTACGCAATAACCACATCCAATGGTTAGTAATTCCAATAGTGTGCCACTACAGTCGCATGGGTAACTCTTCGATCTGGAAATCTAGAACCCCAAAGGTCAACCCCTCTATGTGTTGTCGAAGCTCAGCAAGAGTCTCAGCCATATCTAAATCCCGAAGGACTGCTCTCCCAACAACCCTCTCTGCTAGCTCATCCACTCCATACTCTGGCTCTCCCACTGGTTGAACTCGACCCACGTTTGCATTACATTAAAAATTTAGTTTATTCTTGGGAAAACATCAAAATAAAAAAACATGTATAAACCTTACAAAAATAAAAAAACATGGTCAAAAAATTCCTACCGACTGCACCCCACTAAGCGCCATCTGGTAAAGCTAAGTTTGGATCTCCTCGAAAATAGATGCCTGCATATGCATAGCCATCGATGGCGATAATCTGTCACCTAGCCAGGTGAAGAATGCATTAAAGAACATGATGGATGATTGCACTGTAGGTCTAGCCATCAGTTCTACCCATATCTGCATCCTTGGATCTCTAGGGTTAGATATACCCAGTGTCACATGTTGAGACTGCATTAGTGGAATCCTCTCTAAGGAAAAATAAATGAGGATTTAACCATAGTTCAAATTTTTCTTCCTTCCTACCTTTTCCTTGCTCAGTTGTTCTTTCATTTGAGAGAGTACATCTTTAGAACATTTGAAAACTATTGGTTCCATGCACTCTAGCGCACACTGCATATAAGATCTGTTCGCTACATGTAGTGTAGAGGTACCAAAAATCTTTGCAATAGTGAATAATATGGTTCTCATGGAAAATAATGAATGTCATGGATGTTTATTTTCTCTTGGATAGCAATACTACAAAATATAGTCTCTCACTGTCTCTCCTCCGAGAGCAGACCCCGAGAGAGAAATGGGTAGGTCTCTCCTCGACAAGCTTGTCAGAAAATATATATCCTCCACTGGAATTTGGACCACTTTGTTCCCAATGTGAAATACCTCAATTTCCGGATCCCATGCATGAACAAGGAACTCCAATAGTTCCATCTGTTGCCTCATACCTGATAGACGTAAGTACTTCAATAACCCACAGTCTTTGAGGGCTCTTACAGTACCCAAATCATTAAGGGAAATGATGTTTTTTTTTCATGCTCTCTTTCCCTCCAAGTAACTGTCATTTTAGTTCGATGAATCCCTGAAACATAACCATAACACTCATTAGGACCATTTTCATGCAGAAAATTAGGCAAAATTTGGGTACAATGCAAGAATACAAATGTGAATTGCGCCCAACGTGGTCTTGGTCAATACATACTGCATTGCATATGCACCCGAGCTTCATTTTATGTGCATTCCAACACAGTTTTCGATGCCCAAGGGTCCATTTCCTTCTTTTGGAAATGAATTTTCCCTAAGGGGCCCAAATCCCTAAAAAATTACAATGGAATGAAACAAAAAGAATAATAAAGGAAAGAGAAGGTTTATGGCACCAACCTGGATCAAACAGTGAGGAAAACTGTCCACAGAATCGATCGTATTCAACAGCTGAAGTTTGGGGGAAAAAATAGGTTCAAAACTCCAAAATGCAACTGGTAACATTCAAATGGTAAAAATTAATAGTAAAAATATTTTAATTAGTCATTTGATTATTTTCAAATCATATTTATTGTTGTGACTATGGCTTTATTCAATTTTTATCATGAAACAAGTATTTTTAATCCATTTGATGTTGTTCTAAATAGGTTTGCAACTGATATAGTATATTAGTCGTGCACATTTATTCCAAGAATGATTTTACCACAAAGCATACTTTTATCCTTATTTTTCGAGCTTTGATAAAAATGAAAAGGGACTTGAAGCACACTTTTATCTATTTTTCGAGCTTCGATAACATTAAAAAAGGAACTCCTGTAGTCTTCTTTTAGCTCTTTTCAGACCCTGATAATGTGAAAATATTGTTGAGAACTTGTATTTTCGAGCTCGTAAAAGTAAATGAATTGATATCTATTCAGTATAAGGTTAACCGTTTTCCGGACTGAGATAGATTATTTACGAAAAAGGAAAACATTAGTCGAACATGGCTAGGAGGTTCTCTCAGATATCATTTTACACTTTTTCGGATCTGAGTGAAAAATTTACAAAAAAGTACTTATGGAGTTTTCTTTTGTCCTTTTTTTAAAACTCTCTAAATATGAAAAAGGACTGAGTTATCACTGTAGTTAGGCTCGTTAAAAAATAATATTACAACGGGCTTGTCGATCATGGAAGGAATCAAGTTTCATTCATCGCTAGACTCGTTAAATTATTAAATAGTGATACATTATTTACCCAAAGGGTTGAATTATAGATCAATCATATGTTATCCTCCTCAAGCTTGTTAAAAAATAAAGAGGTACTAGTTGAAAAATGACCGGGGAAAATTTGAGAAAGTGAACAGAAATTTTATGGCAGCAGGTCACTCTTGAACATGACACTTCAATCCATCATCGTGATTGTTTGGGTTGGGTAATCTTCTCGACGGTTCATTCATACCTATGGTTCATCATACCTTCAATTCAGTTTTGGGTCAATGTTGCCAACTCATCTTAGTGTCGCCAATATGTTCAAGAGAAGTCATCCAGTGAATACTCATCCTTTTGCAATACTCATAAACCTACATTCTCATGATAGTCATCCCTGGATATTTCTATATCAAGCCATATTTTTTCTCTGAAATCAGTAACTCTCGTTTCGCGATAAAGTGACTTCCTGTCGACATCAAATCATCATCTAGGAAGTTTACTTAGAAACATCATCTTCTACTACCATGAGGCTTGTTACAGCATCGAAAATATCCTCGCTTCTAGACCTTTGACCGAAATATTTTGTTTGGCGTTCAAAATCAAATCATCTATTCACGCCTTACAAAATGTACTGTAGTACCTTGAGAGCCATTAACATCAATGGTGGTTCTCTCATGTTTTTTGAACAACTCACATCATTGGCTGGTAATCAAGCGATGTCTTACCATGTTCGATTACAAATCATATATTCGCATGGCTAGACTTGTACCTGAACGATCAAGTGAACAAGATAAGAAGACCTCGGATCTAGTTTTAGTCATCCAGGATGCGATTCCAAGATTTTTGTACACATCATCTGTACGGTGACCTTACATATAGATCGTCATCCAAACATGGGCCTATATTTGTAGGCATGTCTTCATTGGGCAACATTCCAATGTACACTACTTTCTGGATTATGTACATGTTATTAGATAGTTTATGTGTTGAGCATGGGAATCACTCCCTCAAAAATTCATGATCAAGATGAAAATATCATGATGTAATGTATTGTAATATTGATGCAGGTCTCCACTCTGCTTCAATTCCATCCCATCATGTCATAAAGCATCTCATTCAAAAAATATTATTATTATTATGACTTCACTCTTTATAGGGCAGCTATTATAGGTCAATTTGGGCATCATCCCCCATAACCTGGTCAAATTGGACATCATCTCTAGGAAAAATGAAATAGGGTCTATTATCCCCAATCATTTCAGTTGCTACATGCCCTAAGACAAGAAAAATCATTCATGACTTCTATTGCAAGATTTCCAAGGTTTTAAGTATATGTTATATCACTTATGAGCTCACCAACGCTGCCTCTGAAGGGACTAACTATGTTGCATATGAAACTCCCTCCATTCAAGGGTGCACTACAATGCACTTCCCAAAATTCAAGAGTGCATTGGTCAAATGGGAGCGAAATTCTCATTGTTTCGGAATCTCCACATGGCCAGTGCCTTCTAGAAGAGTCCATATGTGTCAAAATTCGAATCCAAGTGTCCATATAACACCTATGAGCTTGGGAACATGTCTTTCCTATTATTAGAAAGTCATTTATTGATTAAATACCATCAGTTGCCATATAAATTGAGCACATATCCTAGTGCTAGGGAAGGAATAATTTTGGTAAAGAAATGTTATTGGATTCTCAATTGAGAGAGTGATAGAAGTGATATGCTAATGGTGAGATGTTGATTGTGATGAGGCTGGGATGAAGTTGGAGCTGGTGACTCAAATTGATCATTGGTTGTAACCTCCCACTTCTATTCGTTAATAATGATCGTTGTTCATTTTCCCATATATGTATCTGTTTATGTTTCTATTTCACATGCAATGGACTCTTGAATGGTATATATGTTTCGCGTTTAATTGATTTAACTAATTAAGATAAATAGGCATCTGTATATTGCAATCTCTTTTCTGTTCTTTGTTTATACTTGCAGGAATCAATTTGGTGATATAAGTTGGATTAGAAGCTACAACACAAGCGACAGAAGGAGAATAGGAAGCGCTTCTATCACAAGTAGGTTCTTCTATCTTTCTGTGTGTCTATTTACTCTTAGAGAAAGTGATAGAAAAGTATTTAATATGTTGTTCTAAATGCATAGCACCACATTTAGGGAATTTGATTTATCTGTAGATCATAATTCTTCATAACAGAGACATAGACCCCATTTTACAGGAAATTTTTGGATGAAATTGTTTTCTTGTTTTGGTACTATGGCATACAAATTGAAGCTTCTTGCATCTTCCCGAGTGCACCTAGTTTTCAATGTTTCATGCTTAAACAAGGTTATAGGTGACAAGGTCCCAGTTCAAACAATATTGCCAGAACTTGAAAAGGAAGGAAAAATCATATTGGAACCTAAAGCAACCATGGAAACAAGAACTTAATAGCTACGAAATCGATCAATTTCAGAATATCTCATCAAGTGGAAGAACTTATGCATTGAAGATTCGACATGGGCGGGTGATAATTTTATACAGAAGCATCCAGAACTACTCAAGCATTAAGGACAACACTTTTTTGAAGGAGAGGGGCATGTTAGGTCCATGTAATACTAGTTTAGCCCCATTATTGTTATTTTTGTGCCCATGTAGTCCCCGTATTGTTATTATTGTGCCCCATAGATGTAGCCCCATTATTTTTCTTGTTGTGCTCATGTGGTCCCCATATTATTATGTTGTGACCCCTTACACTCCTATATATAGAAGGTAGGTTTTTTCATTTGTATCATCCAATAATTTCTCATTTATTTAATGTAAATGAGGTTTCCCCCTCGAAGAGGTTGATTTCGAAGTCATGCTCTATCTTTTCTTCTACTTTGTGAGATCATTGAATAACACAGGTACAATGACAAAGGAAGGATAAGGGACGGTACAAGATTGTAAAAAATACCGCAGGGTATTCAGTGGTGTACATGGATAGGCCACAGGGTACAATGGCATGTCTAGAAGTACATGGATACTTGGTGGTATGCAGGGGAATATGATGATGCACAACAAGGTTTTGGAATGTTTCCTACAAGAAGACTTATGAACAGGGACACCAGGCACACCTTTAGGTGTAGTTCACCCAAGATCGATGATGATGTAGATGACAAACATTTGGTGTATCCATGGGGACTCACATGCCTATCACTCCTCTATATCGCTTGCAGGCACAACTAATTTGGATATTTTCCTTTGACACATTTCACATGAGCCACAGGGTGCAGGGAGCTCACTTGAGCTATTTGGATGCAACTCAATGCACCATGGGAGAGAATTATCAGCAGTGGCATTAGGTTAGGGCATGAGCTGATAGGTATAAGTTTGAGGAGTGCATAGTTTGCTGCAGAGGTAGTGTATGTTCTACCCTTGAATTCACACTCAAAGGGATGCATGACACATTTTGGGTGAGCCACTCTAGTGTCACAGGAGAATATACAGTAAGTGGTTGACCTATTTTTTGAGAAGATAGTTAGTCTTAAGGAAGTATCGGGGTGTGCTTCCTAGAGATAGCATAGTAGATCCCACGGTGTGTGATCTAGGTGGATATTGGTGGCCACCCACCTATTCCACTTGGGCCCCCACCATTGTCTCTTTTAGTTTTTCAGTTTCGGCATAAATTACTATTTTTAGCAGTTTTTCAGGTCCTGAACTTCCAGAGCCGTTTTGAGGCCCTAAACGACGCTTTTTGGGCATCGCGCCTTCAATGAATATCATTCTGTTCCAAAATGATATTCATGGCGAAAGTTGTAGTCCTCATATAGAGCTTTCTAATGATGTATCATGAGCATCAAACGAAGATAGTATGCCAAAGTTACATCCCTGGGAAGTTGAAACACCAATTTACCCAAACGGGGCCCATAGTTTTGGCGCTTCATCTCCTAGGGTTAAGTTTTTGGATGTTTAGGGTTCTCCATTGTTTCTCAATAATAAATAGGCCCTTGAGCCTCATTGTAACTTAGTTCAGAGGCCTGTAGCTGTCACATCTCTCCTCAGAGATAGCTACCAGCGCCCTAGCTAGTTTTATTTCCATTCTGTCTGTAAGAAAATTTCAGTTCTTTGATATTAATGAAATGAAGTGTTATTTCCGCTGCAACTCTGTATTTATGGTTATATGTTTATTCTGTTGTGTTCTTGCATAAATTCGGATCAGTGGTATCAGAGCGGTCTACTTCTTCTCGATCCTTCTTTGCATGTCCCCAACGAGGTCGGGGTATAAGGAGCTAGGGCTTGATCTGGTGGAACCTTTGCCAGATCAGCCTCGAAAACCTCGACGAACGCCCATGGGGGATGAAAAGAAAGATGAGGGAGCAGGAGATCCTATCAAAATATTGCTCGAGGAGGCCCTCAAAAAACAAAGGAACGCAATGATGGATAACTTTGCTCAGATCCTTCAACGACTGCCCACTGGCGGCGCATCTGCATCCAGCAGCCACTCTGGAGGTGCGACTCCTTTTAAGGTACAAGTAAATTTTGACATTCCCATATTTGAGGGTAAAATAGACGCAGATGTCGTAGATAGATGGTTGAATCTATTAGAATGATATTTCTCTGTTCATGACTTTTCAGACCGGGAGAAGATTATTTTTGCACTCCTCAAAGCTACCCCCCATGTTAAGGACTGGTGGGAAACCTACTGTGAGAACAAGGACCAGACAGAACCCTCTCTGTTCTCGGCCGTACCAACTTGGAATTCTTTCCGAGACGCCGTCAAGGAACAATACTATCTCGTGGGGAGCTATGAGGACAAGTACATACAATGGACCACGCTGCGACAACAAAGGGATCAAGATGTGCACGAGCTGACGAATCTGTTCCATACCCCGCGCACAAAGTTGGGTATCAAAGATTCAGAGAAACATTTGGTGCTAAAGTATCGCAGTTGTCTGCACAGATACATTCAGGAGGAAATGGAGTTCCTCGACATCTCCTTGCTTGGTACGACATACCGGTATGCTGCCAAGATTGAGCAGAAATTCAAACAGAAGAAGCGAGACTTTGGATCTGCGAATCAAAAGCAAGGGAAAGGTGCTTCCAAACCGCAGAACAAAGGATAGAGCCAAGGCATGGCGGCTAAAGACAACCCGTCAAAGCCACAAGAAAATAACAAGACCGCAAAGCCAAAGAAGGACACGGGAAAGTGGTGTGAGTTCCATAAGAGCTCCACTCACAACACAAGTGAGTGTCGGGCCAAGCAGTCGCTAGTGGCCGAGATGAGGGCTTCTGAGTCAGATGCATGCTCCGACTCCGAATCAGAACCTGAAAAGGGGAATGAAAAAGGGAAACAGATTATTGACGCGGAGCCCAATGCCACTGTTGCCACTACAAAGGTCCAGAAGGAGGAACCGGAAGATCCAGAGGAGGAGGAACGTCTCTTCCACTCCCAGATGTGGGTAAAGGGCTCCCCTGTACAGTTCATTGTCGACAATGGGAGCCAAAAGAACCTCATTTCAGCAGATGTCGTGAAGCGGTTGGGCTTGCCGACCATAGCTCACCCACATCCATACACCATCGGGTGGCTTCACCAAGGACGAGATCTCCGCGTCAGCCAGCAGTGCCGCCTTCCCTATAGCATCAAGCCCTTCACGGATGAGGTATTATGTGACGTTGCTCCTATTGATGTTTCTGATGTATTATTAGGACAACCATACTTGTGGAAGCGTCATGCTATGTATGAGTCTCAACCTCGTGTTGTTATTATTACTTTGGGAAATAAGTTGTACAGGATACCAGAGGTACCACCTCCTACGACTATCTCTTTGGTTACTGCAAAACAATGCAGTAAGCTCATTTCCCAAACCAGGAAATTCGTTTTCCTGATGATCCGCCCCTAGGGAAAGAAGAAGACTGTGGCCACGACCTCTAGACAGGGCCCCTCTGCACGACAAAAACAAATGGATAAGGTTGTGGAGGAGTACGGGGACATCTTCACCTCACCCACAGGGGTTCCTCTGCACTGTCAGGTCAAGCACCCGATTGATCTAACCCCAAGTGCGCCGCTACCCAATGGACCGATCTATCGACGCTCTGTTCTGGAAAATGATGAAATCAAGAGGCAGATTCAGGAGCTGTTGCAGAAAGGTCACATCAGACCAAGTTCATCGCCCCGTGGGAGCCCGATCATGTTGGTACAGAAGAAGGATGGGACGTGGAGACTTTGTATTGACTATCGGGCGCTGAACAAGATCACTGTCCGGAATAGGTACCCAATCCCACGGATTGATGACCTTCTGGACCAACTCAAAGGTGCAAAATATTTCAGCAAGATCGACCTGAAGTCTGGGTATCACCAGGGACCAATTGAACCCTCCGATGTGTGGAAGACTGCCTTCAAAGCCAAGGAAGGCCTTTTCGAATGGCTGGTCATGCCTTTCGGGTTGACGAATGCTCCTGCAACCTTCATGAGGATGATGGAAGACATCTTGCAGCCATTCACCAACTCATTTGTAGTGGTGTACTTGGATGACATTCTAATCTTCAACCAGACTTGGGAAGAGCACCTTCACCACATCCGACAAGTCCTCCAAACACTGCGGCAACACAAGTTGTGTGCCAATTTGGAGAAGTGCACTTTTGGCATGACCCAGGTTCAATATCTGGGATACATTATTGATGAAAGGGGGGTACATGTGGATCCAGCCAAGATCCAAGTCATTCGGGATTGGCCAGCCCCGACTACTATAACAGAGCTTCGCAGCTTTCTGGGTCTTGCTAATTTCTACCGTAGATTCGTGTTGGGATTCTCTCATATCACTTGGCCCTTGAGTCAAGTCACCAAAGGAGGAGCGAGAGCAAAATTATTTTGGTTAGAACCTCAACAGAAGGCGTTCAAAGAATTGAAAAATCGCCTCTGTTCTGCCCCAGTGCTCACCTTACCAGACTTGCAGCAGCCGTTTGAGATCGAGACAGATGCCTCCGACTATGCTATTG
Organism: Pinus albicaulis; assembly: GCA_034641835.2. NCBI lineage: Eukaryota > Viridiplantae > Streptophyta > Pinopsida > Pinales > Pinaceae > Pinus > Pinus albicaulis. Next base: position 1,077,354,241 of record CM076578.1, read on the forward strand.
GGGCAGTTCTTACTCAACAAGGACATCCAGTGGCATATCATAGTGAGACATTGTCTGAGACAGTTCGCAAGTATCCCACCTATGACAAAGAAATGTATTCCATTGTGCAAGCCTGTCGACAATGGAAGCATTACATTTTGGGGAAGGAAACAATCATCCACACAAACCACCGGCCCCTGCAGTTCATACAAACACAAGGGAAGTTGCAGAATGATCGCCATCAGAAGTGGTCCACATATCTGCAACAGTTTCATTTGAACATCAAGTACAAGAAGGGTAGCACCAATAATGTTGCAGACTGCCTCAGCCGACCACCGATCGCGGCGCTCACCACCGTGCTCAACTCTTGTGGGCACGAGACTTCTGATTGGCCGCTTCTCTATGAGAGTGACCCAGAATTCGGCCACACTTACAAGGCACTCTTGGGGGGCACGCAAGTTCCAAATTTTCACCTCCAAGATTCACTTTTATGTCACCTGGGACACCTTTGTGTTCCTTCAAGCGAGCGTGCCAAGATGATATGGGAAGCACACTACAGTCGAGTCGCTGGGCATTTCGGGGTCGAGAAAACAGTAGCAATACTACAGAAGTATTTCTATTGGCCGAAACTTCGAAAGGATGTCGAGAAGCACATCAGATCCTGCACTGCTTGTGCCATTGCCAAATCGACCATCAAGAAGCAAGGCCTATATACTCCACTACCTACCCCTAGTCGACCTTGGGAATCCATCTCCATGGATTACATGTCGGGCCTGCCTTCTACTAAGAACGGGAATGACTGTGTTTTCGTGGTCGTTGACAGATTCTCGAAGATGGCCATTATGGTGGCTTGTAAGAAGAATATCACAGCAGAAGCCACTGCTAAACTCTTTTTTGAATGAGTGTGGGTGCACTTTGGGATCCCACAGTCTATCATATCAGATCGAGATAGCAGGTTCCTCAGCACATTTTGGTCCAGCCTCTGGTCAATGTTGGACACAAAGCTCACCAAGTCCACAGCTTTCCATCCCCAAATAGATGGCCAGACAGAGGTCGTCAACAGAATGATTGTACACATTCTGCGCATGTAAAATTCAAAGCATCCACGCACATGGGACGAAAGCCTCCCCTATGTACAACATAGTTATAACAAGGCTCTCCACAGTTCAATTGGCCATAGCCCCTTTCAGGTCGGCTTGGGATTCCAGCCACTATGTCCCATTGACGTAGCCATGCCATTTGCAGCTGCTCAGGCCGATTCAGCTCATGTCCAGTCTGAAGTTGACAAAGCAAGTAGCTTCATCGAGCGCATTCAACACATCCGCCAATAGGTTCATGATATATTGGACAGTTCCAATGAGAAGTACAAGCAGCGCCATGATCAACACCGGGTACCACACAACTTCTAGGTGGGCGACAAAGTATGGCTACATTTGCAGAAGGAGCGCCTCACTGGACCCCACCGCAAGCTTCGCCCGCTCCGATACGGGCCGTACACCGTCACCAAGGCTGTAGGGAATAATGCCTTCGAGCTTAGTATTCCTCCATTCCTTGGTCTGCACCCAGTCTTCAATGTGGATCGCCTTCGTCCTTACTTCCCACCTCTACTAGACACCTCGGACATTGCAGAACAACTCACACCAACAGAGTTAAACCCAGACTGCATGGAACAGGACACCACAGATTGTATCATGGACATGCAAATCAAGAACACTCGCCAACAGAAGATCCAACTGTATCGGGTTGTCAAAGCTAGCCAACTCCTGCGCCAAGGAAAGTGGTTCACCAGGGACCAAGTTCAGCAGAAATTTCCTCATCTCATGGAGGAACTTAACGCAACGGGGACCATTGCTTCCTAAGGGGGGAGGAATAATCTAGGTGGATATTGGTGGCCACCCGCCTATTCCACTTGGGCCCCCACCATTGTCTCTTTCAGTTTTTCAGTTTCGGCATAACTTACTATTTTTAGCAGTTTTTCGGGTCCTGAACTTTCGGAGCCGTTTTGAGGCCCTAAACGATGTTTTTTGGGCATCACGCCTCCAGTAAATATCATTCCGTTCCGGAATGATATTCATGGAGAAAGTTGTAGTCCTCGGATAGAGCTTTCTAATGATGTATCATGAGCGTCAAACGGAGATAGTATGCCAAAGTTACGTCCCTGGGAAGTTGAAACACCAATTTACCCAAACGGGGCCCATAGTTTTGGCGCTTCATCTCCCAGGGTTAGGTTTTTGGATGTTTAGGATTCTCCATTGTTTCTCAATAATAAATAGGCCCTCGAGCCTCATTGTAACTCAGTTCAGAGGCCTGTAGCCGCCACATCTCTTCTCAGAGATAGCTACCAGCGCCCTAGCTAATTTTATTTCCATTCTCCGTCCGTGGGGTTGCACCGCCTTGATATTAATGAAATGAAGTGTTATTTCCGCTGCATCTCTGTATTTATGGTTATAGGTTTATTCTGTTGTGTTCCTGCATACATTTGGATCAGTGTGATATGGAGGGTGTAGGGAATATTTGTATGTACTAGATTGATTCATGACTTATGGAGTCTATATATCGATTGCATGAAGGGATCAGAGATGTGGGGCAGATGGATTCCAGCACTCATGAGGACTATGTTGCAACGAAATTAGTTATGGGATCCATGGATTCATTTGGCTGATTAGACACTCCATTTCATGAGGCGTGGGACTATAGCGGAGGGTGATATAGCTCACTTTTTGGTTGACACATGGGAGATCGTTGAGGCCTACATTGTATGGCAAGGCAGGTTTTTCTAGTTGCAACTCAAGATCAGAATTAGCCATGGATGTGTAGATATTCAGATCATAGAGATACCTGGGTAGGATGAGCTTAGCCTTCATCAATATTTCACCATATATTTGTAGGGGAGGAAGATACAGTTTGCACACGATGGGAAGTCTGTTAGAGTTAGAGTAGCACAGAGATAGCATGGCAGCACCCTTATGATTCCTGCATGGGACTTGAGCATCAGTACAACACTTGACAACTCAACGACCTTTCGGAATGAGCTGGCTGCTACAGGGGGAGATCACTCAAATCTTCCATTGGGCTTTAGTGACTCGTTGATGGCGTGGGGGACTTCATCAACATTGGCAGGTTGGTCAACAGGAGGATATGAGGAGGAGCTCATGTGGGAGAGACTTCATCCCCATAAGGATTGAGGTGTATCTTCATGAGTTTACTCTTGGAGTGCATGAGGTGGACTGCTTGGTTGGGCAGTTTCATGGAGAGTTGGATAGAGTCCTACATTATCATGATGCTCTACTTATTCATAGTATGTAGAGGGCTTTCAGAGCTTATGCTTGAATGAACGGTGAGTGGAGCAAGGGGTGCTTCACATTGATCAGGATAGCTTGGGATCCTGTTATTGAGAGATTCCTTCATGATAGGATAGTGCAGAGGTCAGGATGACATAGTGGCACATTTGGGACCCAGGTATTATTTATGGTGACAGTGGTGATTGCCAGTTAGAGAGGGAGCTTGTTCAGGCATGGCTTTAGGAAAAGAAATTTTTGGTAGGGAGGAATATCATGTCCCCAATTTAATGTTTCCACATTAGAGGCAATTTTGGAAAGAGGGACATTTTCGGTTTTCAAACTTAGGAAAAAGGGGAAAATGGTAACTCTAGTGCAATGTGGGGGCCACATGAAAGAGAAATTCGATGCAAGGAGGGAACTCTACTCTTGGAGGAGAGAGAAAAGAAAAGTAAGTGTGAATTAGGGGGAGAGAGAGAGAGAGAGTAGGGACCACAAGAGGAGAAGAGGCCAACAAACCATAAATAGAGCTTCGAGGGCCTCACTTTTGACATCTTTTGGCTACTTACAATTCAAACCTTAGTTCTCAACAGTTTAGACAAGACAACCATGTTACTTAGCAAGGAATTTCCAAGCAGAAATTCCAACTCTTCCTTCGATGAACTTTGAGTGTCACCCTAGGAGAGAATTTGGGGATTTGATTACAGATCATTAGGAGCTATCTTATAGGTTTATTTCAAATGGTGCTTACTACTCCAAGGCATAGAATAATTTAGTGGGGGCTGAGAGGATCTATCAATCAATGGAGTATTTTCTGGAGAATTTTCAAAGAAATATCCTATGGGAGAACAAGTTTTCCTTGGTCATTTTTAGGGGTGAGAGTGCTGCATTTTAGAGGGCTAAATTTGTCTATTCTAGGGCCTACGCAGTGTTTACTGGAAGCTTCTATGCACTTGCAGAGATTCAGAATTTGGGGAGCATTCGAGCTAGGATCTACTTAGTGATTTAGGGGAGAAATTCGCAGGAGTTAGGGAGGATTTCTTGGAGGGATATTTGGGCCTAATTCAACAGTATCTGAATGTGGGTTGTTTTATGGCCAAATTGAGTAATTTACACTTATTGGGGGTCACCGAGGGTCAGTGGATTCAACCCAAACCCTTTCTGAGTTTTTTTGGATTTGGTGAGAGGATGCTAGGATAAATTTAACAAAATTTTCTGATCACTTTTGAGGGCATAATTCCTAGTTCTATTCAGTAGTCAACAATAGAAATTGTTGGAGGAGGGCGTAATTTACTCCAAGACCATTTCCGCCACTTAGGCCTGTGAGATATTTATGGGTTTTGTTGGAGATGGTGTGGAGAGCCTACATTTAATTTTTCATAATTTTTGGATTCGATTGGAGAGTCGAAATATCAGTTCACCTACAACAACAGTGATAGTAATTTACCATGTCAGCGTAGACATTTTTTGTGGAATCATTCCAATAATTCTAACCTGGATTTTTCCTAGCTTGTTGTAGCAAGCGCAAGTTCCTCTGATCTCATTTATTGTACTCATATTTATCATAATTAATAAAATGACTCAGAGTTTTTGCCCATATTTTCATGTTCAAATTTGTATGGTTATGCATTTCTGAATTTAGTAGTCGTATCTAGTTCATTGCTTTTGTTATCTATGGTATTATTCCATTTGAAATATTACAATATGTCTTTCTTCTTCCTTCCATCTCTCCCCCAATCCAATTCCATCTCTCTCTCTCATTATCTCTCTTAAGTCCTCTCTCTCTCTTCCTTCCTCTCTCTCCCTTTCTCTCCCACCTTCCTATGTCTCTCCCCCCTAATCTCTCTCTCTCTTTCTCTTTCTCTCCCTCTCCCTATTCCCTCCAACTCTTATCATTATCTTTGTCACTTCTTCTCTCCCTCTCTCATACATCTATGTGTCTTTGTCTCTCTATGAGTCCCCTTCTCTCCCTACCTCTCTCCAGTCCTATTCTCTCTCTTCCCTCCTCTCCTCTCTCCCTCGCTCTCTCTCAAACTCTATTTTTCTATGTCTTTGTTCTTTCTCCCTCTCTCTCTCTCCTACCTCCTTCATTTCTTCCTTCCTCTCCCTCCCTCTCTCTCCCTCTCTCTCCCCCATCACACACCCTCTCTCTTTCTCTTTCTCTCTCTCCAACCTGAGCTTTGTCACTAGCTCCCTCCTTCTCTCTGTCCACCCCCCTCTCATAAATTTGATCCCATTGTATCGTGTTTAAGAAAGTGTCTAAATTAAAAAAAATTAAAAAATCAATTGGTTATAAATATTAAACCTATATCTTGGATCAATCATGTCAAAGAAAATACAATAATGAAAAAATTAAAAGAATCATGCACTATCTTTTCTCTATTATTGTTAGTCACTTTGCTTGTTGGTCACTTGGATCCTTAGTTAAGATGGATCTATGTTGGTTCTTTATAATATTATTTATATTATATTTTTTACATCTTTATCTATAAAAGTATTTTCACTTTAATTTTATTGAAACCTTGATTTAATTTCTATGGAAATATTTTTATAGTGGTGAAGATGCTTTAGATATATCTCAAAAGAGATTATAACCGTTTTCCTTTTAGATTTAATTAAAAAAACGGTATAAAATTAATTAAAATGAAATATATATAAAATATTTTGATTGTGAAATAAGTTATGGTTTTTGGGCATGTGGTGTTGATTAGTCATGATTGGCCCATGGTATTGTAAAAAAAATCTATTTACAAGTCAATAATATCCATGGTAAAGTGGAGGTGAATATCCATGGTTAAGAATCTTGTCATATTGTTATAAAATATTTTGATTGTGAAATAAGTTATGTTTTTTGGGCACAAGCTATTGATAAGCCATGGTATTGGCCTATGGTATCATAACAAACTCTATTTACAAGTTAATAATATCCACAATAAAGTGAGGGTGAATATTCATGTTTAAGAATCTTGTCATATTGATATAAAATATTTTGATTATGAAACAAGTTAGGTTTTTTGGGCTTGTGGTAATAATAAGTCATGTTATTGGCCCATGATTTTCTAACAAATCTCATTCACAAGTTAATAATATCCACGATAAAATGGGGGTGAATATCCATGGTTAAGAATCTTGTCATATTGTTATAAAATATTTTGATTGTGAAATAAGTTATGTTTTTGGGTACCTATCAGAGGAATAAGCCATGGTATTGGCCCATGGTATTGTAACAACCCCTATTTACAATTTAATAATATCCACAATAAAGTGGGGTGAATATCATACTTAAGAAGCTTCTCATATTGATATAAAATATTTTGATTGTGAAACAAGTTAGGGTTTTTAACTTGTGGTTTAGACCATACACG